>CM061134.1:227135208-227701209 GCA_030789695.1 Scilla litardierei | reverse complement strand
TCTCCGATACTTCGATGAAGAAAGAAACTCGGAAGGACTCGAACTCAACCTGCAGTTGCTTGAGGAGGTTCGTGAACGTGCTCTTACGTCCTTTGTCAAACAGATGGGGTGCATGGCCCGCTACTTCAAATCCAAGGTTTGAAGGCGCAGCTTCCGCATGGGTGATCTCGTGCTGAGAAAGGCAATATTCTCCCACCGAGATCGGAAAACAAGGAAAGCTCGCAGCCAAATGGGAGGGCCCCTACAAAGTGACTGATGTCCTCGGCCCTGCCACCTACCGACTTTCCACGATGGACGATAGAGAGCTGCCTCAACCTTGGAATACTAAGCACTTTAGAAAGTACTATCAGTGATAGTGCTAACAAAAGATGAAGGAATGTGCTAGTCAATTTTTCACCTTTGCATTTTCTGAGCTGATGAACGCTACATAATACGAGGTTAACTATCTGTTGTCAAAACTAATCCACCTCGGTTGTTGTCGACCGTAAGCCGAAGGGGCCACTGTTGGGTTTTACGGGTCCTTAGGGCAATAAAATCGATATCCGGCCTAAGTCGGTCGGACGACGAAAACAAAAGTGCAGCGGAAAAAACAAATTTAAAATTTTTTAAATCATGCCCTAAAGATTTAACCCTAGCCAGAATCTCTACTATTCCGGGGTTGGGTCCGACCAACCCCTAAGGATAGACCTATCAACCTATTTGCAATTATAAACGCATGCTAATAATTAAACTACACCCATTTCACTTCGTTTCAGCAGAATACGAACCGTCGTTTTCTGCAACATTTCTTTAGCCCAGTGGCGCTTCTCCCAAGCCGAACCGCGTCCCGAGCCGCACTTCGTCCCGAGCCGAACCGCACCGCGTCCCGAGGCGAGTAACACCTTTGTCGCCGAACCAACCACACGCCGAAGAAGATTTCACTTTGAGTGGATACTCCGTCAAGACTTCGGATCCGATCCAAGCTCCTTCGTAGCTTTGCTAAAGCCCGATCAGAAGCAATGAAGAATTTAGGGAGAGAGTGAATAATTAATTTAAATCGTAATCCGAGCGTGCTCCAAACTTAGTGCGTTTCTCAGATTTTGAGACTTGGTGCAAGTTTTCAAGGAGAGTGTTGGCCCCTATTTATATAGGCGGTTGACCCCCCTTCTCATCATATCCGATGTGGGACTAAAGATATGGAGTGAAAAAGTCAACCAAAGTTTGCCTTTCACAAAGGCAATCTTTAGCGAATTTTGCCTCGCTCACCATTGAGCTTCGCAAGTGATACAACCTATCAAATCGAAGAAGCACTGAACGGTGTCGCATAGAAATAAACGGGGCTCAATTCCGAGTTCGTTTGAGGGGTCAAACATACGTCCAAAGATCAGCCCAAAACTGTATTTTCGCAAAAACAGTCGCCGTCAAAATAAATCAGCAAGGGTTCGAAACCCTATGTGTGTGGGGCCCACGGCGTGGGCCCCACATGCTCAAATCCGCCTAGCCACGGGGGCACGTGCCAGGCACGCACCTCCGGGTGCTGCATTGTCACGCGCCCACATGTGGGCGCCTGAGACAACAAACGCCTGGCCCTTTGGGCCGGGCTTAATTTTGCATCCTCCCCCTTTTTTATTTTAAAAAAACTTTGGGCATTTTTTTCTTTTGGGCTTTATAATGACAAGTTTAAACCCCCTTTTAAAAAGCATTATTGGGCTCGTTTGGACTCCGATTTGAGCACGGTTTTCTCATCGACTTTCGTGGAAAAATCATCTTCATTTCTATGCCTTTATAAAATATTTTTGTGAACATTTTAAAATATATACTTTTTTCCTATTGCATCATATGCAATGATCCACATCTTTAATATTAAAATTCATTTGCATCAAATACAAATGAACTGAGGGCATACATCCCTCAACATCTCCCACTTGCACTCAGGATCATTTCTCCCGAATGCAGAAGCTATCTGCAATCTATTTGCAGTTTTATATATTATATCGCAAACTCTTCGCGACTTAATTAATTCTCATACATCTAATGTATTTTCTCCCTAAAAGACTTCCTATTACTAGACGAATGTCTCACTCTGTGTGAGACCCTACAGCCAGACCCTACTATAGGTGTGGCTCGAAACCCTAGACGGCAGTGACCACGAGCAGCAGGTGTCGTCTATGTTCGGTATCATACTTATGTGGTTAACTCATTAACATAAGTATTGTCGGGACAACCCTGACTGTGTCCGTGATGAATACCGCAGTTTTAGGCCCTTTGTCAAAACTATGTTGTCTAATCAAAGCCTATGGTACGGTCAAACTGTCAACCCCAATAACTCGAAGTCGGTTAGTCTGCATCGGTCCTTAGTCAAATAATGGTGGACTTCTTCCAACATACTTTGACCAAAGTTTTTCACTAAAACCGAACCAACACATGCTACACTCACTCCACATAACGGGAGAGACGAATTCTCTCTTGGTCATTACTCTCCTCTCACGCTTCAAGTGTCAATCCAACCAAAGACCTTTCGACAGGCTTTGCCTCGAAACTAGGTCAGAAATCTAAGTGACACCGTTCATGTACAGGTTCGTACAATGACCTCAAGTCTAAGCACCAACTTGCCTATCATCACAGAGAGTTATCACTGACAAATATGTTATGTTAACTATGTGATAACTCTCATTGGGTCGTTCAGTGAACTCATTCTCCAATGAGCACATGTGTCTCGTCTCCGACTTCGCCAAGTCGAACGACCATCAGATCATCATCAGCACTCCATTGTGAAGACAAAGACGCAATGATCTATCTAATGTTTTGATATTACTTTTCTTGAAACATTTATGACCACGAATGATTTCAGACTTATGTTATTAACGGTCAAACAATTCTCCATGATCGAGATCCTCATTTCGATACTTGTTTAACCTCGCATTAAGTCTAGGCCTTTACATAAGTTCTAATATCGACTACATTTTCATTAACTTAGATAAATTCTTATCATACAACTTACTGTAATTTTGAACATGTTTGAACACTTACATAGAGATAAATTGCCTCGAGTTCGAGGGCATACCTATCTCCCAACATCTTTCACTTGCACTCAGGCCCATTTATCCCGGTATCTCATACCACATTTACACGTAAGTCTCTCTAGACTTTATGTGGCAGAGTCTTTGTGAGTGAATCTGCTAAATCGTCTTTAGTTATAGACTTAAGGAGTTTCTATGTTCATGTTAGACCATATATTTGAATCTTATTCAAATAATTTCCTTGGTCTCTTGGAATCCATAATATTTAATTTGCCTGGATCTCATCTAGCTCATCGTACCTTACGAGAATAATCCTACATATTTACCGGTCTACTGCACTGTTCATAATAATTTCTGATAAAGTGTCACTCTTTGACCACTTTGTCAAAGTATATGTTCCGTCGACAGAATGAAAGCTCCAGATAATTCAAAATATCTACTAGGAAAGGATGGAGATGGAAACTGTGGCCAAAATGAAAAGATTTCAGGTACACTCCGATTTCGTTCTTCCGAGTGAAACAAATCCTCTCGTTGAACTCTGGGAACCTAACCCTATAAGTGGGGAATAAACAATCTGACCAGATCTTGGCGGTCAGATCATAAGAGAACTCTGGCACCTTGTCCAGTATCTTTTGCGGAGCTCCGGAGTCTGGATCCTTTCGGAGAATAGGGGAACCTGGCTCAATCCGAAACCCCTTCCCTTTTTCGGGGACCACGATGTGTCGAGAGGGCCAGAGACGCTCCATGATCTCTTCATAAGTTGGCTCCTTGATAACCAAAGGCGGCCAAATTTACATTACAAGTCTAAAAGGAAGAGGATTACCTTAACAAAGGTTATTGATCTTCGAAGGAGGCCGGAGCGAAAACAAATTTTCAACAATTCGGGAGCAAAGCAAGTAAACTTATCCGCTTGTTTTTTCTTCCCCTTTATTTAGAAAGGGCTTACGCCAGATCAAAGGACAGACGTTCGATGCGCGGCACGTGTTCGAACTTTCTAAACTACGGCGAGGATCGAATCAGAAGATGAGGAGTTACGGCGGCAGAAATCATATAATCTCGCTTCGACTGCCATGCACATTTAATGTGTTTTCACATCATTCGGTCCCAATCAAGTTTCTCTTAAGCACAAATGATGGGTGCCATTGTTAATACATGTGTACGGCCCACGAAGCAGTGATAAAGCAACGCGGCCCATTTAGAAGACTCGAGCCTCGGCCCAGTAACCCGAAACCCGCTAACGGGAGTGATTTAATGACCATCGACAAAACATCTCAGTCGACCGTTGGAGCTCTGCTAACTTCAAGGGAGTGGTTAATGGAGACCAAGTAAATGAGCAGCCGTTATCTGCAATCTCGGAGAGGATCTCGTCACAATCAATGAGAAGCCGTTATGCACTATCGACAGACATGCTCCACTATAAATAGAGGAAACAACAACGTAAGAATAGTTCACATTCTCAAGATACGAAAGTGTTAATACTCGTATACTTCCGCTTATATTTTTTCCTCCAAATTGCGTGCGGTGACTGACTCGAAGCGAACCTCCATGGGTCGATCTCGACAGCCCTAAGCCTCTCTTAAGTACTCAATCTAACTTAAGCCTAGGAGGGGATTTGGGTCGGAACCCAGATCCGACCCACCTAACGTTCCTTTCTGTTGCATGAGACTGAAACTTGATCCAACAGGAGGGTCATGCGACCCTTCTCCCTGGTCACCCTTTGACGTCCACAACTGCTACGAGGGTCGTAACATCATCGTATTCCCATCCTCAACAATCAACGACCTAATGTTCTTCCAACCAAGGTCACACTAATCAGCTGAGGGTTCATGCTATGCTATCGAGGCGTTGACTAGTCGTCAACTAGTCACCAACTAGTCGAGAGTCGGTGGATGGCTGACTTGAAATTTTTCAAAAGTCGGGAGGTGAGTCAGACATTGACTAGGCATCGACTTGGTCCCGACTTTTTGACCGACTTGGTTCGACTTGGTCAGCATACTTCTACAATCAAAATACAAGAGGAAAAATTGTTTGTCTCATGTTCTAACTTCATGGTAATCAAAACATTCACAATGAATCGAGTTGAATTTCAAGAGAAAGCCAAGAAGGCCTTAAACTCTCCCCATCAAGAGATTTTCAGCAGATGACCATCAATAATGAACTCTAAAAAATGTTCACTCTAAAACTGCGACTGGCCACATCCGTTTCCATGTAGATATCTCATCCTTGGCGTATAGTTTCATGATTCTGCCATAGAATCTCACTGTCTCATTGCCTGTTTCCTTATGATCCTTTCGACTGATGGTTGTTCGCCTTCATCGCGAACCATGTGTATACTGATTGAACTCTAACATGACAATATCTGACATATGCATGCAAAAGATTAAAAAATAGTGAATTTTCAAAGAATTTATCTGAGCTAGAAAATTATATGCACAGTACAAACCTAAAAAAGAAGCAACATCTGATACAGGAAATGAAATATGTTAACATCTGGGTGCGAGTAGTCGTCGACTAGTCGCCGACTCGTTCGACTAGTCATGAGTCGGTACTTGACCGACTCATTGCCGACTCACCGACTTAACTGAATAGGGTCTGTCACCAAAAGGAATCTAAATCAGCACAAATACTGTTACGGTCAATTTTGGCCTTACAGTTACTATATGGTTCCGTGCTGCTATGTGGAATTGAGCTCTCGAGTAATGATTTAGACTTCACGTAAGCCGTCTGCCCATGCGCCGTGAAGATGTGACTCGATCGAGCAGATGTGTGTCACCCGTTGAAAGATCAAATGGATCAGTTGAATGATGCGATCATTGACCTCTCCATCCCCTTGACTGATCAACTTGATCAGTCAAGGGGTGACTGTGAGACTAGAGGTGACTATGGGAGACTATGTTTGAGGTGGAGATTGATATCAAACATAATCCCACATTGGCTAGACAATGAGATTAGGAGTATAAATATGGAATTGAATCTCCATTGTTATAAGGCCTTTTGGGGAGAGCCCAGGAACAAAACTATGCGTGCCTTGTGAAGGCCCAAAGTGGACAATATCATACTAGTGTGTAGATTGATGAGTTGTGAACCCATATTTAAACCGCAACCGTAAGGTGATATGAATTTTACGACAGCATGTTGGCATTATAGTTAAGCAACTCATAATCAAACAGCTAGTTAAGTTTCTCAATGCGGTATCACACGATAGAGACGCACGTCAAGAACTGATTAATGTCTGCTTGTCGTTTTGTAGAAAATGGAGATCCTTCCAGTTAATGATTTGGACATAGTGCTACATGATTTTGTTAATAAAGACGATAAAATGACTTTTTACTCTTGCTTGCTAACTTTTTAACTTTAGGCAGTTTCTTCCAAACCCGTGATTAAGAGCAATTGTGCATTTTTCCGGAATGTACATCTCTATTATAGGTATAGCAGCAACTTCTGACATGATCATCAACTTCTTCTGTAACACAGAATAAATTAAATAATAAATTAAAGAAAGAAGCAGATACTATAAAGATTGAAGAGGAAGAGCTAATACTCAAAGTTGGCGGATGCATGCAGGTATGGAGCTAATGCCATCGACTCGTGTCATGGAAAGTGTCTAAAGTCTTTCCTCTTCTGCTGCAGGAACGTGTAAAGGAAAGGACACTGCAGCCCAAGGAAACATTGGGAATCACATCCAACTCACAAGACCCACAGGTTGACGGTGTTCCCTTGCTGTTCGCATAATTGGATGCATAATTATAATATATATAGATAATTTCTCAAATTAAATCCATGTTTTCATGTCTCTTGTATTTCCTTGTCAATCAATTTGTCCACAAACTAACAGGAATTGTAAATTTGTGTGTATGTGATACATCACTAATATTAGTTCCCATGCCTTTTTTGGGTCTGATATATAATATACTGCTTTAGAGGCAAAAGTACACAAGTTGCTAGCAGTACAAACTCCTTTAGTGATGAACATCAGACAGATACTCTCAACTTCGGAGCGTGCTGGCCGGGAAAGGCAAGGATCTGGCCTCTCAAGATGCCTCTGATGTTGGGAGAAGTGGTGCTTCTAGATGAGGCAGGGACAGGGGCTCTCGCGGTTTAAAGCAGTCAACACCTGATGCGTCCGTCAGAGTTCGGCAATCTGGGAGGTTACTTACCATGCCAGTTTTATTCTATATTTTTCTTATTTTATTGAACCTGTTGACTGTTTAGTGTCCATGACAATGATTCGGTCGATGCAGATTCTGAATCCATTAGCACCAAGCATGTTCAGTTATTTGGTTCTTTTTCCCTTTTGCCTATTTAGTTTGAAGAGGGGCAGGAGTATACAAATCTCATTTGTAGTTAAAATATACTCAACATGTGTGTACAACTCTTCTAATGCCTGAAGCATATCGGTGATTCAAGTTTATGTGCCTGATACATATTTAATAAGTGTGATATATATTACTCGCTTTGGTGTAGTTTTGGATCGGCTAGTTTGTCGCCATTTAATTTTTCCGGCATTTTCTTTTTGAACGAAAATGTCGTGAGGATTATTTTGTAAATAATCATGGTCGAAGGCACTTTCCATGAAGACGGAGATCAACTTGCTAGAAGATGGGGCTCACATGGTTTCCAAGTTGTACTTTTCTCTTTATTCTTTTTGGGACTGTATATGGACTTTAGCCCGTACTTTATAATGGTGACTAGCCGATCCATGCAACAAGCTAATATGTCTGGTTTGCATTATTGTTTATCATAAATATAACTTGCTAGAAGATGGGGCTTACATGGTTTCCAAGTACTTTTCTCTTTATTCTTTCTTTATTCTTTTTGGGACTGTATATGGACTTTGGACTGTACTTTATAATGGTGACTAGCCGATCCATGCAACAAGCTAATATGTCTGGTTTGCATTATTGTTTATCAAAAATATTTAATTCTTGCTAATTTACATGCTTAAATAAAATGGCCAAGATAGCGAGTGTTGATTTCAACGTCCTAGATGTTACTGGCAAAAACTACCTGAGCTGGCAACTGGACATAAAGTCCCACTTGCGCTTACAGGGTCTGAGTCTTGCTATCATGATAAAGTAAGTGATATAGATAAGGCGAAAGCTATCATCTATATCAGACGCCACATAGATCGGAACTTGAAGGCCGAATAATTGACAGTAGATGACTTATATGAGTTATGGACTGCACTCGAGGAGCGGTATAAACATCTCAAGGAGCGGTATAAACATCAAAAAGATGTTATCCTTCCACAAGCATGTTATGAATAGTAAAATCTCCGACTTCATGACTTCAAGTCTATAACCGAGTATAACTCGGCATTGTTTAGTATCACCTTATGCCTAAAGTTATGTAGTGAAGAAGCCACAAAGATGCATATGCTGGGAAAAACTTTTACGTCCTTTCATTTGAATGATGTCATCTTCATGTAGCAAATCATGGACGTAAATTCACGAAATACTCAGAGCTCCTCTCCTGCCTTCTGATGGCAGAACAAAACAGAGAGCTATTACTCGCCACATATAACATGCGTCCTGCTAGCACTGCTCCTCCCCCAGAGGCGCACAAAGTTTCTTCCCAGAAGCAGAAGAACAAGCATAAGGGTAAACCCCCGAAGGGTAAATCAATGAAGGAGCATGTCAGAGGTCCCCCACAACACTACAATAATGACTGGGAAGACAAATGCCACAGATGTGGCATGACTGGACATTGGTCTGGGATATGTCGTACTCCATGCCGCCTTCAAGATTTGTATCTAGCAAGCCTGAAGTCTAATGTTGACACAAATCTGGTGGAGAATCAAGTCCAGGCCCCAACTCGGTTCATTGCCGAGGACTTTACGGATGACGATCTCATAGATTGATGCCCTATTTTATCTATTTAGCAAAATAAATGTAATAGAAACAATTTCTCTTTACATTATAATTGATTTTAATGGCATGTAGTCCTTTTAGAAAATGTCATGAATGAATAATATTATTGTGTCTTATGATTAATAATGCATTGCATTACTACAAAATTAATGCTTAGTTTTTAGCATCTGTAAGGATAACACAATTATCCACATTGACACCTCAAGACGTATGCTATCTATAGCATTTTGCCCTTACAATACTCCAGTAGAAAACTATTTTGGGACGTCTGACTTGAGATTCAGGAATTGCAAACCTGAATACTCTATATGAGGATGCCTAGTACTCTCTGAAAAGGAAACTTACCAAGTTTCGATTGATATTTGTCAAAAAAAATCCTTACTAAATGACTCAAGAAATAATGGCCTGAAGACCATACCTGAGCATTCAAATGGACTTTCAAAAGTCCTACAAAAATTCGAAAAGAGGAAGCAAAAGGAACACCTAAAGTGTACAAAATCATCCAAATTTTAACTTTGGTACGACATAATATGCCACCCCAGATCGGTGATGATGCAATACCTAAAGGACACGCAGATTCCTTAGAAGGGTGAGCTTTCATTGTCCCATTTGAAGGGAAAAATGATTAGGAGATCATCTCCACTACACGTGGACATTGACTCTCAAGTCTTCCTCAAATATAATTGTTTACAAAATCTATCATAAAAAGACCTTTAGGTCTCTTGAGAGCAGTTGAGGAATAAAAGTGGACTTATCCACTCCCTACAAAGGGCCGATGAAGTACCATATAGTACTCATTCATATATCCTCTAAAAATGGTCATAATCAATCCTATTATTCAACCACAGTTGAACCTTTTCAAAGCAAAGAGGACGCACTATTAAATGGCTGGTAAATTGCATAATACTGGGAAATCAACAATAATTTGTAAACTAGAATAAAGTTGAACACCCTGAAGATTGTGTTCACACCCAAAAATGAGTCATATGAGTAAATCATTAAATTAATTCAAACAGATTACTCATTTGTTAAAAATCTAGTTGCTGGTGAATGCATGGGGACATGCAATTACATTGCAGACCATCAAAACACCACCTTAGAACCCATTTATCAGGGCATGATCGACCCAAATAAATAGTTTCAGAGAACTTCAAACGGAGGAGGCGTTTAGAGCACATCTTATATATTGTGCCTTGATAGGTCCACATCCCCATATCACCACTATAAACCATCAAAATAAACTCCAAACATGGGAAGCATTTAAAAGCACATTCCATAAGATTATGATGGGCCCTTATTTAAAGATTCGATAATGATGATGAGATCATGAAGATCCTTCACATTCAGAAATCTTTAATTTTCCAGTACTTGGTTCAACTTGGATGTCACAATCATCCCTGAGTTAGATCTCAGTTGAACATTTAGAATATCAAAATCTTTAATCCGAGAATTATGAATTATGATGAGATCCTGAAGATCCTCCACAATTATGAAACTGTTAAAAATTCATCGGACATAGTAGTTGACAATCTGAATATTGCAAAATCACACATCCCTGCTGCTAAAAATCCAGGTAGGATTGACACACCAAAAATGATGGATGCAATCCACCAACAGCAGAAGTGGACGTCCTCAATGAAGAAAGGATAAACCACGAGGCTCCAAATAGAGGAAAACTCCTGAAAACCTTAAAACAATACCACAATAGGAAAATGAGCTCATCTCCATATCCTCTCCTTTTCCAGACCTCCAGAAGAGGAAATTCTGGAATAAAATGAAACATAAATGAATAATGTATGTACATGGGGAGGTGTTTGGATAAAAACACACTTGTCGACAATTAATTCACGATTCATTTTTCCATTTAAATGATAGTAATCGATCCACACTCTGTTGCTAAGAAGCAAACGTGATTGGCCAAAAATGTGGAACGAGGCAAAAATAAGTTGAGCTGGACTCACTTATGAACCGTGAAGTGTTTAGACCTAAAGTCTGGATATCAAACGGTATCAAATCGGTGGGAATAGTGAGTATTGTATAAAATATAAATAAATTCATATGCTATAAGGTATAACATATAGCTTAGATGTTTCTTTTCACTGAAACCAGGAAGCAATAAAGTAACATGAGCTTGACTCACTCATGAAACATAAGAACTCAGCTTGCAATTCAATCCATGTATTGATAGAACGTGGTGGTAAGGCATTCAACAAGTTTTTAGCATTATCTTTTAATGAGAATGGAAATAATTTTAAATATATTGTGTCTTCACTAGTCTTTCTATCGAAACATGTTAAGCACACTTCTTCAATTCCTTTTATATGAAGATAAGGGTTTTCCTTGTCCATCCCATGAAAGGTGTGTAAGAGTTGGATTACCCCTGTTTTGAAATTAAAAGAATTTGCATCAGTGTGTAAGACAAAGCATGAAGTTGTGCTAGTCCTAATGTGTCTGAGAAGATCTTTTAAAGTTATAGGAACTCCAGGTTGCAAATTATTTTCATTGTTGTTACTAGTATTTTTCATCATTGTTAGTATTATTTTCAGCCATTTCAAAGCGTCTAGTCAACATCTGTGTCATACGAGTCCTATGCCACATAAACCAATTTCATGCACAAGTTCCTTTTTTAAAAAAATATTCTAATTTTTATGTGTTTTTATGTTGAAGAAAGAAAAATTTATAAACAGCAACGTGGAAAGATCTCACCGAAGGTCCTCTGAATGAAATAAACTATGGTAGCGAACTGTTCTCCCCGGCAATGGTGCCAAAAACTTGCTTAACCCAAAAAAAACATATTACTATCAAGTGTAAGAGTCCGTGTAAGTAATATAGATCTGGGAGTCCAAATATTGAATCCTCTGGAGAAAAACCCGTTGCAACCACAAAGCTCAAATCAAATAAAGACCAGTCGTAGAGAAACTAACCACTTTCGATGATGATGGTTTGATGGGTTTGATTATCGTTTTCAATTTATGGAAAAGCGAGCAAAAGAAAGTTTTGTTTATGAAAATATTTATGAGAAGTATGTACATGATATGGGTTCATTAGGATCCATGATTTGTATTAATTTGGTTGATTAGAGATAACTCAATGACACGTCTTTTGAGAGAAAGTCATCGGAAACTACCCTTGTGATGATTAAAGCATAAAATCGATAAAAGTTGTTGCTAAAATAATAATATGTTAAATATAAGAGATGAAACTTCCTTTTGGGAAGATCAAAACTCACCCTTGTGAGGTGATCATTAGCTCAATTATGTTCTTTTAGAAAATAAAAGAGGAGATTTTAAATAAAGATTATTATTTTAACAACATGAAATTGATAACATGAAGATTCAACCGAAAAACACACAAATCTTGTTCCCTAACTACGCCATATCATGCACAATCAAAATCTAGCCACACATATTGAAAATAACAAAGAGATTCATATTAAACATGGTTCTAATCAAAAGAAGAAAAGAAACTTAAAAGAAAACAATTGAGTTTAAGAAGATATCTCTAATTACACCCTTCAATCTTTGCACATGAAACACCTTCTTCCTCCTCTAAAAATCTTATGAAAACTCACTCAAAATAACCTCTATAAAATCAGGAATCTATAGGAGAAACCTCCACTCAAATTTGATGCAAATAGCTCAAGAAAACCTCATATTTATAGACTTTACACTCTTCATGGGTTTAATGTGCTTGGCTCCTCATATTCCCACTCATCAATATATAGATAACTCCAATGAATCAATAGATAATGGGGCTTTATGGCTACCAACAGCTTGCCCACGAATTAGAAGGTGAGGGGGCTGAAAACTGTTTAGAAATTGCTTCAGAAATGGCTTAAATCACACACAAAACGTCTCAAATGGCCTTTGATCTTCATTGCGGGTCTGTTTTGTGCTCCAGGGTCGGATCCGCGTGCGCCTGCCCGCGTCCGCATCTGCGCGCACCTGCTGAGTGAAGAAGCGGTCGGGTCGGGCAGCTTTGCAGCCCGACCCGCAGGCTCTCTGTGAACGAGGAAAGCCCCCCCCCCCCCCCATTTGAATGAGCGGGGCCCGCTCATTTGCGCGCTCTGTGTTTTTTTTTTCTTTTTTTTTCTTTTCTCTTTGAACTGTTGTGAGCTGCGAAAAATCCGAATGAACAGCCGTTGGAATCGTGGGCTCGAGCTCTACCCCCAAAAATATGGAGAAGCACAAATTAGTTCTCAAAAGTTAATGGTTGTGCAAAGTATGAGATTAAGCTCTATTATTATATGATTTTCTGAATATGACTATACTAGAGCTATTTTAGTACTTATGTATGCACAACTTGGGGTCCAGTGAGGGAGAAATAATGTAATATTATGCTACAATCAACCCACTCCACCCTCGGCCTTGGTGGCTGACACATCCACCTGCACGATCCATGTTCCTCCTCCTCCCAATGCGGTCGCTGACGAGCCACTATCTGTCGAGGAAGTAGAAGGAAGGTTGGTATTGAGTTAATAGCTTGAACCTTTGTGGCGGATTCGTCATCATAAGTGAACTCGACGATGAAATCAGCCAGAGCTTACCCTTTGATGGTTATCATTGGCTTATAGTGAATGTCGAATTCACTCAGTTCGACCCCCCCCCCCCCACTTCAGCATCCTGCCCGATCTATCTAGCCTCTTTAGAGTCTGCTCCAAAGGGGTGTCTGTGAAGACCAGGATGGTATGAGCCTAAAAGTATGGTCGTAGCCTCCTCGCTGACTGGATCAGAGCGAACGCTAACTTCTCTATTTTGTTGTAGTTGACTTCAGCATCTCGGAGGACTTGACTTACATAGTAAATCGGTCATTGCACTCCAGAGTCTTCCTTGACTTGGGCTGATCTTACAGCTTCCATGGTGGCCGCTAAGTAGGTGATCAGCTGGTCTCCATCATCGGGCTTTGTCAAAAGTGGCGGACTGCGAAGATATTCCTTCAACTCAGAAAAAGCCCGCTTACACTCAGCGTCCCATTCAATGGTCCTACTTTCGCTTTTGGAGAGGGATATTGCCTTCCTTAAGACCTTAAAGAAGGAAGTGACCTCTCCGCTTGCTTTGACAGGAAACGCCCAATGGCTGCTAACCTGACGTTCAATCTTTGGAGCTCCCTAATTGTGGTCGGCTCCTTCATGCTGATTATCGCCACCACTTTGTCAGGATTGGCCTCTTTACCTTGGCTCGTAAGCATGAAGCCGAGGAATTTCCCCGATCGGACTCCAAACTTGCATTTGGTGGGGTTCAGTTAAAGATTGTATCGCCAAATATCTGTAAAGGTTTCTGCAAGATCGACGATGTGGCCAGTTGGGCTCTTCGACTTGACCAACATGTCATCAACATAGCCCTCCAAGTTCCTCCCGATCTGCGCTTTAAAGACCTTATTCACCATCTGCTCATAAGTTGCTCCTGCATTTTTCAACCCGAAGGGCATCTTTTTGTAACAGAAAATCCATCGGTCTGTGAAGAAGGAGGTCATTTCCTCATCCTCGGGGGCCATTTGGATTTGATTGTATCCAGAGAAAGCATTCATGAAGCTAAGGAGCTTGTACCCAGAAGTGTTATCCACCAAGTGGTCAATCCGAGGCAAGGGGTAACTGTCCTTTGGAAACGCCTTGTTGAGGTTGGTGAAGTCCACGCACATTCTCCACTTGTCATTCACCTTCTTCACCATAACCACATTAGACAGCCACTCAGTGTAGTGGACTTCCCTAGTGAAACCAGCCTCCAACAGTCGATCGACTTCTTCAACGGCCGCTTTCATCTTGTCGCCACTGCTGTTCATCATCTTCTGCTTCACCGGCTTGAAAGTCGGGTCAACGTGCAGCTCGTAGGAGATGACTCGAGGATCAATGCCAGGCATATCATCAGGTTGAAGGATCCTGTCCAAAACAGAGTTAGGATCGATAACATGAAGTTTAGACTTACGCTTGCGTACGCGGCACGGTAGTCTACGAACTTCGCCTTCGGATTCGCCACGACGGATCGAGTCTACTCACGAACGGAGTAAGGCTACTAATCCCACAATCTAAATCTCTATTTTAGATTAAGAACTTGGATGGAGGGAGAGGAAATATTTCTGCAGAGCTTCGCTATGAAGAAGATGCATGCATGAATTTCATGCAAAATGTGTAAGGAAAATGGCTACCCTTGGGTCTTATTTATAGCCCCCAAGGTAGTTATTTTAGGGTAAGTTGTTCCTTTGGAACAACTTAATTAAGGTGTACCATGATACATGGCACATTATAAGCTTAAGTTGTACCATATGCATGGTACAACATAAGCTTAAGATATTCCCCCTTTATTAGCCATATGTCGCATGCACTTATGCATATATAATGCGACTTTCCCGCTCATACAGAGATCCTCTCCGCAAGGGAACAGATTCCCTTTGCACATGACTTCGTGTGCGCGACGTTCGAGGTCCGTATTCCCTCGTACATCCCCCACAAGGGTGTACAAACGTCTTCCATATCCAACAGACCAAGCGAACACGTCTGCATTGGCCCTCAAGAAGTCAATCAACTGCTCCCTTAGGTCGGTGGGAAGCCTCGACCCAATGGTGGCAGTCCTCCCTGCTTCGTAAGATAACGGAATTGACTTTGTTTCCTCCACTGGGGTTGGCCTTTGGTCTGTCGGGTCCCTTTTGTCATCAATGAGATCATCTGAGGACACTTGCTCCACCTTTTTGATTGCGGCAGACAGAAGATAGCATGACCTGGCATGCATCTGACTTCCCCTCACCTTCCCGACTCCTTGAAGAGTCTAAAACTTGATCATCTGGTGGAATGTGGAGACTACCGCTTCCACCGAGTTAAGAAGCGATCGACCTATAATTCCGTGCAGAGCTGATTTTTACCACAATGAAGGATGTCATTCGAGTGACTTGGTGGAGGAACTGCCCGAGAGTGACTGATAACACGCGACAGGAGCGACATGGCCTGACAAGAGCGACATGGCCTATGAAGCCGACAATGGGACCATGACATTCCTTCAATTCTGGTGAAGCCAGTCCCATATTCTTGAGTATGGTCCAGAAGAGCACGTCAAATGAACTTCCCGTGTCAACAAGCAATCTTCTGACCACGACTATACTGAGGGTGGCGCTAATGATGATGGCATCGTCGTGCGGCAGCTCTACACCTTCAAGATCATCGTCAGAAAAGGATATTGGGAGTGTCGTGTTCCTCAGTCGCTTCCGCCCTACAGCCGCAGTCATCACCTGCCCAGCATAGTGGCTTTGCAGGGAGGTAGAGAATTCACTTGGAGTATGTCCGCCGAATATCATGTTAAGGACATCAATACTCAACGGAGTTGAGGCATCATTCGCAAGAGAATCGTGCCTCTTCGAATTTTGGTTGGTGCGGCGAGTCGACATTGTCTCCTTTTTGGCAGAGACGGGTATGTTGAACCCTAATTTCCCACAAACTGCGCCAACTGTTGACAGATGTGTTCCGGCCAACAATAAGATGGGCTGACTCAGACGCCTGTAACGACGTGGACCCTCGTGAGCTAGTTCGTGGGACCCGCGACAATGGTAACGCCTGTCAGGGGAGCCAAGTCCGAGCTACTGTGATAAAGTCCGACCTAGATCTGGGGTACTCTGAGCTATCTGAACCACTTTCTGAATCGTCCGTCGAGCTATCTGCAGCACAAACAGTTGTCAAGGGAATCGGATCTGGGTTCCGACCCAAATCACATCTGATGCTTACGTCAGTATGGGACTTAAGGAAACTCGAGGCAGCAGGATCAATCTAAAGGGAGATAATTTGTGGTGCTGACACACCGAATGAAAGAGGAAGAAATATGTGAGTTGGAAAATAAAGTGGTAAAGTTGTCAAAGTGCCTAGTACTTAATATCGCTGGAGTTTGAACCTTTTCGTCGTTGCCGTCTTCTCTATTTATAGGTGGTGATTTCCTTTGCCAGTTCGTTATGGCTCCTCATTCATGGCGGCGAGATCCCCTCCGGGAATGGAGATAACGGAAACCCATTTGTTCTACCATTACTAACCGTTCATGTGGCTTTAGTGGGGCCCAACAGCTGGATGTGCTGGCTAATTGACTGTGTAATTAACTACCCACTCTTGGTGGACCCAAGGGTTACTGGGCTCAGGCATAGCGCCCCAATTGGGCTCCTCTTCCACAGTAGAATATTTATCTCCGCTTCGTGAGCCGGTCCCATGTATCAACAACATCCATGCTCGTTTATACAGTTTTCATCCTACTTTACTCCTATAATTTTAATATATTTGCACTACTTACTACACCTATACAAGTTTAATTGAAATATAAAAAAACCGAATAAGCTCATCTTCTCACAACCATTGTCCCCATCATTTTCTTCCTCCGCTAGAATTATCTTCATCAATGTTATCATCATTAATGCATTATTGCTACCTTTGCCATTCTCTTTATTGATCCCCTCATTTCTCTGTCGTTACTTCTTTGCCGTTACTTTTTGCCATGGGAAATATTTGTATTTTGAAAAGAAGAAGAAATCAAAGTGTTGAAAATCAAGAGAATGAGTAACCATGGCACAAAGCCATGGTTCTCTATTTATTCATAATAGTAGGATATGAAAGGACATGGGATACCAAAGGTCCCCATTAGTAAGCTTGATGGGGATTAATGGGGCGATAAAGATGAGGAAAGGCCAAAGGCCTCCCTCATTCATAACACTCCCCCTTATCCATCCATTACTTTGGTCTTAGCGTATAATGCTAAGGGGGTGGATACTTCTGGATTCAGAGTAATCGTGTTTGCCTCGTTAAAACCTTAGCCGTGGAAAACCCAGTGGGAAAAACCAACAGCTTAAGGAAAAAGAGTGCAACCCACAGGTTACTTTCCCTGATCCGTACAAGCTTCAGGCTTGGAGGTCTTTCAGCTTTCATTAGGGGTGGACACTTCAGGGTCCTGAGTTAAATGAGGTTGTCTCATTAAAATCTTTGGCTATGGAAAACCCAATGGGAAAACCCATAGCTAAGGGAAAAGAGTACAACTCTAATATCAACTCCCCCTGATATGTACAAGCTTCAGGCTTGCAGATCTCCTATGTATCTATACAATCATTTCCTATTCGTCTATACATCCATCATGTTCTGAAAGCAAATAAAATCATCATTCATCTATACAAGTTTCACTCATATCTAGCGGCTACTGGAAGATAGTGGCGTTCTAGAGTGGTACGCTCTTCGAAGTCGGTAGATTACTCCACGAATGAATTCTTTTACTCAGTCTTCACTGTGTCTGTAAGGTACTGCTGGACCTGGCTAAGCGTATTTTAGACTTGCTTCTTGGATGATGAGCTTCTCAGAAGATGTAGACTTTGGAGAATGATGTGCAGATCTTTAGGAGGTGGCCGGCCATTTGTGCTTAATCACCGCGATGATCTGTAAACCTGCATATGCGATATATATTCCTTGACCCTTGAAAGTTGCGCAGGAGCAGCTTATCCTTGGTCCAGTGGTGCTCTCCAGGGCAGCACTGTACCTGGCTAACAGCTTTGCTGCAGACGTTCTAATAGAGACACGTGCAGTTGGCCAGATAAAGGAGTGTATCTAGTACATTAGAGCTAGGCTCTTCAGGACCTAGGATGTCCCCCCCTCTTCCAGCGACTGGAAAGGGTCATAAATAAGCATCAATTTTAAATAGATTGCAAATGGGCATCTTTCTTCATAAACTCCTGGTGTATGAAGAATATAAAAGAATTCCACCACAAAAGGTGTTTTAATCTGTAAGCCGAGACAATACATTGTTTTGACTAGGTATCTGATATCTCAACGGTCTCTGCAGGAGAACCTATTAGAATCATATACTAATATTTGAAGCCTTTATAGAGAAGACGTTCCTACGTCTCTCTTTCATCTCTGGGGGTATAATATACCCTTCTGGAAGTTTCATATAGATCTCTATATCTATATTGCCATATAGATATGCAGTCACAACGTCCATGAGCTGCATTTCTTGGCTTTTCCAGAGACGTTAGGCTTAGTATGAAATAGGAAAATGATCACATTTCCTTCATTTATTTATGAAAACCCAACTTATATTCCACAGATTTTACACATTCAGGTGTATAGACTACTGGTCCTAAGACTTTGCTTTTCAAGAGTGAGTCCAGCTCTACTCTTATTGCCTTGTCCCACTTTGGCCAATCTATGCGTTTACGCTATAGAAAAGTGGATTGAACATCATCGTCGTATTCAGCGACGTGAACGGCAATAGCGAAAGCAAAATCGTCGTCGTCGACTGTGCTATATATGTCCAGTACCTCTCCAGTACATACTTAATAAAATGATGTTTATCCTATTGTTTCCTCTGCATGGGAAATTAGGAGGGGAGAGGTCGCTGGTCTGAGCTCAGCATCCTGTGGTGGGATCATTTTAATATATCCAGGAATCTTCCTCTTTCGAGGAACTTTATATTCTGAACCTGGCGGGCGTCCTCTTTTCAATTGAGGTACAGCCAATTCTGCTGCCGGTGGATTGCATCCATCTTTGGGGATGTCAATCCTAGCTGGCGTGTTGGCAGCAGAGACGTGTGAACGAACAATCTTAGGGTTGTCCGTGAATTTATCCGCCAATTGATTTACTTTAGTCTGAATTTGAAGGATCTTCTGGATCTCATCTTCACACAGAAATAGTATGCGGAACATAACAAGATTAGGACTTTTGTGTCACATGATATGGTCTCAGAAGCTTCAGGATTCTCAAAGGGGAAACTGCATTTAATTTTTTTTTGTTATGTTTTTTTTATTTTAAAACTAGTTTATATGATCTATTTAAAAATAGATGTTTAAAATTTGTGATTTTCTGGCTATATAGCTCTTAGAAAAACATAATCACACATTAAAATGATGATCTAGGGGTTTCTTAAAATGTACTTCTAGATCCTACCCGCCGGATCTAGCGAAGGTCGGAGAAGGAAGCCATATCCGCGTCCTCGCAAATCATCCGTCGGCACCGATTCGTTCGTCGGCAAAGATTCGGCTTAGCCCAAGAGCGTGCTGATAACGCGTTGAAAATCAAGAGAATGAGTAACCATGGCACAAAGTCATGGTTCTCTATTTATTCATTATAGTAGAATATGAAAGGACATGGGATACCAAAGGTCCCCATTAGTAAGCTTGGTGGGGATTAATGGGGGGCTAAAGATGAGGCCCTCATTCATAACACAAAGGTAATTTCAGGATTTTAAGGAAAGAAATGAAGGAATAACTAAAAATTTAGGGGTATTAAGCATGGAAAAAAATGATATGCGGTAGTAAACAAATGCAAAAATAGTACTTTACACACTCCAGAAAATAAGCATACCTAGAGGTATTTCTCACGAAAGAAGCCACTTATTCCAAGGTTGGCTGGAAAATTATACACAGATCTAATTGCATCTAATTGCTTTACACACAGGCCACTTTATACACCCCCAATAATATTTAAAATTCAGTTTTTTTTTTTTACTTTACACACTCCAATATCCCCAAATTACCTCTCCTCCTCTACCTCAACAAGAAAGAAATCTTCCTGTGCAGAGCCAGTGACGAAGGAGATGGCATGATGGAAGAGGCGACTGCGGAGGCTAAGGGTTGGCGGCAATTGGCGGAGGAGGAGGACGATGAATATGAGAGATGAGAAGAAGATGAATATGATGAGTATGAGAGATGAGAAGAAGGTGAATATGAGGGATGGAGAAGAAGATGAAAGGAGTTTTTAAAAGGTAAAAATTGTAATTGCAAACTTGCATATTTTGAATGGCATGCCTGTAAATAAATGGTCTGTGTGTGAACCTATATGTCTCTGTGCATAGCAATTGGCTGGTCCATGTAGAAAACCCGGACTAATAGTTTCCATTTTAGACAACCAGCTCGCTATAAAAATATGAGTAAAAAGGTTTAACAAACTAGCAGCGAGAATAGTAGATAAGGTACCCAAGGTAGGGGATCTAATGTAAGAGTAAACTGGCAAAAAATTATATCTAGGTTCTCATAATCGATTGACACGCAACAGCCCTCCAAAATCTAGCTCATCGATGTCGTCCTCACAGTCTTCATCAATATCCGAGTCAGAAAATTTGCTGGATGTTTCTCGCGCATGGTCAGCCCCATTTTGTTCTAGAGTAGTATTGCAAGCCCCATTAATCCCCCCGTTCTCATCATAACCATCAAAGTCAGCCACAACGCTCACATGATGCTTGACTGGATCTTCAACAACGTTCCCCACCAGTTTGTTTGCTTCCTCCCGTTCCTCCGATGTCTTAGCTAGAGACAATAAAATGTTCTTGGCTTTCTGGTCGGGAGGGAATCCACGAGCCCCCATCTCTTTAAACCATATGATAGAACTCCCAAAGTCAGAGTTCTTACCATGGGCATCCATAATTGTAGTGAAGATAGTCTGGTTGGCTTCAATTCCTTGCATTCGCATTCTCTCGTATACACGCATTACCTTCTCCAGATTGTTTTCCTTGGCATACCCTTTCATCAGAGTCCCATAGACAACAACATTTGGTCGCAGACCATCTTCTTTCAAACGCCGGAAGAACGCTTCAGCTCCATGCATGTCAGAAGCATTGACATAGGCAGATAGCATGGTTGCATAAGAACAGAGATCGGGGGTAAACCTGTGAAATAATGTACACGATATTAGCACTACACATTTATACTTTTGCTTCCGGACTTGCACATCCTTAATGAAAATTGGTTTTACCCGTCTCTTCTCATATTCTTGAACACAATCCGAGCTTTCTCCACCATTCCAGATATTGCAAAGGCGTCAAGCAAAATGTTATATGCTTTACGTGTCGGCCTAAAAGAATTTTAAAAATAATAGATAAAAAATCAACAGATCTAAGAAATGTAAACGGTGAAAGAATAGATTAACTGTTGGGGAAAATTGAAACTGAAAAAGGATAAATATATTTTCACAAGAAAATAGATGGACATTTTATAACTTCTAGTAAGGTAATTGGATTTGGTTTGAATCTATTTCAACCTCAATCAAGGGGATGGTTGTTGATAATTTCAATAAATAAAAAAGGTTTATATTCTATATTTCTATTTCTCGTTACTTACCCAGCCAATTAAATGTGGAGTTTGTGGACTCTTAAGTGGATAGCTACAGGTGGTCATAAGTGATAGAGACCGAGGATTTCAATTCGAGAAGAAGTCTTTTATTTAATAGAGTTTGAGCCCTAAGAGAATTCCTATTAATTTGAGTTTTTTTGTTATTTTAAGAATTTTAGTTATTTGATTCCTTATTGTTATTTGAGTTTGAGTTGATCTACAAGTTCTAGTCGTAATAGATTTTGAGAGTCAAGTTGTAAGCCTATATAAAGGTCACTAGTCTATTAGTTTTTTCCAATGAAGTTTAATGAAGTTTAGTTGGTGCAAACTTTTGGTTTCTCCATAAATTAAATATTTTGCATTGGTGTGCGAGACGAGAGCTCCGTAGAATCTCCAGTGCGAAGTGCTGATCGAAAGATTTCTGGGATGCGAGATCCGAAAATTTATCAAATCCCTAATTCCCTACCGTTCTTCCTTAAATTTCCCTTCAAATCCTTTAACTCTTTATTGTGCTACATCAATTTGGTATCAAAGCTAAATCTAATTAGGTTTTTTTTCCTTTTCTTCTTCATCCATCAAAAAAATTCTTTTTTTCTTTCGGTTATAATCAAAAAAGAGAGGAAAAATCAAAAAAAAGAGTGAAAGAAAAAACATTCTGAAAAAAAAAGATAGCAAAGCAAACAAGAAAAAAAATCAAATCAGAAAAAGGGAATTTTCAGAGAACAAAAAAACCGAGTGAAAAAAGGGAGGATCAACAAAAAAGACCTAACCATGGCCACTGTCTCTCGCCGCCGGCGCCACTCCATCATCGCCGCCAAGCCACCGTCACCCGCTGCAGCCCCCAAACATCACCGAGACACCATCTGAACCCAGCATCATCGACGTCGCCGTCCAAAGACTATTGATCCACCGTCAACGCACTTATCGCAACTTGCTGGCGGCGTCGCCGATGACATCGGGGACCACCAACCCCTCGATCAGCTTCGTCACCACTCAACGACCTCCGTACACACAGCTCCCACCACCGAAGAACAAAACTCTAGATCCACCGATGCGTAAATTGTTGACGCTCGCTGGCGTCATACCATTGACCCCACCAAAATCGTCCACAGCTCTAGGCAACTCACCTGTAGCAAAAATCACCGTAAAAACCCGTCAGAATTGGCCAGAAAAGTCGACGGCACCACCCTGCTACAGTACCGACTCCGTCGAGCCCCACGGTCAAGCTGCGCTGCCACTATTCATCGACGCAGCTGAGCCGGCACTGTTCACGGCTCAGCTAATCGACGCCGAGCCAACTTAGCCGACCCGAGCTAGGTTTAGCAAGCCGAGCCGAGCTATGGTGCGGCTTTGGAATTTCCCCTGAATTTCGGCCGCATTTCAACACATTTCAGCCGTATTGTGACGATGTCTCGAGCTATTTGCACTAAATTTTCAAAACTAATCATCTAGATTAAATCTCTACAAGTTCTAGAGGTCTTACACGATACAACAAACTGATTTACACCTTTGGTAACCTCAAATCGAATCATATCCTTTATCGTTAAATAACAAAATTTTCTTTATTTAATTTTGTTCAGATTAGTCGATATCATTACTATTGCATATTTTTTAGTCTCGATTTGTGTGCTGCATTAGCAAATTTAGGGTTACATCTTAACATAAATTTGGACCTTATGATTTTATTTTATTTACATAGTTAGCTCATGTATTTAATTGGTGTTTAGGGTCTTACATTTGCATCTGCGTGATTGATTGTCATTGTTATTGCGTAGTGGTAAAACCTAGGATCAAACATGAATGATAATGCACTTCAAATGCTAGAAAATCAACTTCAAAATATAAATTTGGAACTAAAACCCAACATAAATCGAATATGAGATCACCTAGAAGACATAAAAAATAAGCTGAATAAAGAACATAATTTGGATGATGACGCACATAGTACATTTGAAGAGAAATCTAGGAGGATAAGAAATGAAAACAATCTAAATAATAGACGACAAGATGAGAATACTGAGGATAACTTTCAGCGAGATAATATTGCACGATGGATTAAGGTAGATGTTTCTAATTTTGATGGAACTTATAATCCTCAGAAATTTTCAAATTGGTTAGCAGAGATGGAACATTTATTTGAATGGTACCAGTTATCTGATGAACGAAATGACCAATTTGCTAAGATTAAACTAGTATGGTCTGCTAAAATTTTCAGGACATCTATAGAAAGACAACGAGAGAAAGAGAATCTGAGACGATACTGAATGAGAATAAGATGAAAACCAAACTCAAATAAAAATATCAGCCTCTTATCTATACAGATCATCTACATGAAAAACTGAACGACATATGTCAAAGGAGCATGATTGTTAAGTAATACATGACTAAATTCAATGATTTATTTGCTAGGAGTGAGCTTCAAGAAGACCCACGCAATGTTTCGTTCTGGATTGAGTAGACATTATGTGTGAGATGCTTCCCCCACACCGTAGAAAATGTGCAACATGCATTTAATTTAGCCTTAAATTTGGAATCCATGAGAGTCCTCATAAATAAGAAGCCTATTTTTAAAATCGGTGAGCAATTTAAGCAACCTAGTCACAACATGACTACATCAAAAACGAATGCCGCTAAAGAGGTAAAGGAAAAGGCTAAAGCTTGGAGAACCATCACAGAAAAACAAAAAGGGGTGCAAATTTTTAAATGTCATGACTTTGGTCATTTTGCTAGCCAATGCCCTAATAAAACTTTATTTGTGGAAGAGATTAACAATGATAATGAAATTGAAGAAGAATATACTACTGAGGTTACATATATTGCAGATACTGAGGAAGATGATTCTAGTGCACGATTACAATTCATTTAGTGTTTGGCAACTACACCGATGAGTGAGGTTGATTGGCAAAGGATTAATGTTTTCTTTACCTACGTCAAAATTAGAGGGAGATTTTTCAAAGTGACAATTGACGGAGGTAGTTGTACCAATTTAGTTGACAACTCAACTATTAAAAAGATGGGATTAAAAGCTGAACCTCATCCACAACCGTATAAAATTATATGGGTTGATCAATCACATTCGGTTACCCAACGTTGTTTAGTACCTATTTGGTTTTTGAGCTATCACGATGGTATTTGGTGTGATGTTATACATATAGATGCTTCACATATTTTGCTAGGTAAGCCTTGACTGACTTAGATGTTGCACATTCTGAAAGATCCAACACATACACATTCATTTTAAAGGAAAAAATTGTTTTGCTCCTTGTAAACCCAAGAACATAATTAAAAATCAAAATAATAAGTTAATCCTTACAAAGCAATTAATTCAAATATCTCATCATAAGAGTCTCAAGTCCTCAGAGTCTAATTTTGACCTTATCCCTACTGCATTCCATGAGCATATTGCATATAATTTTAGGGCCTTGCATATCGGGACTTATGAAATTTTTACAATTAACAATGATACTCAGAAGTCTGCTGCAAAATCATATAGATTTACAATTATGGATGACGAGAAAATTAACGTTAGCTCAGAGAAGTTGGTACAAGGACCAGTGAAGAAGCTTTGCATGCATCATATCGGTTCTCGACGAACTTTATTGAGTGACAATCCCGATGTGACTGAGTTCTTTATTTCACAGATGCTTGAGGAGATTGAGCACATTGAATTTAGCATCACATATTCTCCGCATCCCAAGAAGATTCTATATGCTTTTATTTCTTTTGCTATTTGGGAGAATTTACCAGAAGATATTCGTCTGCAGATTCACATCCTATTCTACTTCAAAGTTCATGAACGCATCTTCTCCAGCTATAAGGGACTACTGATTTCTACACCGTTCACCAGGTGGTGAAGTTCCTAAGTCATGGAGAATGATAAAAATCGAATTTAAGAAGGAGAATTCGATAAGGAGTTCAATTCGAGAAAAAGTCTTTTATTTAATAGAGTTTGAGCCCTAAAAGAATTCCTACTAATTTGAGTCTTTTGTTATTTTAAATTTTTTTGTTATTTGAGTTTTTTGTAATTTGAGTCCTTTTTGTTATTTGAGTGAGTTGATCTAGAAATTCAAGTCATATTAGATTTTAAGAGTTAAGTTGCAAGCCTATATAAAGGCCACAATTCTATTTTTTTCAATACGGTTTAATGAAATTCAGTTTTTGGTGCAAACTTTTGGTTTCTCCACAAATTAAATTTTTTGCATTGGTGTGCGTGAGTGGGCTTGGTTGCCGGGACGAGAGGTCTGAAGAAGCTCCACGTGTGCGAATATCGAAGATTTTCGAGATGCGAGATCCGAAAATTTATCAAATTCCTAATTTCCTACCGTTCTTCCCCAAGTTTCCCGTCAAATCCCTAAACTCTTTCTTGTGCTACCTCAATAAGTTAGTGAGATTAGTCGGTGGTTATGAATCATATAACCCTATTTATATCCTTATGTTAAAGAAAATGAAGCATGCTCGCTTCTTCCTGAACTTCTGCATTTCCTCCTTTCAAGAGGCATGTTGAGGTTACAATTCATGGTCAACTCCCACAAGTTCGTGCTTAAGCAGAGCCAGGATTTGTAATGTGGGGGCACAAATAAACTTAACTGCCAAGTATGAAAACATTTAACATGCGATATTACAATAGAATATTACTACGCACTGGAATTAGTTGTAGAAGATTTGCAATTTTCATTGCTTTAAAAAATAATAAAATATTAAAAAACCATACCATACCATATCATAACGGCAATGATTTGGCTCTAAAGAGTAGTAGTTATTTCGTAATGCCAATGATAATATAAAGCAATAATGCAATAAAAATAAAAACTCATTAATAACACATTCCCATAATTCTTATCTCAAATAACAAATTCATGTCACTCAGATTTTTAACCCAAGGGTGACCATATCTAAAAGAATTTCTTGTTTCACTAGGTGCAATTTACATAGGAAGATACAGAAAAATAAATTTCTTCGCCCCCAGAACTATTATTCCTCTTTTTTCATAATTAACATTTAATATGTTTTTATTTTAAAAGAAAATAAATTACCCATAAACTACCCTGAAGCAAGACACAGAAACTATGAAGTGCAAAAAAATTACGAACAAAGATGCAGCCCAAAAAACCTCCAATTTCTGGAAGAGGAAACAAAGGGAGAATTAACATTTATTTGCCCACCCATGAGTTATTGCTTTTTTTACCTATTTGATCTATTCTTTTTCTTTTTCTTCTTTTCCCAGATCTTCTAATTTTCTTCTTTGCTTTTAAGCATCGAATGAAACTGTAAGCTTGGAATCCAAGAAGAGCACAAGATCGGAGTAAAAGAGAGAAGGAAATGGGTTTTTTAATTATCTATGTACAATTTTGGAATAAAACAAGATCTCTTAAAGCTAAAAGTAAGTTTAGATACTGCATTATTTTGATAATAAGAAATGGATTCCTACATTAAGCGCCTAAACTCATAAAAGCTATTATTTAGCATTCCGACAAAATAACCTAAGATCTAGGCTTAGTTTAAAAAGTGCCTCTATTATAAGGTAATTAATGAGATTTCCTTTCTAAAGAAAAAATATTCCAAACAAGGACACAAGCTTTTAAAGAAAAGCGATCAATTAGAATCACATGAATGCCATTAGCAGCACGGGCACAATTGGAAGAGTGTAGAAATTAAAGGAAGTTTTGGAATTTAGGGGAGGCATGTGCTGGGCGAGCATGTATGTGCATCTGCTTGTAAGGGGCATACCTTGGATGACTACACGAGGCCAATGTGACCGTGTATGCCCTTTAGGGCACAATTAAGCACTTGCCCCAAGGCTGGTAATATTTTTCCTAGTTTCTGATGGAATCACAGATTTTCATTTTCAGATTTGCAGTTTTGGCCCAATAGGGGCATTTTCGTAATTTTCGAATTTATAGGGGCTTTTTAGTACTTTTCAGTTTCAAAATGTTTTGTTTTTGTAATTTTTTATTTTCAGTTTATTACTTATAGGAGGCTAAGGGGGATTAGAGATGGGCTTGTGAATTTGGAGAGAGCATAAGAAAGGTTGAGAATTCCCTCCATCTTCGGGAGGGTGCGTTCGTCTTCTCTTGAATCGGCAACTTGGTAGAGCGAGATCCTCCCAAAAGATCTCAACTTTACCTTTGTATCCACCTTATTTTCACATCATTTTCACACAAAAAATCTTCCATTTTCCCAAAATCTTCTCTCTAAACCCCTAAAAATCCCACCCTTCTTATAAAAATACCAACTTTCTATCAAAACCCTAATTTTCTACCCAAACCCCTAGAAAATCCTATCATTTTCTTTCCTTTCAGTTTAGTAGATATGGTTTATTTTGGGAATCCAAAATTCCAACAATCTAAAGGACATGTCAGTTTATCTATCTATTCAATTATTCTTTCATTGATTAGTTAGGTTGATTTAAATTCTAGCCAATGGAAATTTTTTATCCTTAGTTGTTTCCTATCAAAGTAATAATCATTTATTCTCGTCAAAATTTTCATGTCAGCAATTAGCCTTGGGCCTTACGTCTCCGTATTTCTATTTCAAGTTAGTCTTGTACAATTACAAGATTCTTAGAATATTTCCTATCCCAAATCAATATGTTTATGCCATTTCTTTCTTTCTTTCTTTCTTTATTCAACCTTGAGAACTCGAAGAGTTCTAGTGTAAACTGTGGTAGCAGAGTACCCTTTGTTTTCTGGTCTTGCTTTGGGGGCATAATTTAGTTTTCATGTTTTCTACATACATCTATAGTTTAGTGGTAGATTTTTTTACAAGGTAAGTGTTCTTTCTATCCTTTATACAAAAGAGGGATGAAGGTGTGATGTTTGTCCTACTCGGACAAAATGGTGGATAGAGTGGTGGTCATGGTTTGGCCACCTCATCATGGTGGCCCACTTGGGGGTTTTGGGTGAGGTTTTTGGTGTTGTTCTGGAGCCCCGAAGGAGAAGGACCCCACATTCCCGTTATTTACATGCTTGCCATTGCCAAAACCTCACTCTCTTCCCTATTTCACATGCTTGTCATTGGCCATTTTCCACTTTGCTTCCCCGGTGTTTTTTACGTTTTAGCCATGATTTCCTCCTTTTTTACCTTCCGATGATACCCACACACCCACACTTACATCTCCTTTTCGGCTGCGCGTTGGCCCCGCATCCTGTGTGGGTTTTTTCTTGGACCCCCATGCACTGTGTGTGTGCAATGTCAAGGTGTTAAGATGCCATATCTTGAGTGAGCGATGCTTTTCGAAGAGCCATCCAAGTAATAAAAGAGGCATGTTTGTCACATGTGTCAATGTCACATCGCCATATGGGATGTCATCTCACCCCAAAGAAAAAAACCCCCAAGGCCCACTATTAACATGTTTGCCATTGTCCTTTAGAGCTTCCTAGAAAAACCTCCCTCTTCCCCATATTTAAGGGTTTGCCATGGATCTTTTTCATCTTTGCCCCATGTGTTTTTGCAACTTAACATCTACTCCCCCTTTTACCCCTAGACGATACACTCACACACCCATACTTCTCTCTCTTTTTCAGCTGTGCGCAGATTCTGCATCCTGTATGTGGTTTTTTCTGTGCACTATGTACACGGGTTATTTATATACATAAATATTTTTATTTTAAAAAAATCTCAATTTTCTCTTTTCAGACTGAAATAATGAATCTGAAACAATACAATTTTTTATTATTTTTATATCTTATTTTTTTGTGATTCTCAAATGTTAGCAAACATTGGAAGAAAAAACCTTTTGTTGCTAGAGGAGTATTAAAAATGAACTCCACCTTTAATCCCTTCTCTTTGTTAAATTATTGCTTAGCATTTCTCTTATCAAACTACTTTATACAGTTGAGGAGGTTGTCCTACTAGGACAGAATGATGGATAGAGTGGTGTCCAATATTTGGCCACCTCATCGGAGCCCACTTGACGTGGGTGATGGTTTGGTTGTGATGTTGGGTGTTTTTGTGGAACCTCAAAGAAAAGGCCCACATTCTCATTATTTGCGCTTGACATTGACCAGTAAGGCCCTCTCTTCCCCATATTTTGCATGCATGCCATTAGTGTTTCTTCCACTTTGGCCCCCATCGTTTTTTGCACGTTGGCCCCTGCTTTTCTTCCTTTTATCCCCAGACGATACACACACCCCAATCTTTTCTCTCATTTACTGTGTGTGGGCCCCGCATCTTGTGTATGGACATGATGCGTCGGGACCAAAAACAAACCGACACACAAGATGCAGGGACCACGCAAAGTGGTAAAGGAGAGAGAAGTGTGGATGTGTGTGAATATCGTCTGGGGGCAAAAGGAGAAAACGCATGGGTTAAATTGCAAAAAGCACCGGTGGGCAAAGTGGAAAATGACCCATGGCAAGCAAGTAAAATAGGGAAGAGAGTGGGGCTCTTTTTGTCCATGGCAAGCATGTAAATAAGGGGAATGTGGAGGCATTTTCTTAGAGGGATCCACAACAACATCAAAACCCTCACCCAAACCCACAGCTTAACATAAAATCGGTTTTACACTCTCCGCGTGTCTAAATAGTTTCTTTTCTTTTGATTGTTCTTTTCTACTGAGAGGAAGGCCTGAAAGTTAGCAGGGTATCTGATGGGCCTCTGGCCCATCAGCCGCCCCTGCGGGTTTACACCCGCAGGGCCCTGCGCAAGGGGAGGCCCATGCCGCATTCCCCCTCCAAAGCCGAGTCCTACTCGCATTCCCCTTCCTAGGCCGAGTCCTCCTTGGAGTAGGATTGGCCGGCCAAGTCCCCTTTGGACTAGGATTGCCCTAGTTTCTATTATAAATAGAGGGTAGCATTCTCTTGTTTACCTATGCTATTTTGATGATTGTTATTTGGTTATTCCTTAGGTAGACGAGTGCGGACGTCCTCTAGGCGTCTTGGGAGGAGAGCACACCTCTTTTGTGCTCATTTATCTTTCTATTTTGCTATTGTTTTCTAATAAAAATTCCATCTTTGTTAGATCCTAACATTTTGGTATCAGAGCACGTGACGATCCATGGCGGCTTCAACAAGATCGCAAGACAAATTTGAGGCGTTGGAGGCGAAATTCACAGGCGAAATTGAGGCAATCAAAAAGTCCTTGGCGGGAAACGACGAATCCATGGCGAAATTAACTACATCCATCTCCCAATTGGCGTCAAATCAAGCAAAGCACGACGATCAATTCGCGCAATTGATGGGAGCCCTAAATCAATTGGTGACGAACTCCAAAAGCGAAGGAAACCCTAATCCGACACCAAAGGCGGCACCTTTGAAGAAGGAGAAGGAGAAAGAGGAGATTCTTTCCCAAAATCAACCCTACTACGTGGAGAAATTGGATGATGAAGACGACGGCGAGCCGTGGAGGGTGGACTACCGCGAGGAGGTACGACAGAAGGCGGTGGAGAGCCAAAGAGGGAGCGGCGGCCCTAGCCGCCCAAATTGGGAGCGCCACGGCCAAGGGGAGATCCGACCGAACCTCCTTAGCCATCGGGAGCCGCGGGCAGCACAGGAGAGAGTCGGGGGGCCTTCCCCCACCTGCGCCGGGCCCCGACAGGGGAGGCCAGGCCCTGCCGGGGCTCGACAGGGTCCGGCGACCCTGTCGGACCTCCGGCAGGGCCCGCCGGCCCTGCCAGAGGCCTGGCAGGGCCTGCCGCCCCTCCGGCAGCCCCGGAGGGGCCCGACAGAACACTACAGGGGGCCGGAGCCCCCCTGGCAGCCGCCAGGGGGAGAAGAGCAGCACGGCAGGGCCGGCCAGGGGCAGGGACCCCCCTGGCAGCAGCCCGAAGGAGGGGGAGCGCGCGGACAGCCACCCGACGGAGTTTTTAAGCCCCCGGACGACAGACTGCGAGCGAGGAGGGTTACGGACGGTTTTCGGGAAGATTTTGTGACCCTCCGGAGCGTCGACCAACAGCTGATGATCCTTTCTACGGTGACGGACGCGGGAGAGACTATTATTCAGATGGCAGGGGTGGCTATGAGACGGAGTTCGGCGATGACGCAGGATGGGACGATTTTGAGGGCCGGCGAGGAGATTACCGTGGAGACTACGGGGGGCGCGGAGGAGGACCACCTAGGCGCTTCGAGACCCTGGACGAGAGGAGACAGCATTACCGGCCGCCGCACAGAGAGGAAGGGAGACCCGAGCAGAGACATTTTGGAGGAGACTGCAGAGTCCGGAAGCTGAAGATGCCGCTATTTTCAGGGGAAGATTCACACGCCTGGTTGTTTACCGCAGAGAGATATTTCACGGCACATCACATGACCGAGGCCCAGAAACTGGCGGCGGCGGCGATCTGCATGGAAAGGCGTGCCTTAGGATGGTTCCAGTGGAAAGAGAGGCGGTAGCAGATTAGGAGCTGGGAGGAGCTAAAGGACCTGGTGCTGGAGAAATTTAGAGACCCCGTCTGGGGAACTTACACGAGCAGCTGTACGCCCTCAGGCAGGAGGGGCCAGTGCGGGACTACATTGAGAGATTTGAGACACTGGCAGGGCGTGTTCATGGCGTGTCGGATGAGTCACTGGAGGGCACCTTTCTGAAGGGGTTGCGCCCCAGTCTGCGAGCAGCGGTGAGACCCTACAAGCCCAGTGGGCTTTCAGAGGTCATAGAGATGGCCCAGATGGTGGAGGATGCACAGACCGAGGATAGGCGGGTCCGGAGCAGCTACAGCAGTCAGACTTGGAGGGGCGCCCCATCTGGGGCTGGAGGATCAGGTACCCCCGCGGGGGTGTTCCAGACGAGCCGGGAGAAGGCTGAAGAGAAGAGCATTGCGCCAGTGACTGGAGGGCAGTTCAGACGCATAACGGACGCGGAGATGAGGGAAAAAGGCAGAAAGGCTTGTGTTTCCGGTGCGATGAGTGGTTTTCGCTAGGCCATCGGTGCGCGGGGCGCAAGCTCCAGGTGATTCTGTTGGAGGACGAGGACGACGATGCTGATGTCGAGGAGGAGGCCGCTGAGGCAGAGGAGGAGTGGAGGGCCAGCAGCTGGACGTGGCGGAGGTGTCCCTCAACTCCATGGTAGGGTTCACACCGAACCATACCATGAAGCTGAAGGGGGAGATCGGTGACCAGGAGGTGACTGTGCTTATTGACAGTGGGGCTACCCACAATTTCATTTCCCGGAGGGTGGTGGCACAGCAGGGGCTTCAGCTGACAGACTGCGGCAGCTTCAGCGTGATGATGAGGACAGGGAAGAAGGAGAGCAGCCGAGGAGTTTGCAGGGGACTGGTGCTGACCATGCAGGGAATACAGATTACTGCAGATTTTTTACCTCTCGACCTCGGGAGCACCGACGTCATCTTGGGCATGACCTGGCTACAGACATTAGGAGAGATGACCATAAATTGGAAACTGCTACGGATGGAGTTTCAGGAGGCGAGGAGAGCAGTGATACTCCAGGGAGACCCTAGCCTCTGCAGAGTTTTGGTCTCTCTGAAGACCATGTTTAGGACCATCCAGACAGAGGGAGTAGGATACCTAGTAGAGCTGCACTCTTTGATAGGTGAGGAAGGCGCAGAGGCCGGTACAGAGCAGCCCATTTCAGGAGAGGTTCAGCAGCTGATGGACCAGTTTGGGGAGATCTTCCAGGAACATCGGGGTCTTCCACCACCACGGGACCACGAGCACGCCATTGTTCTACGAGAGTGTTTCCCCCATTAGCGTGCGGCCCTACCGCTACCCTCAGCATCAGAAGGACGAGATAGAGAAGATGGTTTCAGAGATGGTGCAGGCAGGGGTGATCCAGCCGAGCGTGAGTCCGTTCTCCAGCCCAGTGTTATTAGTGAAGAAGAAGGATGGTAGCTGACGGTTCTGCGTGGACTACAGGGCACTGAACAAGGAGATGGTCCCTGATAAATTCCCTATACATGTGATTGATGAGCTCTTAGACGAGCTACACGGAGCAGCTTGGTTCAGCAAGCTAGATCTTAAGTCAGGTTATCACCAGATACGGATGCGACAGGAGGATGAGGGCCACTACGAGTTCCTGGTCATGCCCTTTGGGTTGACCAACGACCCGGCCACCTTTCAGGCTCTCATGAATAAGGTATTCCGTCCCTTTCTCAGGCGATTTGTACTAGTCTTTTTCGACGATATTTTGGTGTACAGTCGTACTCTGGAGGAGCATTTGGACCACCTGCAGGTGGTTTTTCAGGAGCTGCAGTACCACCAGCTATATTTGAACAGGAAGAAGTGTCTATTCGGGCAGACGCAGGTGGAGTACCTGGGGCACGTGGTATCAGCAGGAGGGGTAGCCACCGATAGAGCGAAGATAGCGGCCATGCTGGACTGGCCTTGCCCTACTACTCTCAGAGGGCTACGGGGCTTCTTGGGTCTTACATGTTACTACCGCATATTCGTAAAGGGATATGGGACGATTGCTTGGCCATTGACAGAGTTATTGAAGAAGGATCAGTTCCACTGGGGGAGGAGGCGACGACAGCTTTTGAGGCCCTGAAAAGGGCAACGATCACTGTGCCAGTATTGGCGTTGCCCGACTTCACCAGACCATTCGTAGTAGAGGCGGACGCATCAGGACATGGGCTAGGAGCAATATTGATGCAAGAGCAGCGTCCCATAGCTTACTACAGCCAGGTGTTGACCACGAGGGCCCGATTGCGATCGGTCTACGAGATGGAGCTGATGGCGATAGTGTTGTCTATACAGAAGTGGAGACCATATTTATTGGGACGGAGCTTCATAGTGCGCACGGATCAGCGGAGCTTAAAGTACCTGTTAGAGCAGCGGATGGTAGCGGAGGAACATCAGAAGTGGCTGCGAAAGCTGATGGGTTACAGGTTCGAGATCGAGTACCGCCCGGGATTGGAGAACAAGGCAGCTGATGCGTTATCTCGGCGGGAGGAGGAGGCAGAGTTAGCAGTACTTACGGTGTCGATCCTCGAGGATTGGGGCCCACTGCAGCAGGAGGTAGAGCAGGACCCGGAGTTGGCGGCTATACGAGAGGCCCTTTTACAGGGGACGACTGAGTACCCGATATATTCTTTGCAGGATGGGCAGCTACTTTACTAGGGGCGGCTGGTGATACCGAGGACTTCTACTTTTATACCGACCGTCTTCAGGGAGTTCCACGGCAGTGCTATAGGAGGACATTCTGGAGTCCTCAAGACCTACCAGCGGCTATCACGGGAGGTCTACTGGAAGGGGCAGAAGAAGGACGTCGTCAGGATGGTGGCAGAGTGTGACGTGTGTCAGCATCACAAATATCAGGCCATGTCCCTAGGAGGACTACTACAGCCACTATCTTTACCGGACAGAGTTTGGGAGGACCTTTCTATGGACTTCATCGATGGATTGCCAAAGTCGGGTGGTTACAGCGTCATTTTTGTTGTGGTAGACCGCCTCAGCAAATATGCACATTTTATCCCGCTTAAGCATCCTTACAGCGCCGTTTCAGTGGCAGAGATTTTTATGAGAGATGTCATTCGTTTGCATGACCCGCCAAAGTCCATAGTCTCGGATAGAGACAATGTATTTCAGAGCAAATTCTGGCAGGAGCTTTTCAGATTGCAGGGGACGGCCTTGAAGCGAAGCACAGCTTATCATCCCCAGACTGACGGTCAGACGGAGGTGGTAAATAGGAGTGTGGAGACTTACCTGCGCTGCTTCATCTCAGAGAATCCGAAGGAGTGGGCATGTTGGCTACCGTGGGCGGAATACTGTTACAACACCTCATACCACACGGCGGCGTAAACTACACCCTTCCGGATTTTATATGGCAGAGACCCTCCGCACTTACTTCATTACGGTCATGAGACGACTCCGATGTCTGATGTGGAGCAGTACCTGGCAGAGCGGGACCGGATTCTAGATGAGCTGAAGCTCCATTTGGCACGGGCTCAGCAGGTGATGAAGGCACGGGCAGACCTCCACCGTCGAGACGTACACTTTGAGGTTGGTGATATGGTATATCTGAAGCTGAGGCCCTACAGGCAGAGGTCGGTAGCTCATAGGAGGAATGAAAAGTTGGCATCGCGGTATTTTGGGCCTTTTGAGGTCGAGGCGAGGATAGGACCGGTGGCTTACAGGTTGCGTTTACCCCCAGGATCTACCATTCACCCAGTCTTCCATGTCTCACAGTTGCGTCAGGCCATTGGCAACCACACCTCTTCCCCTACATTATCAGAGACCCTTACTGCTGATATGGAGGTGAGGATGGAGCCCGAGTTGCTGAAAGGGGTTCGACAGAGCGACACTGGCGGTCGGCAGGTGCTATTACAGTGGAGAGGCTTACCAGAGCACGATAGCACGTGGGAGGACATGGATGATATGGCGGCACATTTTCCAGACTTCCACCTTGAGGACAAGGTGGCTCTTTGGGGGGAGTATTGATGGGCCTCTGGCCCATCAGCCGCCCCTGCGGGTTTACACCCGCAGGGCCCTGCGCAAGGAGAGGCCCATGCCGCATTCCCCCTCCAAAGCCGAGTCCTACTCGCATTCCCCTTCCTAGGCCGAGTCCTCCTTGGAGTAGGATTGGCCGGCCAAGTCCCCTTTGGACTAGGATTGCCCTAGTTTCTATTATAAATAGGGGGTAGCCTTCTCTTGTTTACCTATGCTATTTTGATGATTGTTATTTGGTGATTCCTTAGGTAGACGAGTGCGGACGTCCTCTAGGCGTCTTGGGAGGAGAGCACACCTCTTTTGTGCTCATTTATCTTTCTATTTTGCTATTGTTTTCTAATAAAAATTTCATCTTTGTTAGATCCTAACAGTATCCTTATGACGAATTGACTTGGCCTTAAGGTGTGATTCGCACACAATCTTATGTAAAATTGGTTTCACGGCCACGCAACATGTTAGTTACCATGGATTAAAGTTGGCAACTTTGCAAAAAATAGGAAGGATCTTCAGCCAAATATCTTCACAAATTTCCGTTGCAAATGCTATAGTGGATGCTTTCAACCCACTGCACTGACCCAACTCTCATAAGCTACAAACACCCCACCCATTTTTGCCGTACTATAAGGACAGCCTTGGAACCATGACCTGATCTTCCTGATTTCATAACCTCACCTACTGCTGCCCTGCCACGCTAAATTATTTGTTGTCATACCCAACAAACTGCCCCGGCAACAATTAGATTTTGAAGAAGTTTCAAGTTTACATAGGTATGGCACACTGGTATTGTCATCTTTAAGAACAAAAGGGTTAAGTGGATCGCTCTTACAAGTGCATATAGTTGACTGATTTAATTTTAAGGAAAAGGCTTCTGATATATTTGATGTTACTAACTAATACAATCTGGATGAGAATTGAGGACAGATTTAGGGTTTTGTAGTGGATTTAGGGGAAAATATGTGATTTTTATTTGATCTCAAGTTAAGATATAACAAGATAGTTGACCTCTTTCGAGAGGATGCCGCTCTTCTAGCTTTTAATACGAGAGAAACGCCTAATTCTCCACAAACTAGGGTTCTACCGGCCTCCTCGTGATTCTTCTTCACAAAATTCAGTATAAACCCCTAGCCATCCCTAGCTGCCATCTAATTATAATGGCTTTTCCCCCAGAATTACAAAAATTATAAAGATGCCCTCGATGCCCTAAATTACAAGTTTGCCACTGCATCAAAATAGTACGAAAATGCCACTGGTACATGCGATTTCATCACTAAGATGGCAAGATGTAGCAGTGGAGATAAGTGGAGACAAGAAGGTACCTGACACCAGCATCCAGCATCTCTTCAAAAACTGCCAATGCCTCCTCTTCCCTCCTGGCCTTTCCATAAGCATTGATCAGAAGTGCATAGCTCACTACATCAGGTTTAAGCCCAGCTCGTTGCATCTAGAAAGACAATCCATTATTAAATGAATTCAGAAAAAATTATTTGGCTATTCTCTTCTTGTTTACATTTACAACAATACTGATTTTATGAATGCACATTATCGACAGCATAAAAAGGCCAGTGGATCATATTTTCTACGAAAATCATATTACAGTTATTAAGCTCTATCCCGACATGCAAATTTACCCTTCAACGACAAATTTAAAAAAAAATGGGTAGCTGGAATGATCCCAACTAGCACAACCGTATATTATGAAAACACAAGCCTTCCACACCAATCCATCGCCTATTCAAATCTGTAGAGGCATCACCATCCTTTCGATAACCCACCTCCATATTCGTTCTATAAACTATGATTTGTGCTACAATATAAAAAAATTCAACAGACACAGAAGACAACCGGGGAACTATGAAGAATGGAGAAACTGTGGTTATTTGGAAATGATCTTTGAGAGCTACCAGTAGTGGTTTTCCCTGATTACGGATTCCGCCTTCTGATCATTTAGATGGGCTAGTAGTAGACTAGAATTCTCTCCCACAGCTTCACCTTCATAAAAGAAGCTTCAAGGAGCCAATTTGCAGTGTCTATCTGAACTGGATATATGCAAGCTCCAGTGATGTGGGTACAGATAGAGGTTGAAAACTTTCTTAGTCATGACAGCAGTGAATACCTGATGATAAACTTAAAAAAGAGGAACTTCTAGTTGACATAATGACCAAATGGTTCAGACTCGGATATTGGCCCTCAATGCCTGTTCAGCAATGGTGAATAGTGATAAGGTGGAAAACAACGCATCCATCATCCTTTAGAAACGGGTTTATGGGGAAAACATCAGGGTTAGAGTATGAGATGATGGAAAGTGAAAATAGGCCCTTCTCATTTCCTACTTGCTGACACGGTATCACATTGATATGGGGAGAATTCTGATCCCGAGTTAAATTAATTGACTCAAGTTGTAATCTGCAAACCCTAAAACTGATTTTGAAGTGTAACACAAAATGCTTTGAAGACCTCTCCTCCCCCACCCACACGCATGTATATTTACACGTGTGTGTGTGTGTGTGCGCGCGCGCGCGTGTGTGGGTAGATATAAATGTGTGTATATACATCATATATATATATATACACTAGTCATAACCCGTGCCCGCGGGCACGGTTCATTTAAGATTTTCCCCCGCGAATCTTTGTTCTCCAAAAAATTATTTCCACCGACAAAATTACGTGGAACAACAAATTAGCGTAAAAATATTTAGCGGCACAGGCGCTTTCGACGCGGAACAACAAATTCGACGCAGGTGCCTTCGACACGGAACAACAAATTCTGCACTGGCGCCTTCCTTCTGCGCGGAACAACAAATTCGGCGTAGAACAACAAATTCGGTGCGGGCGCCTTCGGCGCGAGAAATTATTCTCATCTTGTTGCCACATGCGTCGAAGAGACGGTGGGCCTCACGTTGAGGGAGAGATCATTCGATCTGCAGCATTAAGTGCAAGTTAAAGTTTTTTTCCAAATGCATTAATTGTGTGCACTTTGCTATACCCTAGAAACTTTCATTCCCCCAAAAACTTTCATTTCCCTAGAAACTTTCATTTCCATAGAAATGTTTTTCCATCCAAAACTTTCCACAAAATCTCATCTCAACCATTCATTGCTCAAGGTTAAATCTCAGCCGTCTTCTATCAACCCTTTTGTCCTAGTCAGCTTGTCCTAGTCAGCACTAGAATTCAAAAACAGTCATCAAATGTAATATAGATATGAGAACATGTATATCAGGTGGCACCTGATCTAATAGATCAGGTGCAAGACACAAAAAGTCGGGCACCATAAAAAGTACAAGCACATGTGTGGCTTGTACTTTCCAACTTTTTGTGTCTTAGCACCCGATCTATTAGATCAGGTGCCACCTTTTCTACATTATTCTATATAGATATATATAAACGTAGAGTTGGAATACAAAATTTCCGTTTATTTTTGAACAAAAATTTAACAATGTAAATAAAGAATTATGAAACCAAATCACAAATCCGTTCCATTAGATGTGATTTACACCATCAACTATCTACAACTAAAATTTCAACTAAAATTTCGATTAAGTTTAGTATATGTTATCCATGCATCAAGAATGTAACAATTGGTTGTTTTTCATCAAATTTTGGAATATTGATTTTGTTGTCACTTGTTACATTAATGAAACATATTCAAATCATTTTGAAATTTTATTTTAAATATTTTGGATGTACTAAATCACATCCAACGAAAAGTTGTGACTTGGGTTCATAATTTTTTTATTAGAACATTAAGATTTTGTTTTAAATGGAAATTTTGTAGGCCAACTCATCACGTGTATGTGTATGTAACATATGCATATACATACACACATACATATACACATGCATATATATGTATATAATTCTATGTATATATAGATATAAACATAAATGTGTGTGCGTGTATATACTAGTCATAACATGTGCACATAGGTAAATGGGCATTCAACATATTCCTCTGAAAAATTTCAACCCATTCAAAATCTCCTACCCCAAAAATTTAGAGCCTCGTATCAAATATGTTACAAATTATTAGTATTATTAGTATTATTATTATTATTATTATTATTATTATTATTATTATTCATATTTTTCGGATTTTTCTAAGCTTTTGGCCTCAAACTCGTTAACCCAATACACACGCTCCCAAGCCTGACCCGCATCTGACCCGTTAACACCTACCTAAACAAAAACCCAAATACCTAATCATAACCTAATTTTTTCCTCGTTGCAGTTGCAACAGTCACATTATCCTCTCAATCTCTCTTCCCTGACTATCTCCCCATCTCCTTCCTCTTGCGCAACTCTCGCCCATGCCCCGTGTCTCTCCATTTTCCCCACGTCTCCACTTCCCTCTCCTCCATGTTCTGTCTGTAACCACTTCGCTTTCCCTCCAAAACCCCCTCAAATTGAAAACCCTAACATGAGCCTCAATCTCTCTCTTCTCTTCCTAAAACTCCCTCGTCATCTTCTTGTTCGACGCCATCATAATCATCTTTGTCATCACAGCCATCGTCATTGTCATCATCAATCTCATCAACATCTTCATTGTCATCTTCTTCCCCACCTTCCTTTTTAAATCGGCACCAACAGCATCGACGATATCCGCAAGCTGTAGCAGTGTAGTAGAAGCACAGCAGTGCGGAAGATGCAGAGCCAGTTGTAGCTACAACGAGCGATGAGATGATGGTTGAAACGGTGCTCCCGACCATCCATTTGTTCTTATTAATTCTCCGATCATCAGTATGTCCATGCTGGGTTTAGTTATGCTCTCTTAAGGATGTTTAGTCTTCTTTTTGCTGCATGTTTACTATTTTTACTTCTTGTTATTCTCTGTTAGCTTGGTCATGCATTTTGTCAGCTTTTTGCTCCTTAATGCTCCTTACAGTTCACTCTTACCATCGGCCATCTGTTCTGTTTCAGGCGGCTATTCGTTGCTCTCAGTTGCCTTTGCTTGCTTGATGATGTCTGTTTGGCTCTGGTTTGTCCATTTATTGGGGTTACAGATTCATGTCTTGATTTCTATTAGCTTTTTTTGGTTCGGTTTTATCCTTTGGGGGCTTCATGTGGTACCCTTTATCTTAGGGCTATAAATAATTCTTGATGAAATATGACCCTTCAATGATTTCAGTCGATCACTGCATCTTGGATATTGTAACTTGTAAGTTATTTTGGGACATGTATTATGTATAGATGTTTAGTCCTATACTTGATTCGTGGCTATGCACCAAATGATGACTTACGCCATGCTCTTATTGGTTTCTAGGTTATAGTGGATGATTGATTTGATTGGATTATAGAAATTATTATACATATTTGCTTATTATTATGCATATCTCCAATAAACTGATAGCCTAACCTTAGTGTATGCTATTTATCGATTGTTCCTTATAGCATAGGCGAAGTCATGATATGAAATTAAATATAGAACATTCAAACCTCATTCGGGTTGTGACATCGAGACTGTCTTCCTTACTAGGATATGATATACATATTCCTTAGCCGAGGTCCCAAATCTTGAACCTACCTCATATTTTAACCATACCTCTTTATTATTTGATGGTTTGAACTGAAGGATAAAATGAGAATTGTAAATTGTAAATGATATAGAACTTAAAATAGAAATTATGGTAGATAGATTATAATTTTTTGCAGGTTGTCTTGCTTTGCTATCTTACTATACAATACACAAGCTAGAAATAGAAACCATACATGCTTGTTATATTTAATTAACTATGCATGATTACTGTAATTAATACATACAGTAATTGTTACATGTTACCAAGGTTTTAGGTCTCGGTTTCGGTCTCGGTATCGCTCTTCCCAAAATTTAAGTTTCGGTATCGGTATCGTCCGTTTCGGTGGTTTCGGACGGTGGTTTCGTTTCATCGGTATCGGTAATTTCAGATACTTAAAACTCTATTAAATACTATCAAATATTATCAAATATTAGCACAAATACTTTTTTACTAGTTACACATTTTGTTAAAAGTATTATGCTAAATATATTACATTTTTTTGATCAACATGATTGAAAATAAATGAGAATGGCAAGCTTTTGAATAAATGGAAGGGTTTGGTGGCTGAAAATGATAACTTTGTAAATAAATGGAAAACCTTTAGTGGCTGAATGTCAAGCTTGTAATTAAATGGAAAGCCTTTAGTGGCCATGAGGTACGTCCATCTCTTCGTTTCTTCTTCTTTTTTGGATTTTGGTGATGTTTCCTCCTCCTCTTTCTTTTTGTTTTCATTTTTTTAAGTTTCAGTCGGTATCGGACAAGTTTCGGCCGGTATTGGCCAATACGGCCGAAACCCTGGCCGATACGGCCGAAACCCCGACCGATACGGCCGAAACCCCGGCCGATACCGACGAAACCCCGGCCGATACGGCCGAAACGGCCGAAACCGAGAACTGACGTGTGGTTTCGGACCGGTCCCCTCCGAAACCGATCCGAAACGGCCGAAACCGGTCGGTTTCGGCCGAAACCTAAAACTATGCATGTTACATGTTCACTGCACCTGATACTATACCTGCTTGGGTATGATATCGACACGGATCTTTATTATATTTCTGTCTTCCACCATCCAGTAATGGATGTATGGTTAGGCTATTGTATTGATGCTTTTCACCTTCCAGCAATTTATGTGGGGCTATACACTATATCCATGTTTTCTGCCCTCCAGTAATGAAGGCGAGTTATTTATTGTTGTCATTGCATGTATACAACCACAGGATCTGTGACCATAATTATACCCGAGTTGTATATCGTACATTTAGACATGAGCTTAGTATTAGAATATGAACACCGCACTGTTAACATTATAATTAGCAACATAAACTTATTAATATTTATCTTGCTTAATCACTACATGTTTGTTCACTACCATTTGTTACCGTTCCTGCTTTAAGTAGTGCAATCTATATCTATTCATGCTACTATATATGGTGCTATCTTATATTTCATATGCTTATCATGTCTTATATTACCTGTGCTGCTATTCTGCCATGCATCTTATGTTTTAGGTTATTTTTCTTGTGGAGAAAACACACACAAGTATTGTCTTACTGATACGATTTGGGGTCAAATCGTATTTAGGGCTGAATTTAAAAGTGGAAAAATGGAAAAGAGTGGAATTTCTATTGAAATAACGAAGAATAATGAGATAGATTTGATCTTTTCTGGAGAGATCACTCCCTAACTTGAATTATAGGATCAAGTCTAATCCCCCACTAACCCTAGCCGTCACGGCTGTTTAATCTCAATTCTTCGATAATGAACAGCTAGGGTTTTGGGGTATTTATATGACTCATCTAATTATTGCTAAGCACACACACCGTGACTTAAGCAATGACTAAAGACACTACCAAGCAAATAATAAGCTAAAGAAGATAAAGTGGATAGCTCTAATCCTGGCTCGTGCCCGCTCCACGCGACGTGCCCGATCTCTGGTGCCTCCTCCTGTAGACGACCGCATCATTACTCCCCCCAAAAAACGAACCTTGTCCTCAAGGTTGTAGTCTGGAAACTGAGCCCTGATGGTATTCTCCCGCTCCCAAGTAGCCTCGTGGTCAGGCAAACCCAACCATCGTATCAGCACCTCCCGACCACCCCCCCTCAGTGTATTGTACCTGCAGAATGTCTTGGGGCTCCATCATCACCTCCAAGTCAGCTGTCAATGTCGATGGCAGAGTGGCCACCGGTGTCTGCGCTCCAATCGCTCGTCGTAACTGAGAGACGTGAAAAACTGGGTGTAAGGCAGATCCTGGGGGCAATGTCAGTCTATAGGCCACGGGTCCAATCCTCGCCTCTATCTGGAAAGGCCCGTAAAAGAGTGCGGCCAGCTTCTCGTTACGGCGTCGGGCTAGTGAACTCTGCCGATACGGTCTCAGCTTCAGATAGACTCGATCTCCTACTGCAAACTCCACCTCTCTACGATGTGCATCCGCCTTGGCTTTCATAAGCTGCTGAGCCCTCGTCAAATGCTTCTTCAGCTCCTCCAAAATTCCCTCACGCTCCTCGAGGTACTGATCCAACTGGGACATTGGGGTCGTCCCACGGCAATAATGGATCAGCGCTGGCGGATCCCTCCTGTACAACACCCGAAACGGTGTCGTCTGTGCGGCTGAATGGAAGGAAGTATTGTGCCAATACTCCGCCCATGCCAGCCATCGATACAAACTCCGAGGGCAATCCGATACAAAACAGCGAAGGTAGGTCTCAACGCTCCTGTTGACGACCTCCGTCTGTTCATCCGTCTGGGGGTGGTAAGTTGTGCTCCTCCTCAGAACGGTCCCCTGCACCCTGAACAACTCCCTCCAAAACTGGCTCATGAAGACAGTGTCCCTATCTGATACTATGGAGTCGGGGAACCCGTGTAGACGCACCACCTCCCGCATAAACGTCGTAGCCACGGTCACTGCAGTGTAAGGATGTCTCAGCCCAATGAAGTGTCCATACTTGCTCAGTCGGTCTACCACCACCAAAATCACCGAGTATCCCTCCGACTTGGGTAGCCCCTCCACAAAATCCATACTGATCCCCTCCCAAACCTGCTTAGAAAGAGCCAAGGACTGCAGCAGCCCTGCTGGTGCCATAGCCAAGTATTTGTCACGCTGACAGACATCACAACGGGCTACCATCTCCGCGATGTCCTTCTTCATTCCCCTCCAGTACAGCTCCCTAGCTACTCTCATGTACGTCTGCTGGACGCCAGAATGCCCCCCTATTGCACTCCTATGGAACTCCTAAAAAATCAACGGGATGTGCACTGAAGCCCGCGGTATCACCAACCTTCCCCGATACAACAACCACCGCCCCTCCACCGAATAGCCTGGGTGCTCAGCCAACCCCTGAACCAAATCCTCTCGGGCTCTAGACAACTCCTCGTCGGCATCCACCTCTCTCCATAAAGGCTCTCAATCTGCTAGCAGTGGTACTGACAAGGCTACCAAGGACGTAACCTCCTCCCGCCATGATAGTGCATCCGCAGCCTTGTTCTCCAACCCGGGCCGATAGTGTATCTCAAACTTGTAGTCCACAAGCTTAGATAACCACTTCTGATAGTCTACCGTCACCAATCTCTGCTCTAGCAAATATTTCAGGGACCTCTGATCCGTGTGCACAATAAATGGCCGCCCCAGCAGGTACTGACGCCATTTCTGAATCGACAAAGCAATCGCCATCAGCTCCCTCTCATACATGGACTTCTGCCTCGCCCGTGATGACAAAACCTGACTAAAGTAAGCCACGGGTCGTTGATCCTGCATCAGCACTGCTCACAGTCCGTACCCCGAAGCATCAGTCTCTACCACAAAGGGTTTGCTAAAATCAGGAAGAGCCAGTACCGAAACGGTCGTCATCGCCCCCTTCAGGGTCTCAAACGCCGCAGTCGCCTCCTCGGTCCACTGGAATCCATCCTTCTTCAACTGCTCAGTCAGAGGCCAGGCAATGGTACTGTAGCCCTGCACGAACTTGCGGTATACCCCGTCAAGCCCAAAAATCCCCGCAACGCCCTCAGTGTAGTTGGCCGTGGCCAATCTAGCATGGCCTCTATCTTGCTCCTATCAGCTGCTACCCCTGCTGCTGAAACCACATGCCCCAAGTATTCCACCTTCGGCTGGGCGAACGTGCACTTCTTCCTATTGGCATACATCTGGTGGGCATGTAGCTCCTGTAACACAGTCTCCAAGTCTCGCACGTGCTCCTCCACTGTACGGCTGTACACCAATATGTCGTCGAAGAACACTAAGACAAACTGCCGTAGGTAAGGCTGGAATAACTTGTTCATCAACGACTGAAATGTAGCAGGCGCATTCGTCAACCCAAAGGGCATGACGAGGAACTCATAATGCCCCTCATGAGTCCTGAAAGCAGTCTTCTGTACGTCCTCTGCCTTCATCCGGATCTGATGATAACCCGACTTCAAGTCAATCTTCGAAAAGATCGACGCCCCATGTAGCTCATCTAACAATTCATCTATCACCGGTATAGGAAAACGGTCTGCCACCGTCTCCTTATTGAGGGCACGGTAGTCTACACAAAACCTCCAGCTACCGTCCTTTTTCTTCACCAAAAGCACCGGGCTAGAAAACGGGCTAACACTCGGTCTAATCACTCCCGCCTGTAGCATATCCCTGATCAATCGCTCGATCTCATCCTTCTGGACATGCGGGTACCTGTATGGCCTGACACTGACGGGCGCTACTCCCTCCCGTAACACGATGGCGTGCTCGTGGTCCCTCTGAGGTGGAAGTCCATGCGGCATCTGAAAGATGTGCCCATAGCTGTCCAACAACTCCTCCACCTCTGGTGGCGCCCTCTGCTCCTGTGCCTCTGCCCCCAACTCCTGATAGGACACAAAATATGCCTCCCCTCCTACCGACACTGCCCGAGCCAATGACTTCAAGGACGCTGCGCGACAACACGGACTGGGGTCCCCTAGCAAAATCACAGTCCTTCTGTCCTCCCGATATTCCATCCTAAGCATCTTCCAGTTGAACTTGGTGTCGCCTAATGTCTGTAGCCACTGCATCCCCAATACCAAGTCAACCTTCCCCAGCTCCAGGGGGTAGCAATCGACCACCACCTGAGCTCCCTGCACTGCCAGAATCACAGCCCTGCAGACACCCCTGCTCTCCTCCCTCTGGCCGGTGCCCAAAATCACCCCAAAGGTGGCTGTCTCACTCACCTCTAGCCCCATCTGCTCCACCAACTTCCTGGAGATGAAGTTGTGGGTCGTCCCACTGTCTATCAATATCGTCACCTCCTGGTCTGCCAACCTGCCCACCAGCTTCATGGTGTGATAAGGAGTAAATCCCACCACGGAGCTAAGAGAAACCTCCACAACGTCCAAGTGCTGGTGTTGTTCTGCCACAGCCTCCTCCCCATCGAGTATAACGGTAGTATCTCTCTCTTCTTCCTCCTCAGCCACCACCTCTAACTGCATGGCTCGCCCTGCACACCGATGTCCTGGGGTGAACCGCTCATCGCACTTGAAGCACAGCCCCTTGGCCCTGCGCTCCCTCATCTCTGCCTCGGTCATCCGACAGGTCTGACTCCCCGTGCGGGTCTCCTGGACCGCCCCTCGAGCCGGTGTCAGTGCACCTGTAGGAGCCTTGGGTGCTGGTGCTACTGGACTCCGAAAAGTCGACCCTCCCCAAGCTCCCCTCGCTCTCCTATCCTCTGTCAGCTTGTCTTCCACCTTCCTGGCAATCCTCATCATGGCAGCTAGACCTCTGGGCTCCTAAACTCGTAGCTCAGCTCGAATCTGTGGCTTGAGGCCCTTCAAGAAATTTCCCTCTATGGACTCAGCAGAGACTCCCTCTACTCGGCTCGCAAGCCGCTCAAACTTCTCCACATACTCCCGCACTGTCCCCTCCTGTCGCAGCGTGTACAACTGCTCAAACAGGCCGCCGACCTGCGTCTCCTGGAACCTCTCCATAAGGCACTCCGTCAATTCTATCCAAGTGCGGATAGGTCTCTGCCGTTGGCTCCAACGGAACCATCCCAAAGCCTCCCCCTCGAAGCACATCCCTACCGACTGCATCCTCTCCGTCTCAGATAATCCCAACACATCGAAGTACCTCTTCGCCTTGTAGACCCAGGCATCAGGATCCTTTCCCTCAAACAGGGGCAAGGTCAACTTCCTCAACCGACTATCGTGGCCAGCATCACCTTTTGGGCCTCCTCCCTGATTTCCCTCCTGGTATCTCTGTCGTACCGGCCCCTCCAATCTCCATCTAGGCCGCTCCTGATGCTCATGTGCTCCCCAAATCTCCTCTCGAGCTCTCTCAGCTGCCCGCTGCTCCTCAGCGTCCCACGCATCTCCATCTCCCCACTCCTCCTCTTGGAGTTTATCGGCATAGCGTGTGTACTCCTCATACTCCGGCACATGCCCCACATCCTCCCCGGCCTCCTGAAGTCTCTGTACATCCTCCTTGGCGCGCCTCAAGGCCTCCAACGCTCCATCCATGCCCAAGGGAAAACCGGAAGAAGCCTGTCGCCCCCCCCCCCCCCCCCCACAGCCCCCGGGGGCTGTCGCAGCTGTGCGGGGCCCCTGGCGTGTCGCCAGGGCCCGCCGGTCTCGTCCCGGCCCCGCCGACCCTCGCCGGGGGTCTGGCGGCCGGGGCCCCTGGCGTGTCGCCAGGGCCCGCCGGTCTCGTCCTGGCCCCGCCGACCCTCGCCGGGGGTCTGGCTGGCCGCCAGACCCCCGCGGGGGTTGGCGTGACCCTCTATGGGGCCGCGCGGCCCTGCGCGGCCCAGATCTGGGCCATGCAGGGGCGCGCGGCCTGTAAGAGGGGCGCGCAGCCCCTGGCGGTCTGCCTGGGGACCGCCGCCCCCCAAAAAGGTCCCCGCCGCCTTCCGTTTTGGTTCGTTGGTCTCCCGGAACTTCACGATGCGCTGTTCTGGCTCCTTGTACTCCGGATCCCTTCCTTGATACCCTAGATCTGAAGAAAGATTTAGATTTGTCGATGTCGAAGCCCTAATTTCAGATTCGGGGTGTTGTTGTTGTTGACGAAAAGCTTGAAGGATGTCTTGGATGTCGATGGATTTCGCAAGCCCCTTCATCTCTTGATGAATGCCTCTGATCTCTCCTTGTAGCCCATCGATCCGCTTGTTTACTTCATCAATTTTGCCGTCGAACTTCACCTCGACAAGCTCTGCCGCCGTCTTTGCCCTAGTTCCCGCCATTAGATCTTGATGCTCTAATACCAAAATGATACGATTTGGGGTCAAATCGTATTTAGGGCTGAATTTAAAAGTGAAAAAATGGAAAAGAGTGGAATTTCTATTGAAATAACGAAGAACAATGAGATAGATTTGATCTTTTCTGGAGAGATCACTCCCTAACTTGAATTATAGGATCAAGTCTAATCCCCCACTAACCCTAGCCGTCACGGCTGTTTAATCTCAATTCTCCGATAATGAACAACTAGGGTTTTGGGGTATTTATATGACTCATCTAATTATTGCTAAGCACACACACCGTGACTTAAGCAATGACTAAAGACACTACCAAGCAAATAATAAGCTAAAGAAGATAAAGTGGATAGCTCTAATCCTGTTTCGTGCCCGCTCCACGCGACGTGCCCGATCTCTGGTGCCTCCTCCTGTAGACGACCGCATCACTTACTCACAGATATTTTTTCCATTTGTAATTTGACAGGGACCGCAAGATTTTGATGAGTAAAAATAGAGTTTTTATACGAAATGTGGGATTTTTATGAGAAATGTGGGATTTTTAGGGGTTTGATGAGAAGAATCAGGAAAAAAGAGAGATTTTTTGATGGAAAACTAAAAATAAAGAGAAACACAAAATATCAATGAACTCCTTCGAGATGAACTCTCTCCCAAGCTGCCAATTCTATAGGACAGCCGCACTCTCCCGGAAGGAGGGAATTCTCAACCTCGATGAAGTTTATTCACCAAATCCAACATGAGAATCCCTAACACATTAGCCCAATTTACATAACAAATTGAAAATAACAAATTACAAAATGACCACTAAAACAAAAAATTACGAAAAAGCTCCTCGAAATCCAAAAATTACGAAAACACCCCTAATAGGCCAAAATTTTAGATCTTTCCTTTTTTGTGGTCTTGTCATTACTACATCCCCAAACAAACACCTTGTACTTGAGGTGGTCCATAAAATGTGTGGGCCTATCCTCTCCAACTGATATTGTGTGTTCCTCTTGGGTCAAAAGAATATGATTGGTCTCCACTGACCTTAACGATGTCTGGAAGGAAGCCATGGTAGTCATCAAGCTCGTCGGAAGGTCCATCGTGCCTAAAATTCAAATGCTGAAGCTCGGGAGGTCGTCTGACTTAAAACCATGGGTCATGGAGCCTCTGAAAAGTGTAATTAGGCTAACGTGGGCTCTAAAGACTGTCGTCGTGTTATGGCGGGCCCTGAGGAGCGTCATCGAGCCAAAACAGGCTCCAACAAGTGTCGTCGAGCCATGGCATGCCCCGACAAGCAACGAACAAGCCCTGGCAGGCCCACAGGACTGCGGGCATGCTTGGGTGTTCCCGCAGTACCAAGGCAGGGCCCTGGCGGCCCTACAAGCAACCTGCAAGGTTGCAGTTGCCTTGCAGCGAGGTGCAGGACACCCTAGTGAGTGTGGCTAGGGTCCTCGCCACTCGTGTTGTCCTCTTTGTCTTCTTCGGAATCCTTCTATGTCGGGAAGGGCTTCTTCAGATTCTTCGTTCTCCTCTTCCTTTGCCAAAGTTGCCGACTTTTGCCCTAAATCTGGATTTTCATCCAAATCTAAATTTTTCGCCAAATTTTTTACATTTTGCCTTATATTAGGGTTTTCACCCATGTCAGAGTGCGTTGCCACGTGGGATTCAAAAGTTGTTGCTTCAGGTCTTACAAAATGTCTCCATGTTATGCTAAGGTTTGCACAAGGGAATCCACCCTCAAAGCAATCTTCTTGGATCTTTCTTCGACCGATGCCCTAAGTTCTTCCAAGGATTTCTTCAGACCTTCAATCTCGTCATTGTATTTTTTTCTCGAAAGCGTTGAACTTGTCTTTTGATCTTGTCGCCGCCATGGATCTCATCGTTCTGATATTAAATTGATAGGGACCGCTAGATTTTGATGGGTAAAATATGGTTTTATAGAAAAGGTGGGATTTTTATGAGAAATGTGGGATTTTTAGGTGTTTAATGAGAAGAATTGGTGAAAAGATGGGATTTTTTGATGGAAAGTGAAAATAAAGAGATACAAAGGATATCAATGAGTTCTTTCGAGCAGAACTCTCTCTCCCCCCAAGCCACCAATTCTAAGGACGGACACTCTCCCGAAAAAGATGGAATTCACATCGCCTATGAAGTTTCTTCACTAAATCCAACATGAGAATCCCTAACCCCCGAGCCACCTTTAAATAACAAAATGAAAATTAAATATTACAAAAATACCTTTAAATCTGAAAATTACGAAAAAAACCCCCTAGAAATCCAAAAATTACAAAATGGGCCAAAATTGCAGATTTGCCCTTTTGTGCAGTCTCATCATTATTGTTCTTGAGAATATATGTTAGGTACGAAGATTTTTTTAGACGACGTTCCTTAAAAGACAAGCATTCACTACGTGACATTTCAATAAGTTTCCTACCCTCGCTCATTTCCGTCTGTTTGCGGGAGTTTTCTCACCCCTGATATAGTTAGATATGATTGTACAGTGATATGGTTGCAGTAGCTGGCGTAGGATGATGCTGGCGGTTGACTTGGCAATGGACGAACAAGCCTCGTGCTATCCTCAAGAGACTGGCAGCAGGCTTGAGCCCGGTCCGAGACATTTCTGGGATACCTTCGGCAAACCGATCCCAGGCTTGATAGGCCTCGATCCGAGCAATTGGGGCAAGGTCATCCGAGTTGTTCCGGCAACACCCGAGCTATCTCCGCTAAGTCTGAGCTGTCTCCAGACTATCCTCAGCTCCCTGCAACACGAGAGCTCGTTAGGATAAGTCGGATCCGGGGTCCGACCTAATCCTTGATTATGCTTAAGTCAGATGGTGACTCAAAAGACGCTCGTGGTAGCTATAGTCGATCTGTTGGGAGACTAATTGATAGCTATCTCGTCGAGCTATGCAGGAAATGCAGAAGTTTAGGTCGGGACAAATCCTAAGTGTATGAGTACCTGACTTTTGGTTGTCAGAACAATTGTCTGAGAATGTGTCCCCCCTCTCATTGTCCGTGAGGCTATCTAAGGAAGAACCCACATTTTCCCCCATTTTCCACAAATTTTTTAGAATTTTTTTATGAGTTTATTGTTCACATCATGGATGATCAACATACCAAAAATCAAGTGATTCCAAAACTTTTTGAGCCATCTCTACCCCTTGCAACTTCACCGGTTTTTCAGCAAGTTTTCAGACCGTTGAAGTTGCAAAGTTTGATTGTGGCTCAAAAAGTATTGGAATTATTTGATTTTTGGTCTGTTGATCATCCTTGATGTGAACCCCATGAAGAAAATCCCAAAATGGGGGGAATGGGAGAAAATGTAGGTGCCTCCTTAGATGAAGGATCCTTTTACCCATATATATAGCAATATAGGCATGTGTTGTCAGCACATATTCGGTTTTCATGTGTTGTCAGCACATGTTTGGCTTTCCTGTGCTGGCAGCACTTTAGGGATTAAAAATATTTTTTGTGTACCTCCCCACCAATTTTCAAGTCAATCCAACACTTTTTGAGCCTTCATCCATGCATTTCAAAAGGATTGCGCCACAGTTTTAAAACTTGAGCGGTCTTTTTGAAATGCATGGATGGAAGCTCAAAAAGTATTGGATTGACTTGAAAGTCGGTGGAAATGTAGACAACAAGTTGTAAAACACATTGCAAAAAACATTTAAAAAAATTGACCCCCAAAATGCTGACAGCACAGGAAAAATTTCCTCTATTGTCAGGACATATACATATTCCTTATATATATAAGTAAAAGGATCATATAGTGCCTCCTTAGATTTCATCTAAGGAGGCGTCCCTATTTTCTCACATCTCCCACATTTTTTCGAAAAATTTTTCCTGGTTTGTTGTTCAACTCATGGATGATCAACATATCAAATTGAAAGGCATTCCAATACTTTTTGACCCCTCATCTATCCCTTGCAACTTCATGGGTTTTTCAGCACGTTTTCAGACCGTTGAAATTGCAAGGGGTAGATGGGCTCAAAAAGTATTGGAATGCTTTGAAATTTGGTATGTTGATCATCCATGAGGTGAACAAACCCATGAAAAAAATTCAAAAAATGTGAGATTGGAGAAAGTAGGGCCGTCTCATTAGATTTCATCTAAGAAAGCACCATAGGATCCTTTTACTATATGTATGTATGCTGAACATTAGAGAATAACGTCCGAGCCTTTATTGATGAGCTCTCGCAATTGATGGTGGTGTAACGGTCGATCATTGAATGCCTTCATTATGAGCCGACGCTTTCAATGATGGGGCCCAACGGTCAGCTAAGCTGTCATTTTGATTGAGGAAACGGCCAGCCTCCCTTGAGGGCATCTGGCTGCGGGCCTTACTGGGCTGTAGGGTCGGGATATAATGATTTATCAATTACATAATATCGCATCATTATATTTTATCAGTCTTTTTAGGCTTTCTTTAGTATGGTACTTACTATCGTACCGACTTACTAATTATAGACTGTATAAGACATTTATAGTTGCTCATTAGTTAAATGTAAAAAAATCTGTAGTTTTATTGCATATGCTTAATGTATTTAAATTGGAAGGGTGAATCACATTAGGCTTAACTATGTTTGTTGGATTTCCATTTCCTTTGATATTTTAGGAAGTGGTGTGTGACAGCTTGGGTCCGACAGGTGTTAGCAAGGAGTGATATCAACTATTCAAACATGTATGCGAGAAAAAGATGAGTTTAGGTGGTGCAGGCTCCCGATCAGGCTATCCAAACATGCAGCATGATAAATTGATGATTAGATCAAACAGATTTCATTGTAGAGGAACGTTCCTGATTAGATTTGATCCGATCCAATATCAAAAAGACTTTCCTAGGCATGCACATAATTGTCAGCAAACCAGGGTTCCTAATCCCATTTGTGTGTTTGCCCTTTGATCAAAAGTGACTTCATGGAAAGAAACATGTGGCTGGGGAGAGTAGACGTAGATTGCATGTTGGACTTCATCAAACCTCAACATCATGATGCAAATTATAGTGGCCAAACTCTCAAAAGAAAAAAATTGATGCTATTGTAAAGCGATGGTCAAATACATTGTTGGGCTATATTTTAAGTCATAACACACACCTTAAAGCATGTGGCAGAAGGTCATGGCGTCTGAATTGTTCATTAGTACACACAAAGGAGAACTTCTTCAAGTTTGATTCCAAGAATGAATGTTGCAGGGTGCCTGGTCATTTAAGGATGCCTGATTACTTCAAAAAAGTGAATGGATAAGTTGGACTGAGATAGACCTTTCATCGTATATTGCAATCTGGATGAGACTTTCAGCTCTTGAACTAAAACTTTGGTCAATGAAAATCATGAGCAGAGTCACGAATATGGTAAGAAAGCTGCTATACACAGAAAAAGCAATGGTAAGATGAGAAGATTGGCATTTGCACAGTGTTTCATAGAGACTCTATCAGATGTTTCTTTCACTTCAATTGTTTTTTAGAAATTGAAGACAAATTGGCTGCAGTGCAGGTTGAATATGAGAGATTCTCTCCTTATTGCTGAAAGTGTAGGTGTTTTGGACACCAGAAGGAACAATGTCCAACAAAAAAGGTTTGGGTAGCAAAAGAGTCTGTCCTTGCAAAGGAGTAGCAAACTGACGTAGAACGGGGTGGATTTTAGAGATTTGGTGGGAATTTGGGGAAGAAATTGATAGACTACAGTTCTTGGCTTCTCACCAAGGCTTTCCGAGGCTTTTCACCAAGGAGGGGGGACCTTTCACAGGTTTTGAGAAAATTTCTCTTTTGATGACTTCATTGATTCATTGATTAAAGATACAAGTCTAGAGCCTTTATATAGGCTTACATCTCAACACATCTCTTTACCCATCCGATGCGGGACTAAACTCATCCAAAAAACTAAAACTCCTAAAGACTCAAAATTAACTAAAGACAAAATAAAAATAATACAAATAAAGTCATGATCGTATCCCTATCATTCTACATGTCTTGAGAACTTCACCGCTTGATGAAGGACGGTAAAAGTAGCATATCTGAGCAGCAATCAATAGTCCCATGTAGTTAGAGAAAACACATCCACAAACTCTAAAGTGTAACCGTATGCATATTGGTAAAAGCACGTGTTCTGACGAAAGTTTCTTCCAATTCACGAAAGACAGAAAAGAATTTAGCACTTGTTTGTTGGTTATGGAATGAGGATCTGAGATAACAAACTTAATGTGCTCAATCGAAATCAACAGTGCTTGTGCTTCTCGACAGTTCTGGCGCATGCTCCACAGATGGCTCTAGATAAGGCTTTAGCTCAGATTGCAATGCTGAATCAAGTTCTGCCTTTGGCTCAGAATGTGGCACTGAATCAAACTCTCGTTCAGGCTCTGACTGCAATACTGGATCAATCTCTGATTCAAACTCTGACTCTGGTCAGGCTCTTACTGTTTCTCCAATACTGGCTTTGGCTTTGGGTCGGGCTCAGGCTCCAATTCAGGCTCAGACGCAAGCTTTGTCTCAGTCTCTTGGTCATGACTTGTTTTCAGCTCTTGTCCAATCTCACAATATTTACCTTAGGTGTTGGAGCAATCTCTAGTGTAGGTTCTGACTTGAGTTTACTTTGTTGTTTCCTTTCTTATTATTCAATCGCTTGAACAATTCATTTGTTGCTCTCACTTAACTCTTCTTCTGACCACATCTCTACCTTTGGGCTTGAAGATTACTGGGGTACCTGTGGAATATACTGATACTTGAAAGAATATCGACCTTGAAGATGGATTTTAAACACTAACCGTCAAAGGCTTGAAGATTACTGGGATACATGTGGAATATATTGATACTTGACAGAATAGCGATCTTGAAGATGGATTTTAAACATTAACCGTCGATGACTATGACGTGGAAGTTTTCTATACCAAAATATTGCTTCTCCGTTGATTGCATGATATGCATATGTAAAACTTAAAATAGGAGAAGAAATACTCTAGATGGGATTCTCAATCATCATATCAATAACTGTCTTCGATGCCATAAAAGTATGAGACCTGATCATACATAGTGTGAGGTGAATTAGTGCGAGGTGAATAAGCCTTGCAGAAATTATCCACATAGTAATCATAATCTCCTATAATTTTAGAGCAAATCTTCTTGTATGGACGGTACCTTTGTGTAGTTGGTTGAGTCGGCTATCCATGGACGTGAACGGCACTAAATTTGGGCTTCAAATGGATCCAGAATCATCAAAATAGTGAGGCTACGCAGAAATTCCCAGAAAATCCCCGGAAAAATCACCTGAAAATCTAACGACTCGATGTTGAGCCGTAGACCGGGTCAACCGGCTCGGCTGAGCCAGCTCGCTGGCTCAGTCTGCTCGAGCCGGCTCCCTGTTGGCTTGGGGTCGGCTCGCCCGAACCAATGAATAGTGCAGGATAGGCTCGAGTACAGGTTCGGCTCGACCAAGCCAATGTTGTAGCACATTCGGCTCGGTCGATGCCGACGCCTTTTTCTTACGATTCTGATGTCTGTTTGTTGCACTGTTTGTCCCTGCAACTTCGTAGGGAGCGGCCAACAATCGTGGGGGTCGACGACCTCATCCGTCACCGACGAGCCTCAAAGCACTTTGGAGTGGTGGCAGAGCGGAGGGTTTCGATGACGGTGAAGGCCCTATTAGCTAAAGCTGGCCTCGTAGACGACGTGGGATGGATAGGAAGTTGAAGGCGCTCCTCTCTTTAATGGGTTGCTTTAATGGAACCCACTAGGGTTTCGACGAGCGGAAATGATGGAAGTGCTTCGACGTTTCAGAGATTTCGCAGGTGTTATTGCTCTTCCGATTTGCTTAAGAGCCAAGATTTTCTGGTGACACGGTTGTGGACAGTGTCAAAGTACTTAGAGCTGCAGAGGAGGATCGGGAGTGAAATCATATGCTGATGTGTGGATTCTGATGGTCGATGGCATGGCATGGATCCTACGTGAGTGTTAGCAGCTGAAATTATGTCTTAGGGTTTTTTGATAGTTTTGATGAATTGGATTTTTTTATCTGAGATCTGGAAAAGCGGAGATGTGATCTTCGGCTCTGATACCAAAATGATGTAGGATGTGATAGAATTTAGAAATTTGGTGGAAGATTTAGGAAAGAACTAGATAATTTAGGGTTTCTTGGCTTCTCATCAAGAATTCTAAGGCTTCTTACCCAGAAAGGAGAACCTTTCGCTAGTTTATGGAAATTTTTTATTGAACTTTTCATTGATTTCTTGATTAATTTTAAAATAAAACAAGTCTAGCCTGTATATAGGCTTACAAACCAAGACTCTTCTTCACACATCCGATGTGGTACTAAACATAAAAAGTACTTAAATACTTAAAATAAATAAAAGACTCAAAATACGTAAAGACTTTAAACTCAAAATTAAATTAAATTAAATTAAAAATCTTGATCATATTTCTATCACAAACCCTAACAAGGTGCATTCACCACCTTCATTGGGAGGTGGCAAAGGAGTCATTCCTAGGAAAGGAGTAGCAAACCCCAACAGGGTGCATTTGCCACCTTTATCATGAGTAGAAACTAACAAATAAGCCAAACATGTCGTTAGTGAGTCGATCATGGCAAATGGGATGGACGATGACGATGCGACCATCTGTGTTCAATGAGCCTTTAAACACATCAAGAGAACTGAAACACGGAGCAACATGGCCATGCCATTTCATATCTTCACCCTGAGCATTTTAAGGATGCGGCCAAGGTTACTGAACCTTCATTGGCAAAAGAGTTTCAACAATCCTCTTTGGTGGACGATGTTTTGCTTCAAAGAGACTCAAATACTAGCTCCTGTTAGCCAGGAGTGGCGGTGTTGTGTAAGACAACCTTTCAAAGTTTCTCGCTCTATAATGTCACAAGAAGATAATGAGAATGATGCACTTTTGCCATGCATAACCGTGGTGAATCCAAAGTGGGAGCGGCTACATGACATATATGCAAACGAGCATAAGATATTAAAGATTAAGGCAAACAACCAATTTCACAAGATCATCGTCAAAGTGGCTTCCATATGCATCCGAGCCTGAGGAAGAGTCAATTAGTCGGGTCGAGGTATGACTATCAGATTGCTTTATGTAACCGTGGCAAATGGTTTTTGTTCTTTTGAATCCTTGGGTCATATCTAAAATTTCCATTAAGATATAGTTGGTGGGTCCCGTCTCTATTACCTCAATTCGTTACTTTTTTGGTAAACTCCTACGAGTTATATACTTGAATAGCTTACTTACACTGTGTTTTCTAATGGATGACTAATGAATACAAATTATTAAACATCGAATACATGTGTGTGTATACACGAGAGACAATGAATATAAACTGCCAAAATAGAAAATTTACATACATATAGACAAATTTTCATGCGAGAAAAGTTCTCGATGCAAAAAATGTGAGAAAAGATTGTTTTAGGGTTTTTTTTTCAATGATCCAACCCATTGAATGTGATTACACATGTTAGTACACCTTCATACCAAAAATCAAAGAAATTCCTCTTATTTTACCCTTATCGGATCAGTACAAAATGTGAGAAAAGATTGTTTTAGGGTTTTTTCAATGACCCAAAATGTTCTACTAGTCTTTGTAACGGTTTGATCGAGAGTCAAATCCCCTAGGGTTCATCCATTATTTTTCATGTGGTATTTATATGTATGGATTAAACCATGAAGAAAAATTTTTAAAAAATTCAAAAAATAAAAAATTCACATTGTGATCATGTGTGAAATTTCCGAACGGGATCACTGTCATATATATATATATGTGTATATATATATATGTATATATATATGTATGTATGTATATATGTATGTATGTATATATATATGTATGTATGTATATATATATATGTATGTATGTATATATATATGTATGTATATACTAGTCATAACTCGTGCCCTCGGACCCGGTTCCTTTAAGATATCATCTCAAAATCTTTGTTCTCCCCAAAAATTATTTTCTCCTCCAAAATCTAAACGAACAAAAATCTAGTTTCGGCACATAACCCGTGCCCTCGGGGCACGGTTCATTTAATTTATCCCCTCAAAATCTTTGTTCTCCCCAAAATTATTCCGCCCTCCAAAATCTAAACAAGCAAAAATCTAGACACGATGCAGGCGCCTTTGGCGCATAACCCGTGCTCCTGTGCCCTCGGGCACGGTTCATTTAAGATATCCCCTCAAAATCTTTGTTCTCTCCAAAATTATTCCCCCCTCCAAAATCTAAACGAACAAAAATCGAGCTTCGGCGCGAGCGCCTTCGGGTGTGGGGAAAAAAATTTAGTCTGGGCCAAAAAGTGGGGGAAAATGAAATGGTAGGGTTTTTTAGCAAAAAGGGAAACTGTCGGTATTCTGCGCAAGTGTAGTGATTGTGGGGGGCACGAAAATGAGGGGGGAAAGTGCATAAGTGTGGGCGTGTGTGGTGTGTGGGTAAAAAGTGAAATGAGAGGGCTTTTAGCAAAAAGTGGAAATGAGTGGTATTCTACGTAAATGTAGTGATTGTGGGGGTTTGAAAGTCAAAAGAAAAGGCGGTGGTTTTTCCAAACACGCATCTCAACACTTCTTTTACTAAGATTAAATCATAGCCATTCTTCTATCAACCTCTTTATACATCAACATGACATCAGCTTGTTCTAGTCAGCCCTAGAATTCAAAAATCATTGTCAAATGTAATATAGATATATATACATACATATATATATACATACATATACATACATCTATATATTAAAACACAACTGTTTTTGAATTCTAGGGCTGACTAGGACAAACAGGTTGATAGAAAGACGGCTTGAATTTAATCTTGAGGATTGAATGGTTGAGATGAGATTTTTTGGAAAATTTTGGAGGGAAAAACATTTCTTAGGAAAAGAAAGTTTCTGGGGAAATGAAACTTTATGTGGAATAAAAGTTTCTATGGAATAGGAGAGTGCATGCAATTAATGCATTTGTAAAAAAAACTTTAACTTGCACTTAATGCTGCAGATCGAATGATATCTCCCTCAACGCGGGAACCACCGTCTCTTCGACGCATGCGAAAACAAGATGAGAATAATTTTCCGCGCCGAAGGCGTCCGCTAAATTTTTTTACGCAAATTTATTGTTCCGCTCCAAAGGTGTCCTCGCCGAATTTGTTGTTCTACGTCGAATTTGTTGCTCCGCGGCGAAGGCGCCTGCGTCGAATTTGTTGTTTCGTGCCGAAGGGCCCGTACCGCTAAATATCTTTACGCTAATTTGTTGTTCCACGCAATTTTGGCTGTAAAAATAATTTTTTGGGAAACAAAAATTTTGCGGGGGAAAATCTTTAATGAACCGTGCCCGCGGGCACGGGTAATGACTAATACATACATATACATAAATGAGAATAATGGGTATCATATGACATGTGAGGCATCTCCTCACATACAAGACACAAAAAGTATGATGGTAAAGCCCACATGGACTTATACTTATTGTACCACCTCACTTTTTGTGTCTTTGTATCTGAGGAGATGCCTTTATTGTCATATGATACACATTATTCTCTACACACACATACATACATACATATATACATACACACATACATACATATATATATACATGCATACATATATATATATATATATACATAGATATATATATATGAAAATAGTGTATGTAAGCTACCAGGTTAGGAAATTTCCTAATGTGGCGGACAAAAATCCACCCTCATATTATTTTTCGATGATCGCAGCCATTAAAGCTGATCTACACCTGCTAAACCCCGAATAAATCAAAAATCTAGTAAACCATATATTATTAGCTTATTAATCAGATCGTTAAAATAGTTTTGTTATCGTAAAACCGTAAAAAATTTAATAATCTGATCAACAAACAAATACCATGGGGTTCACTAGATTTCTTGATCTATTATGTTTTAGCATGTGTAGCTTAACTTCAATATCTCCAACCATCAAAAAAATATTTGAAAGGTATGTTTTTGGTTCGCCGGCTTAAGTAACGTCCTAAGCTGGCAACTTATATACAATGTTCTCTCTCTAGAGAGAGAATGAAGCAAATCAAACTGAAAGCTCTATTTATAAAGAGAGAAACAATGAAGCAAATCAAACTAAAAATGAAGATCATGCACTGCATTCTAAAGTACCTGGTCATATATCCTTGAGACCTCCTTATAGTTGTTTTCAAAAGACATTAGACTATTGTAAGTAACAGTTGATTGTGGGACTCCCTTCTCAACCATTTGAGCAAATATTCTACGAGCTTGATCATAGTTCCTAGCCTTCTTGTACATGTAAATCATCATATGGAACATTTTCTGGTCTGGCTTGAAAGGAGACCTCTCTTCATTCATAAGACTTTGAAAAATTGCTTCAGCTTCCTCATATTTCTCTCCCTGTCATAGCACATTAGTATTTATGAGAATTTTCATATACTACAAGACCATAAATGTAGCAAGCAAATGAGAAACATATAAGCATGAAATGTATAAGCATGACCTTCCATGAAAGATTTCATTCAGTTAAATGAAATTTTAGACATAAACAATAGTACTGTATTATGGTCCCCCATTTGAACTTGTCCTTTTTATATGGGTATTTATAGTGATAATAGACCTTACAGATTTTGCCCACCTGGGGAGTTTCCCAAGTTCTTTAAGTGCCTGACATGACTAAGTTGATGGCATATTACCATCGAAGTCCTTGACTAAATTTACGAAAACTACCTAGACTTTTCTTGAATCTAATAAAACTATTCCAACCTATCAAAATTTTCCAAAACCCCCTTAAACTTTTCACAAAAGTTCACCAAATCTACCTTTCATGAGTGTACCGTTTCCTTCTTGTCAGTGTCACATGATGATTTAATACCCAAACTACTGTTTCCCTAATTATTTCAATTATTCCAAAAAAAATTTAAATACCCATACAACCATGCATCTCCTTTTGCCCCCTTTGCCTCTACCTCTCATCACATCCACTCTATTTTAATTATCCCAAAATTAACAAGAATCCCCCTCAACCCTGATGAGATGTTGTTGCTCCTTCTCCTTTTATATCGCTCTAGGTCTCAACTTCGACTGAGCAAATCTTGGCGATGAGATCGTCTTGAAGAGAGACTCGGCATCGTGGTTGGAGACAGCTATGATTGTGGAGGCAATAGACCGGATCTCCCCCACCCCCTCCCTCCCCCCAACAAAAAAAGATATTACTATTCGATATTTGATTTCAGTCATATCCAATTCAGTCGTCAACACTTTCATTCTTTTTAAGCAACAAAAGGAAAAAAAGAAAATTAAAAAATTTGATCAAACCTAATCCAATTCATTCCAAATGTGATTATCTATTATTCCCTTTATTGCAGGCTTCTCTTCCCAACGAAGCAGCTATAATCATCAACGAGACAGTCTTCTTTTTCTTGATCTTTTTTCATTTACGTATTTATTTCTTCCTCCATGTCTTCATTCAATAGCAGCAGCAACATTGAAAGATCTACATCTTAACCCTTCATCTCTCAAATTAAGGCGTTTGTTTTATTTATTTATTTTTATTTTATATTTTAATAAAATTATTTGGATATTTTAATGGCCCAAGCAAATCAATGCTCCCCTGGAGATGATGGCAAACATTGAGAGATAGAGTCGAGCTGTTGTGGAGGATATAAACTAAAGGCATGGAGGTGTGTTGGTCATTCATTTTTGTTGGGGTTGGGAAGGGAAGAAAAAAGAGAGCGGGAGAAAAGCAACAAAAGAGGGGAACATTTTTGATGGGCCCCCACTGCGGGTTTATACCCGCAGGAGGCCGGTGCGGGCCCAAGCCCAAGCCGCCGGGCCCCCTTAGCCGCGCGCGCACCCAAGCCCCCTTGAAACCCTATTTTCTATTATAAATAGATGGGCTAGACGTCGACGAGTGCGGACGTCCTCATTGGCGTCTTGGAAGGAGAATACACCTATTTTGTATTCAATTATCTAAATTTGTGCTATTATCTTCTATAAAAATTGCATCTTTTGTTGGATCCTAACAATTTGGTATCAGAGCGTGACAATCCATGGAGGCGCCGACAACAAGATCGAAGAACAAATTTGACACCTTGGAGGAGAAGTTCAATGGCAAAATTGACAGGGTAAAAAGGTCGTTGACGGAAAACGAGGAGGCGATAAAGTCGTTGACGGATTCCATCAAGACTTTGGCGGCAAATCAATTACGGCATGAAGAGCAATTTGCGAAGTTCATCCTCCAATGGTCGGCAATCAACCACGGCGAAGGAAACCCTAAGGCGACATCAAAGGCGACACCTTTGGAGAAGGGGAAGGCAAAAGATGAGATTTTTAACCCGGATCTCCCTTTGGAGGAGGTGAAAATTGAAGATGATGAAAGCGAGGAGCCGGAAAGGGGCGACTATCGTGAGGAGGTGCGACAACGAGCGGTGGAGTTTCAAAGGGACGGCGGCGGCCCTAGCCGTCCTCCCCGGGCGTCGTGACCAAGCGAGGAAGGGCGGCCGACCCCCCACAGCAACTCTGGGGGCCGGCCGCCACAGCGATGGGGCGGGGGAGCCCCCCCGCCTGCGGCGAGGCGCAGCAGGGCTGGCCAGGCCCTGCCGGACCCCCGGCAAGGCCCGCCGGCCCTCCGGCAGCCCCGGAGGGTCCCGCCGGATGGCTGTTTCGTCCAGGAGACCTCCTGACAGCCGCCGGGGGGAGACACGCGCACAAGCCCACGGAGGGGGTTTCGGACCTTTGGGGCAGCGATCGGCGATGGAGGACCAGTATTACGGAGACGGGCGAGGTCGAGACTATTATTATGACGGCGGGGAAGGCTACGAGGCTGAGTTCGGCGATGATGCAGGATGGGACGACTTCGATGGCAGGCGTGGAGGTCACCGAGGGAACTACTACAGCCGCTATCCTTACCGGACCGAGTTTAGGAGGACCTCTCCATGGACTTCATAGATAGGTTGCCGAAGTCGGGTGGATACACTGTCATTTTTGTTATGGTCGACTGCCTAAGTAAATATGCGCATTTTGTTCCGCTTCGGCATCCTTACAGCACAGTATCGGTGGCAGAGGTGTTTGTGTGGGAGGTCATTCGTCTGCATGGACCTCCAAAGTCCATAGTCTCGGACCGAGACAAGGTGTTTCAAAGCAGATTCTGGCAGGAGCTTTTCAGGCTACAGGGGACGGCATTGAAGCGGTGCACGGCCTGCCATCCTCAAACTGATGGTCAGACAGAGGTGGTAAAGAGGAGTGTGGAGACTTATATGCGGTGCTTTATTTCAGAGAATCCTAAGGAGTGGGCGCGTTGGCTAGCATGGGCGGAATACTGGTATAACACTTCATATCACACGGCGACACAGACGACACCCTTCAGGATTCTGTATGACAGAGACCCCCCTCACTTACTACATTATGGGCATGAGACGACCCCCGTGTCGGATGTGGAGCAGTACTTGGCAGAGAGGGACCGGATTCTGGAGGAGTTGAAGCTCCATTCGGCGAGAGCGCAGCAAGTTATGATGGCGAGGGCAGACTTACACCGTCGTGACGTGCAGTTTGAGATAAGGGACATGGTGTATCTGAAACTGAGACCCTACAAGCAGATATCAGTGGCTCATAGGGGGGAATGAGAAGCTGACATCGCGTTATTTTGGACCTTTCGAGGTTGAGACGAGAGTTAGGCCGGTCGCCTACAGGTTGCGCTTGCCCCAGGATCGGCCATTCACCCTGTCTTCCATGTTTCGCAGTTGCGCCAGGCCATTCGTAGCCACACACCTTTCCCTTCCCTACCAAAAACCCTTACTGCTGATATTGAGGTGAGACTGGAGCCCGAGGTATTGAAAGGGGTTCGGAGGAGCGACACTGGAGAGCGGCAGGTGTTGCTGCAGTGGAAGGGCTTGCCAGAGCATGATAGCACGTGGAAGGACATGGAAGAGATGACGACGCGTTTTCCAGACTTCCACCTTGAGGACAAGGTGGCTTTTTGGGGAGTATTGAGGGGGCCCCACTGCGGGTTTATACCCGCAGGAGGCCGGCGCGGGCCCAAGCCCAAGCCGCCGGCCCCCCTTAGCCGCGCGCACCCTAGCCCCCTTGAAACCCTATTTTCTATTATAAATAGATGGGCTAGTCGTCGCTTGTTTGCTTATGCTATTATTTGATATTGGTGTGACTTGATAGGTAGACGAGTGCGGACGTCCTCATTAGCGTCTTGGAAGGAGAATACACCTCTTTTGTATTCAATTATCTAAATTTGTGCTATTATCTTCTATAAAAATTGCATCTTTTGTTGGATCCTAACATTTTTTTATTTTCCTCTATTTTTGGGGAAGAAATTTGTGAAATTTTCGGGTGGGATTCAAATTTGTAGAATTTATAAATTTGGTGGAATTCAAATTTGGGAAATTTATGAAATTTACATGAAATTCATTTTTTTAGTTTTCTAAGTTTGGATGCTGATGATGATGATGATATGAAGTTTCAATTGTTAGAAGAGCTCGTGATGTCAAATAAAAATTGTTCAATTATGCTTTGTGAAGGTTTAGCATTGGCATAGCAAAATAATGAAAAAAAGTTGTGATATTATGGACTGCTTTATGAAAATAATGAAGATTTTTTATTTTATAACCTTCAATCCAACATAATAAGCAAAAAGGTTTTGTTTTTTTAATTATGAGAACCAAAAAAGAGAAGTCTGGAAAAAGAGAAAAATAAATACCAAAAGAAAAAAAGCTTAAAGAAAGACCAAGTAAAAAAGTGAAAAAATATTAGCAATGATTTTTTAAAATTTAAGAATATGTTATTAATAATATATAGCTATATGTTATTTATATTTTGTACGCTTTACATATTTTTGTGTGAATATTTTATATTTTTATTATTTTAAAACATTGTTAAGAGTAAATGTCATCATGATATGTATTACATGCTTATTACAAATAATTCCAGATAATGACTGTTTTTTAAATTTTTAATAAAATTCAAATTTCTAAACATTTTTATATTATATTTATGTGATTTCTTTATATTTTGTATGATTTTTAAGTTTTTCTGATAATTTATTAATTTTTAAAAAATTTATGAAATATTTGTAAAGATATTACTAATTCTCACTATTTTTCACATTCTTTTATAAACATCCATTATAATGGAATGGCGCATACCCTTTTTCACAATGCATTTGATATTTCATATTTATATACATTTAGTTTTCAAAACGTTGTTTTTGCATTTTATTTTTGCAAAAAAAATAATTTTTTTACACTTCATTACGTAATTATAAGTTATTTAACCTATGTATGGGTATTTATTTTCAACAAATAAGTATATATCTATGCCTGTTTGGAAGAAGGTTTGATTTTTTTAAAATTTTTTAAATTTTAGATTAAATGTTTTCACGATGACATGTATTAAAAAATATTAACTAATAATTTTGAATTTTAATAAAATTTACTTTTTTAGAACATTTTAATTATCTTGTAATTTTTCATATTTTTTATGATTTTTAATGTTTTTCTATTTAATAAATAGTATGTTTTTTTTTCAAAATATAGAGTAATTTTGGTAAATTTGTCTAAAAGTGTATGATAGTATAGTGTTAATTTAGTCGTAATTGTATGATAAGTGCATTTTGGGTATTTTTGTATTTTTCTGTTAATATCGTAACTGAGTTTTGGAAAACTTTCAATATTTAAGGGGTTTTGATGAATTTTGATAGTTCATGGTAGTTTTATTAAATTCATGAAAACGTTATGATAGTTTTCGTAAATTAAGCCGAGGTCCTTAGATAACATACCTGACTGACTTATTTTGTCTGCTCTTTAGATGTTTTTCTAAGCTAGCCTGCTTTCCTAATACACATCCACTAGGAAGGAGTCTTTTTGTTGGGTCCAATATGCAGCACTCACTAGCGATTGCTGTCAAATTTATAGATTGTTCATGTAACATCTGCCCACAACATAAACATCTTCAAATGCAACAGATTTACATGATGCAAATAGGTAGTCAGAAAGACAGTTCACTTGTGAACTAAAGCAAAGACACCACTTCAAGCAACTCATCGTACCGATCAGGAATACCACATAAGGTGAAAAGTAAGTGCCATGTGAATTTTTAGTAGCCTCTCATGAAAATTTGTAGCAAAGACCATGCCCCAAGTAACAGAGAGCCCAATTAAGTTGAGAACATTAATTTAAAAAGGAAATAACATAATAAACATTACCTCTGCATATTTCCATGTTTTCCCCATGTAGCCTCTGCCTATGAACATATTTGCAAGGGAAGTGAAATTAATATTAAAATGTTGGATATGCTTGATATTTTAATTTATCTAAAGATGTTTGACTGCAATTAGTGCGCTAAATAATTGTGATAATTAGGTTTAAATTCTATAAGTTTTGGGATTTGAATTAGAGGGCTACTTGGGTTATGTTGGCAATGGATGAAGAGTATGCATGTAAACCCCCTCCCCTCTAAACCACGCAGATAATAATAATAAATGATGATGATGAACCCACAAAAATGGTGATAATAATAATACATGCATACATATGCAATAAATAAATAATAAGAGAAAGCAAGCACTACCAAGGAGGTTCCGATTCTAGCGCTCAGCTCACCAGAGCATGATTAACCATGGGGATTCATTATCGTCCTAAAAGATGCCAATGAGGTTAATCTACTCACTGAAGTATGATGCTTGGTTCCCTACGGGCATGTCCAGACACAGATCACCAAGCAATGTGACATCATTTGGGGGGTGGGGGCGTACAATTGGCCTACATCACATATGTGTGTAATATGCTTAAATCCCACACTTCTAGCCGATGTCAGTTCTTCAAACATTTATAATGCCCTGACCAAGGAATTCCTGAGAGCCTATTTCACCATTCTTAATTATACATCCTCACAAGCATCCTTTGCTATTAAGTTTTTCAATGATTCCCCTACTCAATATGCTAGCTAAAGCTAATTATTAAATTTATTGAACTCTGATAGCCCACGCATCCTATTAGCACACATCCAATGGGGAGAGTTGGATTTCGATGTCATGACAATCCATATCATTTCTAGCTTATTTAACTTATTTTCAATTTTACTTGTTTAGAACTGCAAATTCTCACTAAATATTGCCTTTGACAATGAATGAAATTATGCATGGGCACGACAAATTCAAATTTGTCACAAAGTATGATCATGGTGGATCATTGCCCAAGTTTAGCACACGGGTCTCACCCACAGAAACTGAGTCTACCATCAACCGGCAGTCAACAACTGGAAAACCCCTGAAACAACTGCTGAAATTGCCTGTTAAATTTGTGAGGTAGTGAACTTATTAAAATCCATTTCAGGGATGAAAAAAATAAGGTTCAGTTTGCTGCAAGAAAACTAGGACAGCTAGTTAAAAAGATCAACTCTACCAAAAAATTCATAACTATATAAAATCCCCAGCTGAGCATGATAAGGCTCTAGGTTGGGCATGCATCAAGTAAATTATGACCAAAGCAACTTGCAATCTTGTGCTTTATTGGAGATATTATATATCTATTATCCCAGTAATCCATATGTTTGTTAGATGATAGTAGCAAACCCACCGTGACAATTAACAGAAGTAGAGAAGGAATATAAAGCATTTAGATATGTTTCAGGCTTTCAGCAATTTCCCAAAAAGGAAATGTGTAAGAGGGAAGTAAGTATTGTCTAGAATTTATTGAAGGGTTTAAATTGAATCCAACAAATACTTCCCATGTTGTTTCAAATGTGACCACCATTGTTACATCCAAACACACGTGTGCAAGACATGCGCTATTGTATTGAAATTCAGATGGTATTGTTCATATGATGGTCCTCATAAGAGCCAACTAATTACCCTATTATGCAAAAGCAGACAGGTCCAAGTAAATGATCTAATTTCTTGGTGTATGCATAGATTTCATTGATGAGACGACAGCAGATAATATAATATATAGCACAAAAACTTTTCCCATGAATCTGTGTTCTTGTTATTGCAATTTCCTATTGGACATGCCATTTAATTGTAATGACATGACCCTTTCATATACACTAATTTAGAATTGTTGTACTGTTTGTATCATGTCATGGTCCATGTCAGTGTATATGTGCTTGTCTGAACGCATGACTTGCACATTTAATAATTAATTATAATGCTTTGAAAACCAGAGTTCTCTTAGTTGGTCAGAATTCATCTCTAAAGAGAGAGCGCTTAGGTGAAGCTTTTGGCCTAGACCGAGGCAACTGCAACGAATTGCCACACAACGGTTTGAGGTCTTGGAGATCTGATCTGGAATGGATATCAGATTAGAGATCTGATTTGGAATGGATGTCAGATTACGGAAAGGTATTATTGAATGGACTTGAAAACATGATAAGAAACATGTAGATGGAGAGAGATGTGTTACTTGAACAAAAGTTTTAAGGATGATCTGATATGTCAATGGTGACGGTGCTGGGCCAGATGAATGCATCCTGCGAAATATTGCTTCAGCCTTATTATACATCCCAGATCTTCCATATGCTTCCATTAAAGCAGTGTAAGATATAACACTTGGGGGGTAACCTTTCTTGTTCATATACTTCAAAACCCTTTCTGCTCTATTGAAATCTCCAAGCTTCCCATGAGCTGTGATAAGCATTAAAAAATCCATATCACTGAAGTCCCACCAGTGCTGGCATCTGAGCCATTCAAGAATCTGATGAGAAGAGACAAATATACATCATTAGGATAACAATTATTACAGTCCACATAACTGATTCACTGACTCTATCAAATGAAAGTCATAAAGTGGAAGTACTCACAAATCAAGTGATGGCATAAATTTATTGAAATAATAATAACCCTTTTTGTGAATGTGAAATATAGTAGTGATATTTTCTCATGAAAAGAATAAAGTTTTGTTCATTTTATACAAAGAATATATGTAAACATGCAGATGAAGATCTACTCAGATTATAGCCAATTAAGTGGATATAGAAAGAATCTTGACATCTTTCAAGGCTCTATCTTGACCAAGCATGACAAATGACAAAAAATAAATAAATAGAAATATGGTAAAGTGATGGATTAAGACTTGCCTCACTAACAAATTTCCATCTCTTTAACTGCTTGAACCTCACAAGAGTACCAAGCAGGAGATCTCTAGGGAGAGCATCCCCTTTAGCTCTATGGCTACTTAAGATGGGCACTGCAGAACCTGACTGCTCAATCTCTGACATCAACCTCCTCCAACTCTTTGCCTCGACTTCATCGGCTGCATCCATGAAAACCTCCACTTTCTTCCTCCTCTGCATGAACTTTCTCGGAGCCAACATTCCACGACAGACTATCCTCAACCTGGCATCAGTTCTATTTGTACGTGCATGTGGATTCCCCAAAATATTTAATTTGCTGGAACAAAGCCAATAAGTAAGGAGACGTGGAGGCATTAAAAAACATTGCATCGTGTGCAAACATCCGGCTCTTACAAAGCAATAACACGAAAAGGAATAGGCATGCCTCGGCAAGTCCTAAATGATTTTGGTGACCTATGAAGCATTAATTAGTTTTGCACCATGAACAAATTGATTAATATACAAATATAGAGTGGGAAAAACTCTTCGACCAACAATAGGCAAAAATTTGACCATATGCAGATACTACCATTTAAGCAGATGTCATCAATCATATATTCATTCATTCATTCCATTCAGTAGGATGATCCATCATGACACGCTAAGACTAAATCAGAGTATGTCGGCTGAATTTCGCAAAACTACCTGTACTTTATCCTATTTTCATAAATGATAGGATGTACTATTTTAAACTCACACAACTACCGTGTGCTTTTAAGGATTCATGTCTATCAATACCCTTAGCATGTGATATTTTAATACCTAAAATACCCTTCTATATCTGCTTAAAATGTTTTTAGGTTAATTTTATATTAGCTTTTTAAATTTTTACTAATTTCTAAGCTTGAAAATCTTACAAAAACTTATGATCTTGTAGACTACTCTTCAAAATTTACAGAAATTTCAAACGATCCCTGTTTCATAATTGAAAAAAATTATAAAACCTATAAAAATTTAAAAATATTTCCTAAATATTATGAACTTATGAACACTAATTAAAATGTCATTTTCTCTCTATTTAAAATGTTTATAGGTTAATATTGCATTTAACCCCCTAAAAGTTTACTTAATTAACTTCTAAGACCAAAAGTCTTGTAGAGACACATGATATTGCAAATAAATTTATGAGCTGTGTGGACGATTCAAAATCGGCCCATTTTCATGATTCAAAAATATTATAAAATTTGTACAAATTCATACAAATTCACAAAAATTTCTTGAGATTATGATGATTGCAATCTTTTTTATTAAAATTATTTTCAAAAAATATGTGGTTTAATATGATAATTCTTATTTGCAAAAAGGTCCTTTTCATGATTACGAATAATATAAAATTTGAAAATTGTACCAAAATCTACAATAATTTTCTATGATCGATGTGAGTGCAATTCTTTTTCATTGAAATTATTTTTATAAAATTATATAATTGAATATGATAACTTTTATTTGATTACTTCGATTAAACCTTATTTGACTTTTCTATTGTTTCATTAAACTACATTACACTTTACATTTATTTTCTAAAAATATTTCATAGTTTAACTTTGTTTCAAAAATTACCTTATACTTTATATACGGATTCACAAAACTAACGTCTACTTTAATTTTGATTCAAAAAAATACATTATACTTTAGTACATTGTGATTATTGTAGCATCTTTTTTTAGATTCAGTTTTTATCAAGGAAGCTGTTTAGTTATTTAAGCACGCTTTTGTTACAAATTACCTTATACTTCTCATAGTTTAACTTTGTTACAGATGATTACCTTATACTTTATATACAGTTTCACAAAACTAACATCTACTTTAATTTTGTTTCAAAAAATACATCATACTTTAGTACATTGTGATTATTGTAGCATCTTTTTTTATGTTCAGTTTTTATAAAGGAAGCTGTTTAGTTACTTAAGCATGCTTTTGTTACACGGAATACTGTCACAAAACTACATTTTATATTAAAAAAGTTCCCCAAATGGTGTTCGTAAATGCATTCCATCTTCATTTGTGATTAGCTAAATTGGTTCCAAAATTCTAATGCATGTTCCTGTTTTCTCGTGTTCTCCTCTTCGATCATATCTCGAATCAATTCTTCTTCAAAAAATGAAAGACGATCTAGAATCTACCCAAGAAGATATAGAATCCCACGTACAAGAAAAGGTCACAAATGGAGTCGAGATATCCACGCCCTTTGAACCGGACGTGAGAGTCTCCCCTCATCAGGCTCTCTGCAGTGGAATCTCCACGCATTGCGTCCCCCTAATATCCTCTGTTTACCAAATAATGGGGTTTTGCATGAGATCCCATAGGCTCGCTCCGAAAGGCTGCTATACTAGACATCACAAAAAAAGAAAAGGAAAGAAAAATAAAATAAAATAAAAATAAAAATAAGAAAAATGATGTTGCACTCCTCTTCTTCATGAAATTGGGCCGAGGATGAAGATGAAGAATAGGGGCTACGGCTTGTGGGATGTGACTCTCCTTCTCTTGTTCATGAAATTAGAATACCTAAATACCCTCCATTAATGGTAAGTCAAAACCCATGAGACAACAAAAGATGATGAAGATGAATAAAAGGAAGAGGATGAAGACGAAACAAATGAAAAGAAGATGTCAATCTAATTTTCCTTTCTTTTCTTTGGATTGTTGAATTGCTTGTCGATGTGTTAATGTGTTTTAAAATGATGATGATGATGAGAGGAAAAGAGAAAATGGATCTTGGGTTTTTTTAATTTGAGATTCTTTCGGTGAAAGTGAAAAAGAAAGAAGAAAGAGAAAGACACCATTACAAAAGAATGTGTATGTAGATACACAGATTCTCGTTGGGCCCAGATCAGGCCTCGGTGACGAGCATCCCCGCAACAGTAAGCCTAAACATGATGGTTTCGCTGGGCTAGGGTGGACGAGTCCTTCACTATCACCTGAAACAGGCAAAAAACTCGTTATCCTCGCCGGAGGGTGTGGCCCTCCGATCAGACTCTGACAATCAAGTTAGATTCAAGCGGGGGAAGGAGTGACACCGGCCGAAGGTAGTCGCTGTTAGAGTGATGAAATAGAAAATGCTAGGGTTTGCGTGTCAGGGATTTCAAGTTTTTTTCTTAGATATCTAACCTACCTCATGAAGGAGACGACGGTTGGGTTTTATCGGATCGATAGGATGGACTCTTCTGCCACATCGGATAACCCCCAATTCTCTTCGACCACCCACTTGTCAACTGCGGATGGGACGCAAAGATCTCGACCGTCGGCCATAAATGCATTGCTTTGACAAGTCATTAACCTGGTGTGCATGCACAGGCGTGCCTCTTATAGGACTATTTGTCTGGCGTGCATCGTGTCGTTTAATGTTAATATTAAAAGCTGGCAATGGCTTGGAGGAGACGTGGCACATCTCCCTATAATCGTGTCGCTGCTAACATACATGTCGTTTGGGCCATGTGGCTGAGGGAGTCGACTTCAAGAAGATCGTCCCAGTTAAACTATGTTGAGGCCGGGTCAGTTGGGCCACAGGTCGACGTTGTGGAATCAGTTTGGCCTCATGGCAGACAAGCTCTAATCCACCAATGGTATCCCCTAGATGGGGGTCTATTCTCTACTATTTGGACTAGGGGAGGTAGATTCACCATGTCAGCGAACCTCCTCCCATGTCTCTTCATAACAGAACTGTCAGGGGTCCTATCGGGACACAGAGTAGCCGTCGTGACAAAGGCTACCATGTGCCACCTGACAAAGTACGTGCACGTCGTCTCTGATAAAACTAATCGTGTGTCGTCTGATGAGAAAAATAGTGCATGAGGCCGGCCCACAAGCAACGGCTTCGAAGATAGAAAAGAGGAGGCACGCCCGCCTGAGCCCGCATTGCCATGACAATATGGGTTGGTCTCAACAGACATGAGTGATGAGAATGCTTAACTGTTGGGTTGAACAGGCTGAGCTCGTGGGGTCGTCCTCACCGAGCTGCACTGTTGAGGAAGCGCGTGACCAATGTTGGGTTTGGTCGGGCTCGTCTTGGGAGATCACACGACATTTGAGGGCACACGTGAGATCCAACGGGCCTCATCTGCCCAGCTCAGTAGGGTCCCCTCTTGTCGGTGGGCCCTGTCAAAGTATCATATACAATGAATGTATTGTCGTCCTTTACTTTTTCCGTTGTCACACGCTACCTCAAAAGTATATGATAGTTTTGCGAATTTAAAATAGTACAAGGTAGTTTTACGAAAACAGGTCAACATACATGGTAGTTTTTGCAAAATTAACCCACCTAATGTAAAAATGGAGAACAGATGGCCTTCAATTTGTTCAATATCAAATTGAATGGAAATCAATGGCTCCAGAATCTAGGATTATAAAAAAATAATTAAATTATGAATTATAAATATTAAAAACATCTATTCTATAAATGAGGACATTATCCTTATGGGACAAAGGGGGTTGTCACATGTGGCACCCATTGTCCAATGTGACAAGGGGAGAGTGTGCCACATGACCTCCACCAAAAAAAAGCAAAAGAAACCCAAAGTCCACCAAAACCCTCAAAACCACACCCCCGTCACACCCAAAAACCCAAACAAGACCCAAAAACAAAGAAACCCACAAACCCACCCCCAATCAAAAAAACTCAAAACCCCAAAACTCTACCCACACTCACACCCACTCGTCTCATTTGCACCCGAGTTTGCACCCATTGGGAGACCCGTTTGGGGCCGCATCCTGTTTGTGCGGGGTTTTTTTGGGGTATTATTTCCTATCCATTATACGAATGAGGGATGTTGACTAGGTTTGTCCCAATCGGCGGGGTTTGTCCCCGTCACAAGCTGGCTGGGACAATCCCAACTAATTGGGACTATGGTTTTGGGCTTTGTTTTAGGGTCCTTATACCCTCCGACCCCACCGATATGCACCCCCACAGTTCTCAGTCCTTTTAAGTTGTGCACATGCACCGCATCCAGTTCGTGGGCTTTTTTTCCCGCCGTGCATTTCCTATACTTTGTACAATTAAGATCGTTCATCATCATCAGAACGTTATAGGTTGAAATTGAACGTGGCGGCAGACGAAGGTCTGTAACTAATCGAAGAACGAGAAGTATCAGGGCAGGAGTAGTGGTGTAGTAGACAGCATGAGAGCCGAAGGTGAGGAGTGCGCGGTTGAAGAAGTGGAACACCGTCATCTTCCCCCACCTCCGCCGTCAGTCGCCGGTCGCCGATCGCCGAGGGAAACGAGATTTTGATATCGGCAACCACGATAATAATGGCGATAACTTGACGGAGTTGGCGTCTTTCTAATAGTTAGAAACGGACCGGGCCTGATCTTTAAGGCTTTGTGCAGAGAAAGAAAAGCAGCAACTATTTAATGGAAAGGCTACAGCAGATAAAAATAAACAAATCTATTTAAAAAACAGAGATAAGGATGAGAATTGATTAGGTTATCAATTTCTTCGTCTTATTCTCATATTAAGTACCTGTGGATGTAGCAAAGTCGGCTGGCGGCAAGGCTGCGTCCTCCATCGACTGTGAAGGGTTTGAAGGGAGGGCCAATTGCAAATATTTGCACTTCCGCTTTCAGTCCCAATTCCATGTTTAGCAGCAGCAGTAGCAGCAGCAGTCTGATGATGGGATAAGAGCAACAAGCATTGGTAGACGAAGATGATGAGCTGATTGATGATATAGAATTAGTAAAGTGATTGAGGAAGAATGAGTGGGAGTGAGAGAGTCATAATAAAAATCACGATGGAGGAAGAACGCGATTTTGCTTTTCGATGGTAAGAGTGCCAGATAAGGATTGTGATTGGGAATTGCTACACGCACGACCAGTTTTGCTCAGCTCGTGTACGACCACTATTTACAAGTTTGCCATTCAAAATTTAAATCACCCTCGTCGACTCTTCCCCGGCCCACAAGTTTGTAGGGTTTGGAATCGGCGACGGGGCCGGGGGAGGTTAGAGTATGGGGCGGGGATGGTGTGCGTTGTCCGTATGGGGGCGGCAGAGGGTAATGGAGCTAGGCAGTTCGTCAGAAGGGGTGGAAAGTGCTGCGGAGCGGGCTGTGGAAGATGAAGAGTGTCGACGGATGGGCTGTGAAGGTCAGTGGATGGGGCGGCAGAGGGACTGGGAATGTCGGCAGATGAGGGGTGGGCGACGAAGGACTGGGGAGGTCAACAAAGGGGTCGGGTGAGGGGGGTGCGGGGCTGGGGTGATCGGCTGCGGAGGGGTCGTCGCTACCTGCTAGTGGTCGTGCGTTTTACTCACCGTGCACAGCCGATGTATTTTCGTCATTTTCGAACGGTTGTTCGCGATGAGTAATTTTGAGTGGCAAACTTGTAAATAAAAGGTACATCGGTTGTGCGCACACGTAAAATGGCCGGTGCGCTTAGCAATCCCCGGATGATTTTGCATATGAAAAATGGAACTTCCAATGTGCCTATACCTCCGCTTCATTCCACCTATACACGGTATCGGATAGTGTACATGTCTCTTTGGGGAAATTCTATACACAATTGAACAGTTTGCAAAAACCCAATAAAATTTAAAAGGGAATTGCTACGCGCACCTAATGTTTTACTCTGCGCCCGACCGATAAAAGTTTTCGAAAAACAATTAAACTGTCATTTTCAAAACACCGAAATACCCCCGCCAAAAATTATGTGTGTTGGGTAAAATGTGAAACACATACCAAAATTGCTAATTGCGCACAACAAGCAAATGCATCACATTTTACTCACCGCGCACAACAGGCAATATTTTTGTATGTTGTGCGCATTGACGATAAAATTATCATGAGCTATGAATTGCCAGGCTTATTATTTTTCTATTAAAGCTAGTGATTACAACTGAACCAAATTTTCAATGTCCGACACATATTCTTTTTATACCAGAGACTCGTTAATCACTATCCCTGATTTATGTTGCTTACCAGTTTAAGCAATGTCGAACGAAAATCTATATTACATTTGCAACTGTTTTTGAATCATAGGGCTGATTAGGCCAAGCTAACTATGACAAACAGGTTGATAGAAAGACGGATTGGATTTAATTTTGAGAAATGAATGGTTGAGATGAGATTTTGTGGAAAGTTTTGAAGGAAAAAACAGTCTGGGGAAATGAACCTTTTTGGAGAATTTAATATTTTGGGGAATAACAGAGTGCACGCAATTAATGCAATTGGGAAAAAAACTTTACCTTGCACTTAATACTGCAGATCGAATGATCTATCCCTCAACGCTGGGCCCATCTGCTCTTCGGCGAATGGGGCAACAATGTGAGAATAATTTCCCGAGCCGAATTTGTCGTTCAGCGCCGAAGGCTCCGCTAAATTTTTTTTACGCGAATTTGTTGTTCCGCGCCGAATTTGTTGTTTGCACTGAAGAGCCCAGCGCCGAATTTGTTGCTCGACGTCGAATTTGTTGTTCTACGTCGAATTTGTTATTTCGCGCCGAAGGGGCCCGCGCCAAATTGTTGTTCCGCGTCGAAGGCGCCTGTGCCGCTAAATATGTTTACGCTAATTTATGTTCCATGCAATTTTGGATGTGGAAATAATTTTTTGTGGAACAATGATTTCGCGGGGAAAAATTTTTTATGAATCGTGTCCGCGGACACGTGTTATGACTAGTGAAAAATATAAATAAGAACTCTGATTGGCTTGTTATATAACTAGGACGCACGTGAATACGAAATGTTTGTTCTGTATTCAATTTCGTATTCGGCTTTTGAGTACAGATATCAGCATCAAATATTTGTTTAAAATAGAGATACTAATATTGAAATGATAAAATGAATCTCTCTGGATATACATCCAAATATGCAAAATGTGTGAGTATGCATATATATTTCAAGCATATTAACTATATCCAGTCCTGCATGTATTGTACTTAAAAATTTATATACATACATCATCTAGAAATCTTTTACCATATTTACATGTTAAAACATTAAATTTATCTCCATAGTTTATTCTTTTTATATTTCCTCTTATTTATATTTGCTTATACCTTGCTAATATCCTATAAGAATCCAATTTACAATCACATTCGGTTGAGCACAGACCATAATTACTCAACACGCATGACAGGAAAAATATTTGCTAACTTCACTACGGGCAAAAATTTTGTCTGTTGTGCACATTGAGTAAAAATGGAATAACAAAATAAATTTACGCACAGCGCAAACATGCAAAAAAATTACTCACCGTGCACAAAATGCAAAATTTTTTGCATGTTTGCGCTGTGCGTAAATTTATTTTGTTATTCCATTTTTACTCAACATGCACACATGCAAAAAATTTTGCATGTTGTGCACAGTGAATAAAAAACGTTTTACAACCCAAAATTTCTCATCGCACACAACATGCAAAAATTTTGCATGTTGTGCGCTTTGAATAAAAATTGATGCACATGCCAATATCACCCGCATCTCAATTTTGCGTTTTTCTTAAGATTCTCAAATTTTTCTTTACATCCAATAACGATCTAAATTCTTTTTGATGGATTTTTGTTCCTTAAAATTGTTCGTGCCCTAAATCTTTTCAGTTCGCTTACAAATTTCAGGTTTTACATACATTAATCTTACTCGAAAGAATTTTAACATGAGCCGGATCGTCCTTCAGTAGATATGTATATGTAGCAATAACTTTTTTTTGTAATTAAAATGATTCTATACAATGATTTTATAAAATGATTTTGTTGTAAACGAATCTCCTGGGGAAGACCCCATGTCTTTATTTATATGGGATGTGAGAGTTCATACATGGATAAGATACAATGTTTTAAATAGATTACAATCTTATCCTCTCACTATGTAATCTATTTACAACACACCACCTTATCCAGCCATAAGTGTGAACTCTGCTCATGAATAGTCCAGGATTCTGAGCATCAAATGAGTATCACTATGGATGGATACTTCAGGATCATGAGTTAATATGATTTGTCGCACTAAAACCATTGGCTATAGAAAACTCTGTGAGAAAAAACCATAGCTAATGAAAAAGATTGCAAATTCCTTTAACGCCCCCTGACCTGTACATGCCCATATGCTTTCAGATCTCTTAGGTGCCTCATCCCAATCATTTGTACACACTTCTTGAAAGTGGTTGTAGGAAGTGACTTAGTGAACATGTCTGTCAGGTGTTCACGTCATTGTACTTATCTGACGTCGATCCCCCCATCCCTTTGCAGCTCATGTGTCCGGAAGAATTTTGGAGAGATGTGATTTGTTCTGTCGCCTTTGATGTATCCTTCTCACAATTGGGCAATGCAAGCAGCGTTAACCTTGAACATATTGGTAGGTTCAAGGTCACCAGTCTTCAATCCGCTCATCAACAACTGAGCATAGCCAAATGCATTCTATGCTTACTTCATGGATTGTGAGAATTTCTGAGTGATTGGATGATTTCGTCGTCATGGTTTGCTTGACAGATTTCCAGGAAATTTCCGTCGCACAGTAGGTAACACATACCATGGGCATGGACCCAATCACACTCCTTACACTAGGCTCTCGAACCCTGCACATTTTGGAGATGGGACATACATGCAATGGATCTTTCTAGCCAATCCCGATCTTACTCATGGTGCTCAGGCACCACAAGCACAGTATCAATCTGATCCTGAACAGGCTCATGCCCAGCCCCAGCATATCCAGGACCCTGTCATACAGCCTGCTTCCACTTCTAGTTTCACCGTCAGGCCCACCATACGTCAGTTTCACATGAGATTTTGCCAGCAAGGTGGACCATCTACCAGTGCTCCTCCTCCACCACTCTCTCATCTCGAGCATATCACTCGAGTGTAAAAGGTGCTTATGGATTTCAAGGCCTCCATGGCCAACTCCATTCGAGACATCACACGGGCCATGTCTGAGATGAAGTCCTCGATTGATGAGCTCACCTCTATTGTCATGACTCTCCTACCCACACGACCATCTCAGACAGCTCAGCCATCCTAGCCATCTCAGATACATGTGGACCCATCCAACTCGACACTTCATAACTTTACTACCCCACCTCATATTCATACACCACCACCATCCCCACGTGCTCCGCCTTCACCACATCATGAGACTGTGTCCACTCCTACTCCCTCGCCTCGTCCCGACCTCGTGGTTCCACCCATGTCTCCACCACACACCATGGAGGTCGCATACATACCATCGTCTCCATCTCCATCAACACATATTCCATCCCCTACACGTGCTTCCACACATCTGCACACATCCACACAGCCTGAGGATCTCACAGTTATCATCTCCTCGTCCATAGACGACTCATCTCCATCTCCACATCTACCTCCACCTCACCCCCTCAAATCTGAGGTAGTTCCATCCACTCCATCTCAACCGCACACTGACAACCACAGCTGCAGATTCAGCTGAGCCATCCATTCCACTCACACCTTCCACACCACCCACCCAACCACCATCTGACGGAGGCTCTGCATGATTGGATCTCTTTTTGCACTCTCTCTCACCACATGGCCCCATATATCACGCACTCTCACTTTTTTTGGGCATGCTTTTCGGTGGCTTGGGGGAGATGCACCTGGATCTCCTTCCCCTCACATTACTTGTACTCACTGTTTATTTTCTATGTTTTCATCGCGTTGAGGATAACACTTAATTCAGATTTGGGGAGGAGCATTTTTCAGGCTTGATTTTCTATTTTTCTTCTATTTTCTTTACTATTTTCTCGTTTTTTATCGTTTTTTGTTTTCCAGTTGTCTTTCTTTCTCATTTTCCATTTTCTTTCTTTTTCATATTGCATCACGTTTTATTCCGTATATGCACTCAAAACCCAAAAAAAACTTCAAAACTACAAAAATATCTGCATTCACCGCATGCACCCATGCGTATATATTTGCATTCGCTTCGAGGAATTTTTCGAAAATGAGTTTTTATATGCGTGGAATCTCGAGTTGAAATTCGGTTTCTAAACTTTTACGCTTGATTTCCACGATGTCGATTTGAGTATAGGAATATGATGTGTCCCTAAATTTAAATCCCTCGTAATATCATATCTTTGGCCATCCTTGTATCCCCAAGATAGGAGTACTTGAAACCGACCTAGGTTAAAAACGTAGGAACCCACTTTATGCATGAACCGTAGAGTCGATAGTTGAGTATAATGGCTTATAATCACTCGAAACTTGGATAACAACACATCACATAGTACCGAGAATTGAATTTGCTTAGTATACACATGCTTTCAAAAAAAGAGAGAAAAGAAAAAATTGTAAATAGAAAAAATTATATATGCACAGTTCCCCCAGCGAACCTGCGTAACCGGATCCCCACGATAGAAACCGTCGGGGCCTCACATCAAAATGTCTAGCTTGGGGGAGTGCATAAGAATATGGATCCTACATGGTTTGAGTTAGTATGTCCGAAGGGTCCTTCTTGGCCTGGTGCCCTAAGATGGTCTGATCTGGGAGTCACCAACCCAACATTCATTGCACAAACCAATCATAGATCACAAAAAAATTTGTATATATACGTGTGAGTATGTTTATATATATATATATATAAGAAAGCATGAATAAAACTTAGCAATTTCAAGAATCAAGGAGCTTGATGTGTTGTGAGCGCTACTTTTTCGATCGACTAATATCCCATTATCACAAACTTATCCCTTCTTCGACAATTGCATAACTTAGATTCATATTCATCGATCTAATGACGGGTTAGAGTAAATGTCTTATGATGTCAGTATGGCCATCGTCTAGTATAGTACTTTACGATTTGGGTTAGAGACAACATCCTATGATTATATTCTCATTGACGGAAAGAAATCGAAGCGCCTAAGTTCCATGAATTCAAAATTTCAATTCGCCCACGTATATAAATTCGATTTTGGAAATTTCTCGAAGTCTCGTGTCATTATTTGCATGTTTGATTGCATCCCTCCAATCTATGCTCTCTATTGTCTTCCTTGATGACAGGGAAGAGTTTAGCTTGGGGGATTTTGATGAGTGCTTATTATATATAGTTTTTACCCCTTTTCATCCACGTTTTATATCGTTTATTGCTCTGTTTCCCCCGTTTTTGTTCCCTCATTTTTCTTTATGGTCCATTTTGTGCTTTGCAGGAAATACATGTTGATTAGGGACCATATGGCACAAATAAGGCGTGAACAGACGAACTGAGCAAAGCCAGGAGATCAAAGTGTAGTGCCCTAGGAAGCCACTGCACATGTACTAGAGGGGGGGGGGGGTGAATAGTACTTTTAAATAATAGGGAGAGTTATTCCTAATTATCGTGCAATTAACAAACAACGATGCGGAATAACTACAATCAAGAAATAATGCAAACGCAAACACAATGGTTTAATGGGTTCGGATCCACCCAAGTCTCCCCGACTTGTTCCCGGTGATCCTACGTCCCAACCACCCGGATCCCTTCCGGATACTTGAGTTAGAAACCCTAACTCAAGATTTCCAATATAACCACTTGCGAAAACCTCACAAGTGCAATCGACCTACAATCGATGACCGTGACTCCCACAACCCGAGATCACGCAAAACCTCTCACAACCGAGAGTATACAATTCAAATATAACTGAAATGAAATGCTTACCAACAAAATACCTATGCCTTGAGATTTCTTACCAAATTAGGGCAAAGAGGGATTCAGAAGTGAAAGAAATCATTTTATCTACTAATAGTGGCCAAATTGGCGTATTACCAAACCACGCTCCTATTGCCACAGCGGTGGATATAGGTCTTTTGAGAATACGCCGCAATGACCAATGGTTAACGGTGGCCCTGAAAGAACTTGAAAAAGTAAACCCTATTTTCTTATTGAAATTGATTTTTGATGGAGGAAGAGTCACCAAACCCTAGCTTCAAGAAGATGACCAGCAATGGAAGCCTAGGGATGCGATGGATGACCTAGAATCAAGCCCTTGGCTTGGAAGGCTCACAACCAATGAATCTCTCTTGAAGAATAAGAGTGAGGGAGAGATTCTTGAGAATGGGAGAGCTTGAAGATGAGAGTTGAAAGCTTCTCTTTGAATCAATAGAACTCTGGAAATAGCAGCCTTGGATCCTATGAAATAACCCCTCCAGGTATTTAAAGGATCAAGGGAAAAGAGAGAGAGAAACGTCACTTTCAAATCTCCAACGGCTCTAATCTGAAGCAGACTAGTCGGTCTAAGAAGGATCACTGACCGACTAGTTCATCAACTAGTCGGTCGGTGATTCAACATGGACCGACTAACAGCTCGACAGCCAAAAGATTGATTTCCAGGTAACCTAAACTAGTCGGTCTAAGAAGACTTGCCAACCGACTAGTTTGCCAACTAGTCGGTCGGTGAGTGTTCTTTGACCGACTAAGAGTGAAATGCACGAAGCTGAATACAAGTTACACTAGTCGGTCTAAGAACAAATGCTGACCGACTAGTTTCACAACTAGTCGGTCGATGAATGTTCTTGGACCGACTAACTGTAAACAGTAACTCAGGCTGTACAGAGGCAAGCTCAACTAGTCGGTCTAAGAAGGATTCCTAACCGACTAGATCGTCATCTAGTCGGTCGGTGAACCTTCTTTGACCGACTAATTGATCGACATGGCTGAGCTCAAATGAGTTAGGACATCTAGTCGGTTCATGAAGAGTTGCCGACCGACTAGATCGTCATCTAGTCGGTTGGTGACTCTACTAGAACCAACTAAGATGCACTAGAAGCCGAGGGAAGAAGCGATAGGCTTCGGGAAAGTTTCTAATGGCTTCTAAGATAATCCTAGCTCTAAGATATGAGTGATATGAAGATAGACAAGTAATAATTACTCAAGGCTTAACATTCTATAAATCGAAGCTAAAAGACTATGAATAAAACCTTAAGGAACGGTCTTCGAAAGCTTCGATCAAATCTTCATGACTTCCAAAAAGGTCCAAAAGCTTCAACGAAGCTTTAGACATTGAATACGAGCTTTGAGAAGTCTTAAGATGTCGCTTTGAGTGTTCTCGTGAATTTGGCGACGATCTCCATAACTGCACTCACAAAATGTTAGTTCATGATATATTTATGTTTGCTCATCATCCAAAACCAAATCCGGGGAGTCCAATACTCAACATTCTCCCCCTTTTTGGTGATGACAAACCAACATAAATAATAATAAAAAATAATGAACTAAATGAAGTATACTTACTCCCCCTGCATTGATGACACATTAGTTCCATATGAAATAATAAGCACATACATCAAGCAGACAAGGAAAGTAAAATTTCAAATCCAATATTTGAAATTTAGGATTTGAAATCCATTTTTATATCTTAACTCCCCCTGAATCTAACATATCAAATTAGATTCATGGTAAATTATCATTTAGCACATGCCATTATTATATCTCTCCCCCTTTGGCATAATCCAAAGAGAGCGGGAGGAAGCCAATGACAATAAATCATGGCCAAATAATTCATTAAGCATGTGAGTCTAAGAATACGACCACGTTTCATATGACACCAAAATAAACTTCGAATAAAATTAAAGCGTGTCAATGAGATCATAGTCGAAAATCGAAAACTTAAATCATCAAAATATCAAATGTAAATTCACTTATTGATGAAATGAATTTACTCTCCAATATCAACATTTATAGCTATTTTAGTGCATGGAAAACAATTCTATGTTTTCATACAACTAAAGCTATTGAATAAAAATAAATCGTCGAGCGACGAAATCAATATCAGAGACATACATAAAATGTGCACAAAGGAATGAACCATCAGAAGAGCGGTGCAAATCCTAGAATATCAAATGACACAATATCGATCGAAAATGAGCATAAAGTAAAAGCACATCAAAACTAAGTGAAGTGTGCGATGAGAAGTGACAAGGTGATAAAAGTAATACGAAAATCATCATAATAACTTTTAAAACATGTCATGCCAAAAATAGATAAGAATTTCAAAGCATTTATGGCATTCACAATTATATCATGCTAGGAGAAACAAAATGATACCCATGTAAAGAAATAGATTCTAACCAAGCATGCATTCAACCCTCATGGATACCAAATGTAATATCATACTTACAACATTAAGCTCCCCCTACATTGGTGCATTACCTAAGCACCATCAACTCCGTTTGAATGAAAGTCTTCGCAAATCGAGGAGTTGGTAGGGTTGGTATCCCACGGTGGATTGAACCTAGAAAACTTCATTTTGGTATCCAAAAACCCTTTTGGATCCAATGGGTTAGACAACAAATTTGAAATACGAAATTAAAATATTTGTAACCCATGAGTTAATGTAATCAAAATCAATTTTATAATCAAATGCCTTGGTACCCATAACATGATCATAAACTCATGGTACCAAGCATTGAAGAGTTAAAGAAACTAACCCTTCGGAAACCAAGTCCAAGAGGAACTTGACTTTCCAACATAATCATCATTCAAAATAACATCATTAATATAGGATTGCACATAAACATTCATATCATGATTGCTAGTGTTCTTGGGACCCCAAATAGTGTAAATTTTGGGAATCCTCTTCCTAGTGGTTGCATGCACAAAAGGTTGATTTCTATGTGGTGCATGTGGCCTAGGAGCATGAGATCTAGCAATAACATTATGATGAGCATGAGATCCATGATGTGGTGTAGCATACATACGTGGATTAGATGTGTGAACATATGCATTAGGATATGCATGAGCATGATTACGTGCATGTGGGTGTCTCATATGAGTGTTTGCACGTGCACGTGGGTGCGGAGCATAAAAATCATTATTTGCATGCACCGGTGGAGTAGGATGTGTGTTCATACGTGGCATAGCATGTGAGTACAAAAATGCATGACCCCTCTTTGGAGGTCTACCCAAAGTGGGTTTCTTTCCAATCGGGGGTGTGTACGAAGTTGAAGCACTATTGGTAGGAGAACTACCAATGGGGTGTTTGCTCCCACTCATCGAGGCATCGGATGTCGGCCTAACAAAGGTGGTAGGCGATTTGGATGAGTCTCCCATCTTATACCCCAAACCAATGTGGTGTTTGGCCGGAAGTAAGTCATTTAGGATATTATCCAAATGGCCCTTACCTTTATTGAAATCATTGATACGGCCTAACGTGCACTCATACTTCTCTTTGAGAGAATACAAAGAAGCATCCAAAGTGGATACTTGCGATGTGAGTGCATAAACACGTGATTTGAGATTCTTATTCTCAATACTCAAAGTCGAGTTTTGAGACGTCAAATCTGCTATCACACGTTCATCCGAATCCTCAACAAGAACATGCTCAAGTTGAGATTTGAGGGACTTCACCTCATTTCTCAACAAGCCATTATGAGTAAGCAAACTTGCTTTCTCATTGGCGAGAGTCTCAACAATGGTGTCATTGTTGGTGATGGTAGACTTAGGAGAGGTTTGGAGGCTAACAAGTTCATCTTTGGTCTTATTATATCTATCTACTAACTTAGTAAATTTAGATCAAATTTCTTGGTTTGCTAACCTCATTTCATCAATAGTAGGTTCTCCGCTTTCATCCTCGCTACCATCCTCGCTTTCATCAAATGAGGACTTTCGATCTTTTGCCTCATTAGCCATGAAGCAAAGTTTTGCTTTCTCCACATGTCCAACATCCGACTCTCCACTTGAGGAATCCTCCTCGGAGTCAGTGAATGTGCCAACAAGTCCTTTCTTGTACTTTCTCGACTTGTCGTACTTCGATGCTTTCCCCTTCTCCTTGTGTTTGTAGAGAGGACAATCCGGTTTGATGTGTCCTGGCTTGTTGCATTTATAACACACGGGAGTAGAAGCATTAGTCGAACTAACTTTAGATTTATTCAAAGATATACCTTCTCGGAGGAATCGATCGAACTTCCTTGCCATACGGGCGATGGATTCCATGTCCAATTCATCTTCCGATTCTTCATCATCGGTAGATGGAGCGGCCTTGAAGGCGATCGTCTTTTTCTTTGGCTCATCTTGCTTCAAGTATGCTTTCATCTTTTCCTTCATTCGGATCTTACTATCCTTGCATACCTCGTAAGACAACAAGGTACCCATTAGTTGTATGACGGTATATTTATTCATGTCGTTACCTTCCTCGATGGCGAAGGTACGCTTTTCCCAATATGATGGAAGACCGTCGATAATCTTCGCGACTTTCTCCTTTTGGGTATAGACCTTCCCAAGAGCTTCCAAGTCGTTTGATATATCCACGAAGCGAGCGTAATATTCCTTCATGGTTTCGCCCTGCTCCATATGAAACAACTCAAATTCTTTATTAGCAACGACGAGTTTAGAATCTTTTACCGTACTCGATCCTTCGTGCAATATGAGGAGTTGGTTCCATATTTGATATGCACTCTTACATGTGCATATCTTGTTGAAGTCCTCGGGCTCCAACGCACAATTCAAGGCATTCATTGCCTTGGCATTGGCTACTTCCGCGGCGACCTCCGCGGGAGTCCACTTCGCGAAATCTTCTTCGGAAGGCTCGACATACTCCGTCATGGTGGCTCTCCATAGTGAAGCGCTCCGGAGGAAAATTTGCATCCGGCATTTCCAGTACCCATAGTTGGTACCGTTGAAGTGTGGAGGCCTGACTGAGGATAGTCCTTCCATAACTGAAGAAGCTCCATCGCGGTTCTTGAAGACGTTGTAGTCGTTGTTCGTCATAGCTTTGAACTTTGGCTATGTGTAGCTTTGAACTTGGCTCTGATACCAATTGTAGTGCCCTAGGAAGCCACTGCACATGTACTAGAGGGGGGTGAATAGTACTTTTAAATAATATGGAGAGTTATTCCTAATTATCGTGCAATTAACAAACAACGATGCGGAATAACTACAATCAAGAAATAATGCAAACGCAAACACAATGGTTTAATGGGTTCGGATCCACCCAAGTCTCACCGACTTGTTCCCGGTGATCCTACGTCCCAACCACCCGGATCCCTTCCGGATACTTGAGTTAGAAACCCTAACTCAAGATTTCCAATATAACCACTTGCGAAAACCTCACAAGTGCAATCGACCTACAATCGATGACCGTGACTCCCACAACCCGGGATCACGCAAAACCTCTCACAACCGAGAGTATACAATTCAAATATAACTGAAATGAACTGCTTACCAACAAAATACCTATGCCTTGAGATTTCTTACCAAATTAGGGCAAAGAGGATTTTGATGGAGGAAGAGTCACCAAACCCTAGCTTCAAGAAGATGACCAGCAATGGAAGCCTAGGGATGAGATGGATGACCTAGAATCAAGCCCTTGGCTTGGAAGGCTCACAACCAATGAATCTCTCTTGAAGAATAAGAGTGAGGGAGAGATTCTTGAGAATGGGAGAGCTTGAAGATGAGAGTTGAAAGCTTCTCTTTGAATCAATAGAACTCTGGAAATAGCAGCCTTGGATCCTATGAAATAACCCCTCCAGGTATTTAAAGGATCAAGGGAAAAGAGAGAGAGAAACGTCACTTTCAAATCTCCAACGGCTCTAATCTGAAGCAGACTAGTCGGTCTAAGAAGGATCACTGACCGACTAGTTCATCAACTAGTCGGTCGGTGATTCAACATGGACCGACTAACAGCTCGACAGCCAAAAGATTGATTTCCAGGTAACCTAAACTAGTCGGTCTAAGAAGACTTGCCAACCGACTAGTTTGCCAACTAGTCGGTCGGTGAGTGTTCTTTGACCGACTAAGAGTGAAATGCACGAAGCTGAATACAAGTTACACTAGTCGGTCTAAGAACAAATGCTGACCGACTAGTTTCACAACTAGTCGGTCGATGAATGTTCTTGGACCGACTAACTGTAAACAGTAACTCAGGCTGTACAGAGGCAAGCTCAACTAGTCGGTCTAAGAAGGATTCCTAACCGACTAGATCGTCATCTAGTCGGTCGGTGAACCTTCTTTGACCGACTAATTGATCGACATGGCTGAGCTCAAATGAGTTAGGACATCTAGTCGGTTCATGAAGAGTTGCCGACCGACTAGATCGTCATCTAGTCGGTTGGTGACTCTACTAGAACCAACTAAGATGCACTAGAAGCCAAGGGAAGAAGCGATAGGCTTCGGGAAAGTTTCTAATGGCTTCTAAGATAATCCTAGCTCTAAGATATGAGTGATATGAAGATAGACAAGTAAGAATTACTCAAGGCTTAACATTCTATAAATCGAAGCTAAAAGACTATGAATAAAACCTTAAGGAACGGTCTTCGAAAGCTTCGATCAAATCTTCATGACTTCCAAAAAGGTCCAAAAGCTTCAACGAAGCTTTAGACATTGAATACGAGCTTTGAGAAGTCTTAAGATGTCGCTTTGAGTGTTCTCGTGAATTTGGCGACGATCTCCATAACTGCACTCACAAAATGTTAGTTCATGATATATTTATGTTTGCTCATCATCCAAAACCAAATCCGGGGAGTCCAATACTCAACACAAAGTGTGCAATATGGGAGATATAAGAGGAAGTGTGATACACACGGCCGAGTCTATTCGACGTGGCCATATGGTCACTACACTCTAGATGAGCTCAACTCAATTCCACGCGGTCGCCCCATGGTGAACCAAACAGCCGCGTCAAACAAGCCAAAAAACAAATTCAACGTGACCGTGTCATCGACGTCCAAACGGTCGTGTCGCTGCGATGAAGAAGCGATGAATTGCAATCGACGCGGCCGTGTGAAGAAGAAGACGCGTCCGTGTGATCCCGAAGAGCTGGTGACTAACCGGTCGCTTCACACAACTGGTTCAAGATGACGCAGTCTCTGAAGCGGCCGTGTCCCTAACGACGCGACCGCATCGCTGTAGCCTCCGCCGCCCTAACTTGTGCAATTGAACGACTCGACCACGTCGTTTTCGACGCAGTCGCGTCGAAGAGGGGTTCTAAGTCAATTTGGGCATCGACTAGGTTAGTTGTTATGAGTCTTTTGGTCATTTGGGAGATTGTATATATATAAGCTCATTTTTCCTCATGAGCGAACCCATCTTTTATTCAGCCATTTTGAGGGTTTTGGAGGTTTTGTAAGGAGTTTTATTGATTTTTAATTCAGCACTCTTTTATTGATTTAGTAGTTGCACTTGTATTAGTTTGGATTTATTTAAAATAAGTTTTGTATTTTGATTGCTATTGTGTTTACGCTCCATCTACTGTCTATGGCTTTTCTCATTGCATCCATGATTAGAATGACTTCAATTATAATGGGTAGTGAGTAGTTTTCATATAGGTCAATGGGTTGAACCCCACTGGAAAAGGGCTATAGGTTGGATGATTTAATTGATTAAATCGCTGGGCTGATTGTGGATTTGAGGTATATTAGGATATCAATTATCATCGTATATTCGATCCACTCCATTGTGGATGTTGGATTGGCCACTGGCGAGAGTCGGTACCAATTTAGGGCTCTCGATCCCTGCGAAGATTCATACTATTAGTACGACTGATGAGGGTTGGGTGCCGATTAGAGCCCTCCTAATATAGATCTAAATCCCCGACCACGAGAGTGGCATGGATGAAGAGTGGGGACATTCGTCGGATGTAATGAACCTAACGTATATCGATGTATCGGCGAGAGTCGGTATCAGTATAGGTTAGGATATTCATATCATAGCATCACGACAGCAAGGGTTATGGATAACACAAGGGACTATCATATCATAAACCACAAGAGTGGGCGGGGTTAGGAGATTGCCCTTAGTTTAGACGCCCTCTACTGAGTCCCAATGAGTCCAACAAGCGATCAACTACTAATCCAACCTTAACTCTATTTCAATGGTGGAGATATCATAAGCCCTGGAGCTTTTATCATTTGATTTCACACTTTATTTCTCTATTTGACCGGTCATGCCCTATTTAGCACTATATGTGTATTCTACTGAACACACGTGGTATTTCTACATATGATGCATACGTATGCGTGAACTAAACGTGGATATCAATGTATGTAACGTGGTACAAGGGGGATTGGGCCGTAATGTGTGACTAAGAGACGAGAAAGCGAGATTGAGTGCGGGAGAAGTGTGAAAGACGTCGTGGGTGTAAAACAACAGGAATGTGTTGGACGTGTGTGCGTGGTGCATGTATGCATGTGTAGGCATGCATAGGTATGTGTAGGGAAGCCATGCAAGTGTGAAAGGGGTTAGGGTTCAATGGCGACCCCCGTAAATTTTTAGAAAGGTGAAGGGCAAAATGGTCATTTGGACCAAATGTGCTGTGCGCACATACTAAAGTGGGGTGTGCATAAAGTAATGGCAAACTTGTAAATACTTGGAAGATGGGGGATATCTTGGTCATTTTCCTCATGGAATATTCCCTTGGAATATTCTTTACTTGGAAGAGAAGAAAGGAACAAGAAGGGAGAAGAAAAAGAAAGAGAAATCTAGAGATTTCTCTCTTTTTCTCTCATTTTCTTCCCTCTTTCCTCTCCATTCAATGCTTGGCCGGCCATCCCCCCCCCAATCTCCTTATTCTTCAATCCAAACCTTAATTTAGCCCCTAAAAATCAAGAAAACATTGGTTGCTTCAAGGAGAAAGATGGAGGAATGAAGAGAAAGAGAAGAAAGGAGGAAAACCGAAGTTTTGAGGTAGGAATCCTCTTGGATTTGGAATTCCATTAAATTAATTCTTGTTATTATGTTTTATAGCAAGTTTTACTTAATATGTAGTAGGTATGGTGAAAATTCATGAGCCATGTTTCAATTTCACAAATTATCCATTGAAATTCTAAGTAAAAACAACCCCTTTGAAATCCTGAAATTCTATTGTGTGTTTCTACTTGGATTTTGATCTCTATGGCTTGAATTAGGCTTAGAAAAAAATATATGCTTGTAGTTATTGAAGTTCTACCCTAAAATCATATAAATTTTTATATATGTTCAATTCAGATATTAGGAGCAAATATTACATCTTTGTAACATGTCTGTATGATTTTCAGTGTTGACACAGCTTAGAAAAATGAAGCTTATTACCTGCACACTCCATGGAATTTTATGTTCTTGGTCTCGTTGGAAAGTTAACAAGTTTATCTATAATTTCATCACAGTGCTTATATTTCGAATTTCTAGCATCAACATGCCCAATATTGGCTTTCAATACAGACTCTGAAATCTGTCTGAAAAACAAATTTGACACACTTCACCAAATAATTCACCATAAATCACCTACGTAATATTTTTGCCTGAAATTGTATCTGTGAATCCAAGACTAATATATCTATAACTTTCATTTGGGACATTTTGTCAAATTCTCAATAAAACCTGATGATATATGCCCATGTATTGCCAACTTCTGCAAATTCCAGCCAGCTAAAGTACTAAAGTGGTGTTATGAATTGTGTAGTGTTGCTAATTCACTCTTTATAGTGCATGATTATTGTTGTTACATGAAAGGTAGATTCTTGGTATATGTTTCAATGGATTTGCTAATGTGCTCATGGGCATGTATGTCACGCCCATCACGTGTTTGTGAAAATGCCTCAATGAAACAAAAGTAGAGAAACCCGCAAAATGAGTTATATACGCATGTATTGTTAAGCATGTTATAAATTGGCGATGATGGAGTCATGGAAAGCTCAATTTGAAATGGATAATGAATTGAAATGTCTATGATAAAGGGCAAGACACTTGGGTGTATGACCCGTGTTGGTATGAATATGGAATGTGATGCCATGCAACATGACTTCTTCATTACTAAAATGAAACTCTTGAATGTCTCAGTCCTCTCTAATGAGGGTGAGTTAGCAAAACCCAGGTTTTAGGTGGGATTTGAGTAAATTGTGGATATGAGGCCTGGACCGAGAAGTTGGGGGAAATGATTATGTGATATATGATATTTATACCCACTCGCCTTTACCGGGAGTGGAGGGGACATACAGAGGTTGTGTTATTGTGCGAGAGCCTCACTCCTGCTAGGGAAGGGGGAGCTGAGAGGCCCGGTGTCGTACAGTGCCCGTGTCCACTGCGCCGTGTGCTATATTCACCCCAAATTTGGGTTGATGTCCAGGTCTTGGTATCACACAGTTTACCCAAGTTCCAATTAATTCAATAATAAAATAAAAGTCTTGCATGTTACTTTTTCTGCTTACCGCACTTCCATTGTCCTTATCTACTATGCTTGTGATGACGTATATTGAATTACACTTGTGGCATTAATACCTTCCTTTTAAAATTATGTTGTTTTGAGCACTTGCTTTATTATTCGTGCTAACCTTTTTCTTGCAGTAGCTCGACATTGGACCGCAGGTATGATCCTCTTCCTTGGCTATTTACTTTACGCCATATTACTTAGTTTACATGTCTTATGTCTCTTGCCTTGCCTTGTGTATTGATAACCTTAACACGGTGTTCCAAATCCAAGTTGGTTCCTACTAGGGCACGCATTGACGTGCTCCTCCCCACTTTTCAGATAGTAGGGAAGCGTGGTTGGTGGTGGCTAGGAGTTGGGTTTCAGGGGTAGTCTTGGTGTGAGCTGTAGCTGTGTGGCGTGACATGTTTGTCATAGGAGGTGGAGAGTGGCGGTGTATGTGTAGTGTTGCATTTGGACTATGTATGTAAATGAAAGTTGTTATATAAATTTGTTGTTATTGTTCTATGTTATTTATGAGTTGTTGATATTATAGTGGAGCTTCACTTGTACTATCCCAGCATATGCGCAGTGGCCTGCTTATTTAGTTTCTTCTTTCTCTCTCTTTTCCTCTCATCACCCTCACTCTTCATGATACTTGGGAAAAAAATTTTAAATGCCGGGTATTCTGGGGAACGGGGCGTGACATGACCACTACTTGATAGCTTAGCTTTCGAACTTAGAAGAAAATCGGTAATCAAGGAACACCTCCATATGTTCGGCCCGTATAACGCTGCACAACACCATGCGTGTGTAGTATAAATTATTGAAAGCTCGCGTAAGCGAATAGATTCGTTTTGAAATCGCGTAAACTTAGAATTTCATTCGCTGTCAAAATTGACAGCAGTTAGGAGTCACACGGTCGTTTCAGGACCGTGTGGAGGTCGTGACGTCACCACACGGCCGAGTCGTGGACGTATGACAGTCGTTTGATCCTCAGAAGAGTCACACGGTCACAGAATGACTGTGTCTTGACTCTTGCCCCCACACGGCCGTGTCGAAGCTTGACATTGTCGTGACAACCGTATGAATTCCTCAGCCGCGTCGACTTAGACGTTCGGCTCCAAATGACCGTGTTGTTTCTTTAAACGGCCGTGTCACCCTGATGTGTATGACCTTAGGCTGTGGAATCCACCAGGCTCTCGGGACCAGACATCTCAAAGAGGGAACAATCACTTGGAAGGACAGAATTCTCCGCCAAGCGGACCGCCACTCCACAATCTGCAAAGGCTGACTTGACGGATGGCACCTCGAGGGCAAGACCAACCGAGACAGACCCGAACACCGGGAGTATCCAAGCAAGCTCGGAGGGGGTGCGCTCTACCTCGCCGAGCTGGGATGCCTCTTCCAGTGACAGAGAACTCCACCAAAGTCAGCCGACGCGGCCTGAATCGCTGGATCGGCTTCACCGTCCTTCACCCTCTTTTACTGGATCTCCGAATCCGAGGAAGAACGCTCTTTCCTCCCACGCGAACCCTCGACCGCTTCAGGAGGGCCCTCTTTGGTGCCAGCCGGGTCACCCCGGTCGGATCTCGTGTCGTCGGATACAGTGATCGGGCCATCCGTGACCGAGGGAGAACTCTCGGTGATCGGGGCCGAAACCAGGGGACGACGACCGCTCTCATAGTCTCGACCGACGGCTCGTTCACTCGTATGGCCTCATCCACCAAGCGGCGAGGCGTTTGACCAGATGGGCCGCCACTGGACCTCTGAAAACCACGGTGAATGAGCAGGTACATGTATAAAGGCTGGTTGAACTCCTGACCCGTCATTCCTGCAAAAAATAGGAAAAATTAAGGTTAGCCGAGCGGAAGAACGGACTCTAGAGATCGCCTTTACCAGTAGACCATAGGGTGCTCTTGAGGAGGAGATCGTCTAACAAGGCTCAGATCGACCTATCCTCTTTGGGCAGGGCCATAAGAAAATCAGCAACCCTGGAATCAATCTCGGAAAGAGTTCACTCCAAATCTGAGGTGCTCGAGCTACCCCAGTAGGTTAGAATTTTGGCATCTCCGGTGAAGGTGACGAAAACAAAGCTATTCCTCCGGTCACTGATCTTACATGGTAATCCCAGTGGGATGTCCTTGCCCATACTGGCAGAAATGTGGAGCCACGTCCCCAAAGAAGCGAGCCGCACCCGGTAAAAGTAAAAGAAGAGCGGTAAGGTCGGCACCGCTCCATGTAATTGACAGATCATGACAAAGCCGACCAAAGAGGGGACTGAGTGAGGGATCGGCTGGCAGAGGGATAGCGGCAAGAAGGCCAAAACCTTGTGAAGAAAAGGATGAAGAGGAAAGCGGAGCCCGAGTCGAAACATCACGGTATACACCGCTATCTCTGATCTCTCAGGAAAGCAAATCCGCTCATCATAAAAGGGGGCCCGGACCCCGTACAGATGGGAGAGATACTCATCCCTGATCTTTTCAACCTCGGAGTAAGAAATCAAAGAAGCTGCCATCTTCTCCGGAGGGGCCCTACGTTGGATCAAAAGATCAACCAACAAGCCTTTCCCCTTCACATGAGCTTCTTCAAGCTCGGGAAGTGGAGGAACTCTCGAATACACATCGAGATCTTCATGTTTAGGAACACCCCCGATCCTCAACACCCTCTCCATCAATCGGAATATGAACGCTAGCAATGGAGAAAAATTACCTTGCAAAGTCGGCGAAGAAGCACCAAAGGTGAACCGGGTAAAATGTCATCCTCCGACGAGACAAAACAGACGTGTAACTACGAGACGCGAAGAAGGCCCCTCCTAAAAAGATCCACCATCTTATATGAGAGGCGTCATCAAATCTAGGCCCTCCGAGAGGAGACACGCGTCAACATTGCAACGTGGCCAACTCTCCAAATCCCGCGCCCAGGGGGGGTGTGAATTTCTTTGGCGCCCTGTGCCATGATGGCTTTCATTAAATGCGACGGCTCGACTATCGCGCCAGTCAAATACCCATGTATCACATCACTCGACCCAAACTGCTATGACGGATCAGCTCTGGCGATGGGGGCCATTGATACAACCCCTCGAATGGGCCATGGAAGCGAACCAACCACTCGGCCCAACACCCCCCGGGCTCTGGGTCGAATGCCTCTAGAGCAGATCGAGACCCCTCGGCCCAAGAACAAAGCCCAAAGGGCCATGGGCTCTTCGCGACTCAGGAATCCCTCCCCAAACCGAGCCCACGTTGATGATCATTCAAGCCACCATCAATGCGGGCGGGCACGACTGGGGAGCCATGACCGCCATGAACGTAAAGGCGTATCGAGAGGAGGCGTTGACATGGCGCTCTCCTATAAGTAAACAGATATGCCAAAGGCCAAAGGGACGATTCCGAGATACATAACACTCAGGTACACCGTCTCCATGCACCTGCTCCCATCGCATATTTCGTCATCCATAGCTCAGCCCGAGAACTCGTGCATGGTCTCTCAGTGAGTCGGACTCGATTCCACCGAGCATTCTTCATTTAAGATCTGACTTAGGCATCAGAGGGGACTTGGTCGGAGCCAAGGCACTACCCCCCTGACGAGTTGCTCGTTTTGCAGATCATCGGAGACATCGCCCCACCGAAACTCAACTTCGGTGACCGATCGCTCGGCGCCGAGCATCCTTGCATCAGAGTCCGCTCGACCGATCGATCCCAGAGGCCTTCATCCAGTCGAAGCACAACTTCGACATCCTGCCGCTCGGTCAGAGCATCCCCGCAACGCGGTCTGCTCGCCAACTGGCCCTGAAGGTCATCATCGTCTATCATGTCAGCGATGACATTCGAACATCCGTACTACCAACATGTGGCGAGAAAACACCCTGAAACAAATATTGAGTAATAATTTCTCAAAATATTTTCCCAAAAATATTTTCCTTCCTAATTCTTTATCTACAAAAATTGTTAATTCCTTAAAAATTCCATACTTTTATGTACCAACCGCATGATTATCTGAATCAATAATATCGAGCAAAAATTTCATACGCTTACCTACCAACTGCACGATTAATTCATTAACGATTTTAGGGCATTGATGTCCTAAATCTTTCGATCTCGCATTACAATTGCGTTGGATATCTCAAAAAATCGACGGATCTCTCTTGGACCTCACGAAATCTTTGAAATTCGGTGGAAAAACTCAAATCTTAACGGTTTGCTTTCTCACGTTGCAACTAGGTATCTGCGCATTAAGAAGATTCCTGAATGATCTCATGTATGTTCGTGTTGATAAAAATAGGATATGATGCGTGCGATGACTAATTTTATTTGTGCGTAGAGTAATTTGTCTGGGGCCGTTTTACGCAGAGTAATTTTTTTTGCATATTGAACACGACGATGAATAATTTGGTATGTACGCAAATTTTTTTTTTTTTGAGTGTTGTGCGTGGTAATTTATTGTCCGTTTAGTAAATTTTGACGGCATATTTTGGGATTTTGAAAATGACAGTTATGACCTTTTTTCGGAAAATGTAAGCGGTATGTGCGCTGAGCAAACGGCCGGTTCGCAAAGTAACTCCATTTTTTATTACTCTCACTCCTGTGTTTACCTCCCACTCTCCCTCACCCATAACCCCCAAAATTCCTAGGGCACACGCCATTAGTTCTCTGTCACCTCTCTCTCACGCTCTCTCTATACGGCCGACCACCTTCACCACCGCCTCCTGCCAATCTCGCAATCTCTTTTATATCAGCGCTGCCTTCGTCGAGTTGGTGGAAGTGCGGAATATAGGGGGAGAAAAAGAAAAAGGTAATCATAGGAGTAATTGTTAGATTCATATTGCACGAATATTGAATTTGAGTCTGAAGATTACGTCTGATCTGATTTAGATCCGCTAGCTACTGCTAGTAGGAGAATGGAATATGCATTTTAATGGGATTACGAGGATTTGGGCGCATGTTCTTTTTTTCGTTGGGAAAATAAGAAAAAATGCCTTAGACATATGATCTATGGGCAGTTGATTTAGTTTTTCTTTTTCTTTTTACATATATGCCTTATTTATTATTTTTTGTATTATCGCATTTTATATCATGAAGCCAGCCATGGCCGTGATTTGAAGATGCATCACTTTCCCCCCACTTTTTTCTTTTTTCAATTTCAGAATTGAAGATAATCCCATCAGTAGACCAGTGAGGACATTGTTCTGGCTTTGGACAGGAGTAGGATGAACAGATCAAGGGAAGGTGGTCTCACCTATGCCTATATCATTCTCTATATCGCTTTATCCAGCGGACAGATATTCTTCAACAAGGTAAAACTCTCACTCTCACTCTCACTCGCACAGATGCAACAACGCAACACTGCCTTTCAAGCTTGAATTATAAGCACACTCCCAGAAAAATATAATAATATCCAGAAATTCTGTTACATCTGAAAGCAACTAACTAGTAAACAATATCAAAGTTTGTAAACAGCCTTGTTATTATTCTCAAGCAACCATATCCATAATCCTAACTTGACAACAGAATGGACTACGTTTCCATTTATATGCAATAAGGCAATACAATCTTATATGTGAACCAAAAATATTAGTAATTATGCGTAACTGTTGTATCTCTGTCGTATTACTGTTTCTATGTAAGTATAAAAATTAGCAGCTATGCATAGCTTTGGTATTTCACTGGTATTACTATTTAAATGCCATCTCTATCTCTGTCTCTCTTGTCCCCCCTATTTAACGCTTGCTTTCACTTCCTTTGGCGTTCATATATAACTAACTTTTTTACTCATGAGAAAAATTAAGGACAATAATAGGTGCTAGCTGATGCAAGAGGAATTCCTTCCTATTGCATGCAGAAAGCCACTCTCCAATTCCCCATCGAACAACGCACTGGGCATGTTGATCTCCATGTCATAAACACACGAACACCAAACATAACTTGATTTGCATTTTGTTTTCTCTTGCATCGAGTTTTTGTTGAAATTAAATTTAGTCTTTCAATACAAGATCATTTCCTGCTTCCTAGATCTCTGGTCATAGACCATGCAATCATGACGTTTATGGTGAATCTACATTTTAAGGAAGTAGAGCTCAGTATCAATGGTGCCTTTCAACCAAAAATGATTGTTGGATCAAATTTTTGACTGATGTAGGAGGAGCTTTCATTCAATTGCTGTCGTTACCTTTTATTCTCTAAATAGTTATGCATGCCTTGAAAAGTCATCTATTATTCTGTCCAGTTATCAACAACGTGCCATAATTCGTTTGCAGCATTCATGTTCATTATTCGGTGAACAGACTTCTTTCGCAGCTTCCACGTTCATTATTCGGTGAACTGTATATGTCCAAATATGTTAGTGTACCTGGTAATTTTAATAAAAAATCAATTTTCTCATTTGTCTTAGTTTCTTTCTGGTCTTGATGGATCCTTAGAACTAAATAGTTTGGGCTTGATTATATAATATCTCATCCTTTTTGGAGCAGTACATTGGGCCTAACTTGTCATTTCATTAGCCAATTGAAACTCAAAATAGGTACTATTTTCTTCATGAATACCATCATATTTTCACTATTGGCAACCTCTTATTTATTTGTTCTTTTGAGAAAATATTCCACAGTTTAAAACCTCCAGTTGTCTTTGGTAGGCATGTAAACAGGTCATATTTGGATAATATTAGGAAAAATTTGAATCCTAGTCTAATAAGAAATGTCTATATCCTTCCCCGAATATGAAATTACATATGGATTAGAACTTATCCAAACCCGTAAAGAACTCTGATTCAAACTTGGATTTTTGTGTAGATAATGTATATTAGTCCTGTCGGATCTAATATTTTAGATCTAAATCTACCCCAAGTCCAATTTGTTCTATATCTGAATCCAACTTAAATCATATTCAGGCCAACAATTTTAAATCCAAATCCAATTTCATGTCTATTATTTACATTGGGGTTTTGGGCTCCACCTAAGGCCCTACTCTATCCAATTTTCCAAGCAGAAGCAAAGAATAAAACAGTTGAAGCCGAAACCTTGATCATAAATGAAGCGGAAGCAAAGTCAACCCTAAGAACCCCCCAGTAAATCCGTGAATCCGCATAGTAGATAACAGACTTCTTAAATTTTATTAATGAAAAGAATAATATATGTATGTATGTATGTATGTATATGGAGAGAATGATCGGTATCATACGCCATATGAGACCTTGCCTCGTATTCCCTCATATAAAGCAACCAAGTACAAGCCCACATGTGCTTATACTTGGTTGCTTTATGTGAGAGAGAATATGAGGCAAGGCCTCATATTGCGTATGATACCCATTATTCCCATACATGGAAATCAACAGCCATATGGGAATGCCATAGCAGAGATCGACTGAAGCATGCTGACATAGGGCTAGATATAAATACTATAGTATAGTAAAGCAAGACAAGAAAATGAGTTTCCAATTGCATTATTATTCCATGCTCATTGTCTTCGACCTCACAGAAGACAAACTCTGTCAATTAACGGCCATTGACTTCTAGTCAATGCAAATCTACTAAATAAAACCGTACATGAATCTAACAAAGAACAATAAATTAAAATCCTAGGCCAACAAAATCTCCAATAAATCAATATCAAAACCTACTCGAACTGTCTTGCATCAGTCTATTCTTCTTAGAAAATACTCATCCTCAATGACTTTGCTTGGCCTTTTAAACACACAGTCTCATCAACATAATGAATAAAAGGAAAAAACATCAATACTTTCCCTGATCAACCGTAGAGCACAAGGATGTTCGTGTATCTGGATCAATTTTTTTTGATCAAGAGCTCAAAAGAAAAATTATAGGGTTTGCATGTGTGCTCATGTGCCCCATGCCAAATTATCTGTAAAATTTTGTTGGTTTCAAACATTTCTGCATATGTGGCATGATATAATCCTGAAACATGCTGAAGCACATCTAGCAACTTGTAGCCAAGACATGTTAATTCAATCAAGACATCTGCTCCCCTCTAAGCTTGGATGAAATATTATCTGGTGCTTTTGTAGTCTCTGGGATATGAGGCGATGTTCATGAACATGCATTTTTGAAGTAGGAATGCACCATCGATGCAACTTCACTCTTTGACCATCTGTTGCATGCTTGTCTCAATTTGTTAATTGCTGGCTTCAGTACATCATGAAATACCACCCGAGGATGGATGTCATACCCCATGGGTAACAATTCCAGTGTCATCATTTTCAGTGCAACACTCCCATGTATAAGTCGTCCTGTCAACTGACATTTTTATTTTTTCTACTGTATCCCAGTTCAATATCCTTTCGAAATCAACATAACATTGCGGAAGGAAAAAATAGATCAACAAGCTAATCCAGTAAATGCATATAGAAAGTGACTAGCACGTTATGTTATGGCTCAGCTAGGGATGTATATGGGTCGAACTGGGATCAAATTCATGAAAGATCTGAATGTGAACCTGAAAAGAAATTCAGATTCGACCATGGGACGGGACTGGGTTGGGATCTCTTCTTTCTTACTCGGTTTGGATTGGATTTGGGTTTGAACTAATGCAAAAGCTAACAAAATTTTTTTACATGAAAGTTTGTCTTTATCTTTTCATCGTACTATTAATTCTTTCAATCAATTGTTCTATAATCTTTCGACTAGATTTATAATGAAATTTAAATAATAAACTTTATATTCAAAAAATTCGCTAGTTACTGGGTTTTCAGGTTGATTATCAGGTCTTCGGGTTTGATAAGGTCATCTCGAAGACAACTTCATGATAATTCGGGATCAGAATTCTATATCCAAACCCGAAAAATGCCGAAACCATTGGATCATGTTTTCCGGTACCATTTACAATCATAGGCTCAGCACATGTTTATGATCTTTAAAACTAGCTTGTTTTAAACAAGAAAGCAAATAACTTGTAGCCCATCTACCCAATGGAGTAGGACCTAATTCTGCAATGTCTCGCTTAGTATATGTTTGCTAAAGAAGTCCTCAACATCAAGCTCAGTCTAACAAACATCTTGAGAAGATGTTTCAAACAGGTTGCCTGTTGGGAATGTAGGTTGCAGCCATCTAGAAACTTGGAGATTTGATAGAAACATGAGATTTTTAAAGATAAGAGCACAAAATATAAAGATAATTGGTTTCAATTAGGGAGGAACGCACTCGCCTACCCTTTTATTCAAGATAAAGGGCCAACTCTCTCTCAGATCTACTCTTAATCTACTCATAGCATCCCTTCTTCTTTCTTCACATTCAACATGCACTTAACACTAACCACTCACAATATACATGGCTGATTTGCCCATATTTACTAAAATACCCATAGGGCCCAAAGTTACAAAAGTACCACCCGGAGCCTAAAATCACTAGATTGCCACCGGTGTGGCCGCAACCCCCCATTCCCAACACTAGAGAGGAAAGCACTCTCATACCATTTGATTCCAATTAGAGAGGAAACCATCCATACCCTTTAATTCAAGATAAAGGGATAACTCTCCCAATCTACTTTTAATCTACTCTTAGCATCTCGTCTTCTTTTTTCAAATTCAACCTGCCCTTAACCCTAACCCCTCACTCACTATATATATATGGCCGATTTGTCCATATTTACAAAAAATACCCCTAGGGCCCGAAATTACAAAATTGCCCGGAGCCCAAAATCACTAGATTGCCACTGGTGTGGCCGCAACCTCCGTTCCCAACATTGCCATCTTCTACTTATGTGGGTCAAACCATGGTTTCTCGTCCAGCAAACTAATACTGGCTCCAATGTCTACCATTGTTTTCACCTCAAAAGCAATGCTTCACTACTCAAATACATGATTTATGTGCAAACTATTATGATTGAAGCTCTATTTATAAGTTTTCTACTTTATAGAGGACCATTGTCGGTTGCAAAGGTTCACAACATAGATGAATTTGGCTAATAAGTTTGGAACTCATGTTGGCTCAAAAAGATTAGCTTTCATATTAGCTCCGAAATCATGATTAGTTTCTTGCTGAAGTTGTTTCCCCATCCTTAATGGACACCATGATCCAGCCATCTTAGAAGGTTTGTAGCTCAACCAAGTAACATTATGTAGATCATGCCACATATTTGTATCTTGGGCCTAAAAATGACCAAGAGGAAGGAAAAAAAGGAAGGAGATTTTAGGGGGCTATGCAACATGTGTACTTGTATTGTGACGTTGTATCTAAGTCGGACAGATGGACATATGTACTGGACATTTTGACACTTCTCAGACACTCCTCAGCCACCTGTCATACATTTTTCAAACGTGGTTTTAATTATATAGTGTATTTTAGTTTATAAACACTTTGTGAAAAATATTGAGACGTCCTGCATGATTCATACACTTTTTTCTTCACATGAGATGTTTGTAGATGTTTAAAATGTTTATTTAGTTTCAATTATATATCAATGATCATGTCTAGTGGAGAAGGCTGTAAAAGTTTTTAAAATCGTGTGGAGTTAAAATGAATTTCAATATAAAATCTAGATATATTAAACCACTCTAAAGGAAGAGCCACACACTATTTCTTTCCCGACATCATGAAAATGTGTGATAGGTTGTAATCATTGCATGTGTTATATATGATTCGAATCATGTCCAAACTTTTGGATGCATGGACATGTTTATGAACATATGTTTGACACACACTTGCATATTGTTACACTATTTGTGTCTTTTCGCTGTGTTTCTGTGTCTTGAGTTGTAAGGAATTTCCTTGTCGTGTCTGTTTTTGAGTTCGTGTCCATGCTTCCTAGTTGAGAGGTGTAGGGCCCCACACTCACAGGTTTGAGAGGAAGTAAATCCAGAGTACAAAGGGGTGAGACCCATTGATATTGATCATAGAGACCAGTTGTGGAGGTACGCACTGGAAGTTAGAACAAAAGAATAAATTAAAGCGGGATTGGCAATGCATATGATTTTCAGGGTTTATAGTGATAACGACCACTTTGTGACCCATACCTTTTTTTCTCTCCTAGTCTTATTATGAGGCAAATTTTTTACTACAAGGCAACTGTCTTCCCATCTTCCCATCGATGTGTCCGGAAGCTTGTGCATGTACAAATGATGCTATTCAGTTCGCACAATAAAGATGTGAAACAGAGCTGTGGTAAATATTTATAATTGCAACAGTCAACACCATCTCACAATTAAAAGTCCATTGATGTAATCTATCAATGACCTTTAGTCTGAAACAACTAAGAAAATAAAATACAGTGTTAACAAACACCGAGGGTTGTAGATTACAGCTCAGGTACATGCCTAGGCTGCTACCTCGGTGGTGCAGCGTTCAAGGAACTTCCATTAGGCAGTCTGGGCAATATTGGCAGATCCAGGCACTAAATGCCACAGTTACAAGGCCTGAATTGTGTGTGCCTGTCTGCCCGGTACTTGTTAGCACGTGGATTTTGTGTTGGATAACAGCTGTTGAAGGAGTCTCATTGGCTACATGGGATCTGGTGGTAAAAGGAATACTTTTAATGGAGTTCTGAAAGTACCACAACTAGATCCTCTTATCAAAATGTCCCTTGGTGTGTTCTGGTTAAGAATGAGGCGAGTTAATAAATGTACTACATTAAATATGTGCTCGGTGAGGTGCTCATCTTTTGTGGGTCCGTATCAGTGCTCCACAATGCCACCCGTCTAAGTGCTAGGAGAAGGTTGGTTTCATAGAATTAGCATGAGAATTTGATAGGATTTTCTAAGGTGTGTGGAGTAAAAATAGGGGTTTTATGAAATAAAGATCGGATTTTTATTAGAATAAATAGAAATACAAGGATAATTGGCCTTGTTCGAGAGGAGGACCACACTCCCAAGGGCACCGATTCGAGAGGATGCCGTACTCTCCGTCAAACTACGGGTTCACTCAATCTCCTAGTGATTTCTTACACAATATTCAGCATAACCCCAATCTCTCTAATCACCACTCATATAATAATAATCATATTTCCCTAAAACTATAAAAACACCACTGGACCCCAAAATTACAACAATGCCATTGGGGCTAATTAGCCGTCCCTTGCCTAGTCTTGTGCCGCCTCTGATTCGCCACGATTCTATCATTACTCCTCCAGAAGAGCCACATTGACCTTAAGGTAAAAGTCTGGGAACCACTGCTCAATGACCCCAAAAGGCTCCCAAATAGCTTCATGATTGGGAAGCCCCTTCTATTGGATCAACACTTCTCGAGCCTCCGCATTTTGTCGACAAACTCCTTTCATCTCTGATGGCTCTAAGATCACCTCCATCTTTTTAGACAAAGTCAGTTGTAGCGATGAAGGAGTGCGGTTACCAATAGCTTGGCGAAGTTGTGTAACGTAGAAAATTGGATATATATGGTGGACTCCGACGGTAACATCAACCTGTAGGTAACCTGACTAATCTTTGCCTCAATCTCATAAGGTCCAATGTATCACGATAACTTATTTCTTTCATGATCCAAAAAAATCCGACGATACGGTCGTAGTTTCAAGTACATCTTGTCGCCTACATCAAACTGAATCTTCCTCTTATTCACATTTGCAGTTTCAAGTACATCTTGTCGCCTACATCAAACTGAATCTTCCTCCTATTCACATTTGCCTGTGTCTTTATAATTTGCTGGGCCCTCGTCAGATATTGCTCCAACTCCAGCGCACTGTCCCTTCCCTTTAGGTACTGCTCTACCTGAGAAACTGGTGTTGAACTGTGGCCATATTATAGAAGATGTGGAGGATCTCGCCTGTACAAAATCTTGAATGGTGTGGTCTGAGCTATAATGTGATAAGATGTGTTGTACATACACTCTGCCCATGCCAACTACCTCGCATATTACTTCGATGTCTTCGAAACTACGCAACACAAATATCTATTATACAATTGACTACCTTTTTTGATTTTGTCCTATGGTGCATCAAAAAACTAGGACAAAAAACGATGATTATGCTTGATAACTGGGACATGGCCTTTTGCATTTTAAAAAAACCAAAAACCAATCTCAGCTCACGTTTAACTTCCGTTGGGATAACCGCATCTCACGTTTTCAACCCATGTTGTGATAACCAAACACTGCTCAAAAATTAAGTTGTTACAACCCCGTTGATAATAACCAAATACATCATCTTTTTCAACCCACGATAATAACCAAACGTGGGTTGAAAACGTGTTTGGTTATCCCAAAAAGATGGTGATGTTATTATCAACTTAATTTACTTTATGTTACTTGATTCATTTTTTAACTTTCAAGTCCTTTTTTTGTTGATAAATTTTTTTGATTAATAGGTCTTCAAAGATCGGCATTACTTAGAAAAGGAATGGGGGCAGCATTTTTGTTTGTTTCCCCTCTTTGGATGAATTTTGGGGGGAACTAAAATTTTGGGGGAGTTAAATTCTTTAGTGAAAATAAATTTTAGGGGAACTAAAATTTTTGAGAGAACAAAATAAAAATTATTGTGCTTTAATATTGGGGAGAACTAAGATTTTGGCTGTGGGAGTATCTTAAATAAACCGTACCCTACAGACACGAGTTATAACTAGTGTCTCTGTAATTCTGCTTATGACCTCAGTCTGACCGTCCGTCTGGGGGTGATATGCTGTGCTTCGCTTCAGTACCGCCCCTACATCTTGAAGAGCTCCCTTCAAAAATGATTCAAGAACACTCGATCTTGATCTGATACGATGGACTCTGAAATCCTTGCACTCGTATAACCTCTCATATAAATGCCTCTGCAACTGACAACCGTATAATGATGTCGAAGAGCCACAAAGTGTGCGTACTTATTGAGGCGATCTACCATAACAAGACTGACCAAATACCCGGATGATTTTGGTGACCACTCGATAAAATACATCACGGCCTCCTTCTAAACTCGCTCTGATAAAGACAGAGGCTGCGACAGCCCTCCATGCATCATCACCATATACTTGTAACGTTGTCATACATCACACTTTGCCACCATCTTCACGATGCCTTTCTTCATCCCCGTCAAAATTACTTCTCGAGATAAATGTCACCATGTCTTGAGAACTTCCAGAATGCCCCCAACTGCACTACCATGAAACTCCTGTAAGATACTCGAAATGTGTGTGGATGTCCCAGGCAAGACCAACTGTCCATGGTATAATAATTGCTGCACCTTCAAGAAATATACTGGAAACTCCATGGATTAATGTAGAAGTGCAGACAGAGTCCTTGCCAACTTCTCACCGCCTCAATCTCTTGAAGCAATGGTTTCCATCACGCATCACAGGTTTAGATAAGGCAGCCGCCTGCGAATCCTCACCCTGTCATGACAAAGCATCCGTCGTCTTATTCTCCAGACCTGATCTGTATTGAATCTTGAAATCATATCCTAACAGGTTTGAGAGCCACATATGGTGCTCCTCAGTCACCATGCACTGCTCCAACAGATATTTGAGGCTATTATGGTTCATGCGTATAATGAAACAACGGCCAAGCAAGTAAGGTCTCCACTTTTGCACCACTAACACAATAGCAACTAGCTCGCACTCATATATAGACTTGCGCCGAGCTTTTGCTGTCAACACTTGGCTAAAGTAAGCCATCGGCCTCTGATCCTGCATTAGCACAATACCCAATCCATAACCAGAAGCATCCGTCTCTACCACAAACGATCTGTTGAAATCAAGAAGAGTCAACATTGGTACACTGGTAATGGCCTGCTTCAGGGCCACAAAAGCTTTCATCGTCTCATCAACCCACTGGAAGTTGTCTTTCTTGAGCTGTTTCGTAAGTGTCCAGGCAATGTCGTTATATCCCTTAAAAAATTTCTGTAATATCTCGTCAAACCCAAAGAGCCTCGCAGCTCTTTCAAAATGGTAGGACGTGGCCAATCAATCATCGTTGCAAACTTTGATCTATCTATCGACACTCCATTTGTTGAAATATGGCCCAAATATTCTATCTCAGTTGTGTGAACAAACTCTTTTTGTTTGCATATAATTGATGGTTCTGCCGCTTTTATATCACAATCTCCAAATGCCCCACATGCTCCTCCAAGGATCGCCTGGACACCAAAATGTCATCGAAAAAGATTAGTACAAATCGTCTCAGGGATGGACAATACATTGTTCATGAGAACTTGGAAAGTGACAGGGACGTTGGTCAAACCAAATAACATGACTAAGAACTCATAATGTTCTCATGAGTCCTGAAAGCTATCTTGGCAACTTCCTCTGCTTGCATCTTGATTGGATGGTAGCCCGCCTTCAAATTAATCTTGGTGAATATCGTTGCCTCATGAAGCTCATCTAGTAGATTGTCGATCACCGAGATATGAAACTTATCTCGAACCGTCTCCTTGTTCAATGCACAATAATCAACACAGAACCTCCAGCTACATCCTTCTTCACAAGCAGGATTAGGCTCAAAAAAGGACACACGCTAGGTTGAATAACCTGGCCTGAACCATCTCCCCAACTGCGCTCGATCTTGTCCGTCTGCACTGGAGGTAGCGGTAGGGCCTCATGCTGATAGGTTAGACTCACTCGTACATGACTAGCATGCTCATGGTCCCGTGACGGAGAAAGACCATGGGTATCTGGAACACTCCACCGAACTGAATCAGGAGTTGCTACACTACAACAGGAATGCCCTACTCTTCAATGTCCTCTCCCATCAAATCGGAATGTCTTGCTCCTCAATGTCCTCTCCTGTCAAACCCTGTAGCTCTATCAAGAGTCCACCACCTACGTCTGTATAGTCTTTGCCATGGTTTTCAAAGAAACTATGGTTCGGCATAAACTGAGATCTTCCTGAAGTATGACTGTCCTTTCCTCTTTCCCCATTCGTTGCAGCTTATAATTGATCGTTATATCACCCAATGACTGCAACTATCTCATTCCTAAGATCACATCTGTGCTATCCAAGTTAAGTGACAAGAAATCCTTTATGACTTGAATGCCCTGAAGTGTCAAAACGAGTACACGGTAAACTCTTATACTACGCGCCACCTTTCCCGTTCCCATTAGCACCCCAAATTTCCAGTGTCTACCAACTGCAGGCCCCGCTGCTTAACGATCCTATTGGAGATGAAGTTGTGGATGGCTCCTCCATCAATAAGCATCATAACCTTCTGGTCTGAAATCATCCCTGTCAATTTATGGCGTGAATCGGGGCGAACCCCACCACGAAGTTTAACGAGATCTTTGTGATGTCCAAATAGAGGTGCTCCTGATCTTCTAACTCCATGAAGTTGACACCATGAACTGCAGGCCCCGCTGCTCAACGATCCTATTGGAGATGAAGTTGTGGGTGGCTCCTCCATCAATAAGCATCGTAACCTCCTGGTCTGAAATCATCCATGTCAACTTCATGGTGTGAATCGGGGCGAACCCCACCACGAAGTTTAACGAGATCTCTGTGATGTCCAAATAGAGGTGCTCCTGATCTTCTAACTCCTTTGCCTCTATCTCTACAACCTTCTCATCCTCATGATCTACTATCAACAGAAGAGTGTGCGGTCCCGACATCGATGTCTTGGGGCGAATTTTTCATTGCAGCGGTAGCGCAATCCCTTTACTCACTCGTTCCTCATCTCAGTATCTGTCGCGCGTCTAAACTGTTCTCTCCTTCATGGTTCATTGCTCTTTTCTCTGCTGGGCTGGACGCCTCCTATCGGTGCCTTCTGACCCCCTGCAAGTACTTGGCTGCAAAAAGTGGATCTGTCCCAAGCCCCAGAACCGCTGCTCTACTATTAGTAAATCTTCAATTATCTGGTCAGGTCCATCGTGTACATCAACCCTCTCGGTCTTTGTATGCAGAGCTCGTCTTGGATGTCTGCCCGAAGCCCCTTTATGAAACTTCCCTCCAATGTCTCCTTCGGTATTTCACTCACTCGACCTCAGAGCGTATCAAATTTTTCTATGTACTCTCTGATGATGCCCTCTTGCCTGAGTGTAAGGAGCTGCTTGTGTAAGTTTCCTCCCTGAGTGTCCTCAAAACAGGCTACCAGGCAGTTTTTAAGCTCCTCCCAGGAACGCATCAGTCGCCTCTGCTAACACCTTTTCTTCAAGCATATATCAGCCTCTGTAATTTTTCCTCCTCTGTCAGGGTAGATCTATACATAAGAATCATCCTCCCTGAATAGCAGCATCTTCAGCTTTCTCACCCTGCCATCACCTAAATTTCATTGTCCGGTTCTACATCCGGGCTGCCCGTAATGGTACGGTTGATAGGTGTTTTATCTTGTCTCAATGGGTCGCCCAAATATCCTTACTATGGCTCCACCAACCTCGCTGTCGCTTCCCCAATCGTCATCACCCCAATCAGAGTCCCTTTCGTCCTTCTCGTAGCATGAAGCATCGTCATGGTAATACTCAAGCTCCTCATAGTTTGAAACATGTTGTCGAGGTCTCTCTCCAGCAAAATAGGGGACATGGGGACCTTGCAAATCCTCCAGGACAACATCGGACCCCCAACGGACTGTTTTCTAGGGTCACCTGCCTCCTGGCAGGCTGCCTGGGCGGGCCCCAGGCTGCCTTGCCATAGGTTAATGGTGCCCTGGCGGCCTAGGGGCTGCGAGGCCCCAGTCGGCCCTGTCAGGGCTCGCCCCCCTGGCGGGGCCTCTCATGGGCTGCGTGGCCCCTTGGCAAGTCTACTGGAGGCCGCCACCCCTCTTGTGTTGCCGTCGGTGGTCACCGCATGCCTCTCTTTGTCCCATGGGCCGTGGGGCCCTAAATATGACTCTGGGAGATATTCTTCTTCAAATATTACAATTTTCCCTTTGATGTCTACCAAGAAGCCTCCCTTTCGGCTCTGAACTTCATCGAACAATGGCTGATCCTATGCAAAGTCGTCTAATTTCGCCTTTCTTTGCCAAAGTTCGCGTATTTTGCCTTAGATATAAGCGATTATTTTCTTCGTTGCCCAGACCTGGTTTTATCAACTCTTTCTTAGAAGGTGGATGTCGATCGTTTGCCAAAATCCTCTCCATTAGGGCATCTATTGACACATTTATCCCAGATTCGATTGATGTTTTCACCCTGGATTCAATTAAAGCGATTGACATTTTTATCTCCATTGTTTTCTTCAATCCACCTGTCATCGAATTTTTCTTGCAAAGTTTCTACCTTTCTCGTCGCCGCCATTAGGATCTATGTTCATATGCCAATTTGATAGGATTCTCTAGGGTTTGTGGAGTAAAAATAGGATTTAAGGGAATAAAGATCTGATTTTTATAAGAATAAAGAGAAATACAAGGATAATTGGCCTCGTTCGAGAGGACGACTGCCATTCCAAGTCACCGATTCGAGTGGATGGCCGCACTCTCCCATAAACTAGTGTTTCACTCAAATCTCCTAGTGATTTCTTACACAATATTCATCATTACCCCAAATCTCTATAATCCCACACTCATATAATATAAGAATTTTCTAAAATTACAAAACCACACAAAATCCAAAATTACAAAAATACATGTAGACCCCAAAATTATAAAAATGCCATTGGGGCTAATTGGCCGCCCCTTGCCTAGTCTTGCACCGCCTCTAATACGTCACGATTCCATCAGAATTGTATTTTTTTCTATTGGTAGTTGACCCTAAAACATGGTAAACGGCGAGAGATTAATTGGGGTAGGGCGTGCTTGTAAGGAGATGACACTAGAGTAGGTAATAGGGTTAGTGGGTAGGAGCAAGTGATAGCTTTAGTGCAGAAGAGCTAGTAAAATTTCAAGTTTGCCAATAAATATTTAGTTTGTTGGCCGGGGGGAGTGAATTTGTAGATAAATTGAACCAAAGGGGATGAATGTAAAAAGACGGATGCAATGCAAAAATCAGGTCTTGAAGATGATAGAGATGGACGATTATGCTTGTGGATATGGTTAGTGGGTAGGAGAAAGTGATAGCTTAAGTGGAGAAGAGCTAGTAAAATTTCAAGTTTGCCAATGAAGATTTAGTTTGTTGGCCGGGGGAGTGAATTTGTAGATAAATTGAACCAAAGGGGATGAATGTAAAAAGACGGATGCAATCCAAAAATCAGGTCTTGAAGATGATAATATAGTGATGGACGATTATGCTCGTAGGAAAATTAACAAAATTAGGCTTTAAGATGATGACATAAAGGAAGATGATGCTTATATGGAGAAACCCATTAAGAGTGTGATTAATGCGTTAGTAGGAGACTAGTTTGACATCAGGGCCGTATGGAAGTGAATCCATCAGACAAGTTCAATTATTTGGTCCATAATTAGTGTGTTGTGGTATACACTGATTGGTGGGGATATTTAGTTATTCAAGAGCGGTACAAGAACAAATACACCCTTTTGCAGGATGTGCCAGCTTGGTTTGGGTCTGAACCGGCTTCGTGGGCTTTTCTATTGGATCATTCGAAACGTAATGTGGCAAGTTTTAAACCAAACAAAAGTGATGGTTGATTTCAACTTTTACAGAAGTTTTTCTTGTGGGAGAATTTATGTCACAGGTATCCATTGACGTAGTAACTGGCTTCTGCTGGTCCAACGGAACAGGCTCAAGAAACAAAACAGAACGCCCCTTGAAGGGGGGGCTTTGTGCTTGAGGAGGAAAAAAAAGGGAAGGGACCACCGGGTACATGAAGTTTTTTTTTCAGCGGGGGCTGCTAAACCCCTTGAAGATGGGCTTTATTATAAACTCGAGGAGGAAAAATGGAAGGGACCAACGGATACATGATTTTTTTTCAGTGGGGGCTGCTAAGCAAGTCATGCTCTCTCCACTGCTTAAAGGGTGGTAATTCTGTTACAGTCACAAACATTAGAAGAATGGAACATTTTGAAACATAGCTAGGTGTGGTGAAAGAGGGATGGAGATATAATTGTGCATAGGGATGAAGAGGATGTGCCACCCAGGACCTGATTGCGGACCCTTATGTGACTATTCGTCTCAAGTAATCCTGTCTTGAGAATTTGATTCTCAAGGGAAAAGAAGCAAACAAAAGGGTACAGCTTCAGAAGAATGGGGATCTGAGGTAAGATAGGATACACTGAATTCCAAAATGAGTAAAAGAGGATAGTGGCTAATGGTTGCCTATTGACTGGCTCACTCAGACAGAGACAGGAAGAGAACTTCCATGTTCAGTAATTCACATCAGGATGAAGCTTCCATAGGTGATATTGGAGATTGTCAACTACCCTCTTCTGGATAGTCAACCAGATGTACATCAGGGTATGACAGGGACCATCACTGTAGCACCTCGTCAACAAATTTGTGCCGTCTAATGTTAGGGTATTTATTGCAGAACATATTTAGTTGGGGTTTTTTGGTGTTCCCTGGACTTGTACCATGGCTTATCTGTCTGCCCCCTTGAAGGCGTGTTTCTCATAATGTAACCAATTCTTCCAGCTACTCACTAGGGATGGTTCAGGGGAATTGATTATCCCACCTTAATCTAAATGAAATCGATGAGACCACATTTTATGAAGAAAATGACAGATCTGGAAATTTTGGAGTATTATGGGTATTTTAGTCATTTTCAGTTTTCTAGGAGGATTTTCGTAATTCTCAGTTTTAGAGGTCTTTTTGTAATTTTCTTATTTTCAGTTTATTATTTATATGGGACTTAGGGGGATTAGGGATCCTCATGGATGATTTGGTGAGAGAAACTTCATAGATGTTGAGAATTCCCTCTTTTCTGGAGAGTATGTCCGTCCTATCGAATTGACGGCTTGGGAGAGAGACTTCCTCTCGAAAGAACTCTTCGTTATCATTTGCATTCTCTTTATTTTCAGTTCTACATCAATAAAAAGCCCTCTTTTATCCCAATTCTTCTCATCAAAACCCTAAAAATCCTACTTTCTTTCAAAACACTAGAAAAATCCTATCAAGTGGTATTAGAGCGTGTTCGATCCATGGCGACGGCGGAAGTGAAGAAAAAGATGGAACTTTTGGAGGAAAGACTCAATGTTGAAGTTGCGGATCTGAGAAAGTCGATTACCAATTTGGAAGAATGCTTCACCTCTTTCAAATCCGTTGTTAGGACATCGGTCGAGGAATGGCGGAAAGCGATGGAGGTGATTGAGGCAAAGTTGGGGACCATCATACAAACCTTAGTGCAATACTTTTCGAGTCCAAAGACGACGCTAAGTTCAGATCTAAACGAAAATCCAGATATAGGGCAAAAGGCGAACTCTGTGGGAGAAAATAGAGGAAAAAGCGGAAGATTTTGTCAAAGGGTTGGTCTCAGACGCGGACGATTATTTCAAGGGAGTGGCGAGCCAAACCAGTAGCAGTAGGGCCTCACTGGCACCGGGGCAGCCCTACCTAAGGGTGGTGAGCCCCGGCCAGGCCATGCAAAGGGCCAGCAGGGCTGCTAGGGCCCTGCAGTGGCCAGCAGGCCGTGTCAACAGGGCCCTTGCAGGCCCTTGGGCGACCCACCAGAGGCCCGTCGAGCCTTGTAAGGAGCATCCGGGGTCCCGTGCGTCTGGGGGCTGCCGAGGCCTCGACGATGATTTTCAGCGGCTTTTGGGACCTAAGGATGATGTGGAAGATTTTCGGAAACTCTATGGGCCTCGGTTTGTGGCAAAAATGCGACGACGTCGAGTTTCTTTGGCATACGAGGATTTTTAGGGTGATTATGACGAGGAGTTGGTTTTTGAGGAAGGTGTTGGTGAGTACGCTTGGGATGACGACGACTGGGAAGGCTATAGTAATAGAGACGATGCCCCATAAGAGGGTTATATGCAACCTATGGACAGATGTCGAGACACATAATCCTCATCATTTCAGATAGGCAGGAGGACGAGCAGATAAGAGGAATCGTGGTGTGGACGACAAAGTGAGGAAGTTAAAGCTGCCCCTATTTGAGTGTGATGATTCGTATGTCTGAATCTATATGGCAGAGAGGTCCTTTGCAATTACACGTATGACGGATGCACAAAAACTGGTGACGGTCGGCGTCTGTTTCGAAGGGGAGTCATTCGTGGTTTTTTTGGAAGGAGTAGAGGTGACCGGGGTGTTCATGGGAGGAGCTCAATGATCTTTTGGTGGACATATTTTGAGATGCACATGGAGAAAACCTACATGAGCAGTTGTTGGCCCTCAGGCAGGATGGATCTGTCAGAAAATATGGCCCTCAGGCAGGATGTATCTGTCAGAAAAATATATGAATAAGTTTAAGGCACTCTCAGGACGAGCCATGGACATGTTGGAGGAACATATGAGTGGATTTTCATGAAGAGACTCAAGCCAAACATTCGAGCAAACCTCTGCACTCTTCAGTTGAGGAAACTGTTGGAGACGATGGACCGAGCACAGTTCGTAGAGGACCACATGGCTGAGGAGAGGAGATCTAAAGGGGCTTAGACTAGACCCAATCTTCGCAGTCAAGAACCAATAATGGACCAAAAGGCACAAGCAGGGGAGGACTGGCCCAGTAAGGAGAAGAGTGGTGAGCAGGAGAAGATGAGACAGTGCATGCTCATGACAGATGCTCAAATGAGAGAAATGAGGCAAAGGGATTGTGCTTTAGATGCAATCAAAATTTTATCACTGGCCATCGTTGTCACAACCACACACTGTAGTTGTTAATAGCAGATGAAGGTGATACGTTTGAAAGAGAAGAGCTAGAAGAGTTAGGAGAGGAAGTGCATCTTCACGTGGCGTAGCAAGCCCATGGTTTTCATGCACTACCTTGAGGACAAGGTTGATTTTTGGAGGCGGAGTATTGATAAGACTGTTTTTATCAAGAGAAGGGTAGATCTAGAAATTTTGGAGTATTAGGTGTATTTTAGTAATTTTCAGTTTTCTAGTGGGGGTTTTGTAATTTTCGGTTTTAGTGGTCATTTTGAATATTCTTATTTTCATTTTATTATTTATATGGGGCTTAGGGGGATTATGGATTCTCACGCATGATTTGGTAAGATAAACTTCACAGAGGTCGAGAATTTCCTCATTTTGGAAGAGTGCAGCCGTCTTATCGAATTGGCGGCTTGGGAGAGAGAGTTACACTCGAAAGAACTCATCATTAATCGTTATTCTTTGTATTCTCATTATTTTCAGTTCTACATCAATAAAAATCCATCTTTTATCCCAATTTATCTCATCAAAACCTTAAAACCCCACCCTTCTTCCAAAACCCTTACTTTCTATATCAAAAATCTAGAAAAATTCTCTCAGAAATCTATGTTGTCAATCTATTGGGTTATACAGATTTGTTGCAAAATTAATCGAAAAGCATGTAACTATACCTACCTCCACTTTTTGGAAGAGTGCGGCCGTCTTATCGAATTGGCGGATTGGGAGGGAGAGTTCCACTCGAAAGAACTCATTGTTAATCGTTAATTGTTATTCTTTGTATTCTCATTATTTTCAGTTCTACATCAATAAAAATCTTTTATCCCAATTCTTCTCATTAAATCCTAAAAAACCACACCTTTCTTCCAAAACCTGTACTTCCTCTATCAAAAACCAAGAAAAATTCTATCAGAAATCTATGTTGGCAATCTATCGGGTTATACAGATTTGTTGCAACATTAATCGAAAAGCATATAACTATACCTACCTACATGTTCTGGTATCAAAAAGCATTTAAACTATATCTACCTCCATGCTGTTGCTGTCTTGGTGTTAAAAAAAAATCAATACATCGTCCAAAATGGTAAACACGACAGTGGATATTTATAATGGTGAACTCTGGGTGCCCGTATCTGCTTAGTGATTTTTTGGAACACAGTAGACAACTTCATTTTATAACAGCTCCCTGTGGTCCCAATCTGCCGGCACTTTTCTGAAACACCATAAATAGATGTTGCATTGCTCAACCAAACAACTTCGTGGACTGATAATCCCACACATCTATAATTTAGTAATCATAAAAAAGCTTCTGAAGTGACGAGTTCTTGGATTTTGTCTTCTTTTGCACTTATGATTGGCTGTGTGTTTCTTGTTACATCTTTATGCACTAGAAATATCTGAATATCCTATTTACTGGCACACGTTAATGTGGAACAACTTTGCCCCAAAGGTTGTGTGGTCCGACTACAATCAAGAACATTGCCAGAATTTGAGAATTTGTCTTGCATATTCTATACATAGAGCATGGTTTATATAAAACAGTTGGCAAAGAGAGATTGAAATGAACACAAAATCAACTCTGTATTTGTGACAGCTTCTATAATTGGGCAGGTACTGCTGGTGTTGCAAGAATGATAAAATTAAACATGTGATTGTTTTCCCGAAGTTCCAACAGGATTAAATACTAGAATATTGGGCTTTAAGGAGCACTTCCTAGACATGGATGGAGCATCAAGATGGCTTCTGTTGACGGTGACTTCCGGCCAATAGTAAGGTGGAGTTGACGTGGACGCCTATGAGGACGTGAACCTACGTCAGTTGATGACTGAGACCCCACGGCGAAGGTGACCCAGGTCAGGGGAGCTGAGTCCGAGCTACTAGGGTGAGGCCCGACCTAGCTCTAGGTTGCTTCGAGCTATCCGAGCTACTTGCTGAGTCGTCTGTCGGGCTATCTGCAGCACAGACAATCGTTAAGGGGTTGGATCTGGGTTCTGACCCAAATACTCTCCGATGCTTAAGTTAGTAGTGAACTTAATGAGACTCGGGACAACAAGATCGACCTAAAGGGAGATCGTCCGTGGTGTTGTCACGTCGAGTGAAGGAGGAAGAAATATGTTTGTGGAAAGTAAAAGAGTAAGGGTGGTCAGAGTACCTAGTACTTAGTATCTATGGAATCTCACTGTCCTGTTGTCCTTTAGTACTTTTATAAGTGGATGCGTCTCCTCAGTGCCGTTGGTGAATAACAGCCTTGCAATAATGGTGGCACATTTGTCCTGTGAGAATATGCATTATGGATGTCGACCCATCCCGCCATTATGGAGCCCATTACTAACCGTCCCCTTAAGACTTGTGAGCTCAACAGGCATAACATGGACTGCTTTTGACTTAGCAAATAGCCAAACATCTACGTGGGCTTTATGGGCTCGATGGGCCGCATTGTCTCTCTTTGTAGGCTTCGCTACTCATGTATGACTATTCTTTCCTACTTCGCGGTCGAACCAATGCTGTAACAATGGCCCCCATCACTTGGACTCAGACGAAGCGTTGATCGAGGTCGAGTAATGCGATAACTTATTATTTGGGCACGACAGTCGAAGCGGGAACACTCAATTATAAGCGCCAAAACTCCCCTTCCTCTGGTTCAGCCGTTACATCGACCTCAGGCTCGGAATGTGGATAGCTATAGGTTGATGACACGTGTTCTCAAACTAAAGGGTTGGCCTTGATCATGATTGGATATCTCGCCTTATAAATAGAGGAATGGGGAAGATGATGCAAACTTTATGGTCTGACCTTCCGAAAAAGAAACCATCTGTTTCTTCTTTCTTCCTCGCTCAATTTCCGCCATGGCTACTTCCTAAGCATCATGAACCGTTGAGCAATGGGAAGAAATGGAGAGAGCCCAAGTTGCTTTATCTCAGATGGAAAGCCATTCAGTCACGGCTGATACACAAACATGCTTTGATCTTCAAATCATCGGCAATGGAAAGGGGAGTTTTGGCCCTAATTCCCGTCAATACTGAGGCCACATCGTGTCGTAAGGGCAAAGAGAATTTGGTCGTGCCAGACATGGTTGCCAAACTAGCCTCCAAAGCATCGAACAACCAACTTCAGTTTCTCTAGAAGCAATATGTTCGATACTCTTATCTGGTTCAGATTCCTTTGCCGGCTGAAAGAGTTTACTGGCCTGGAGAATGTGAGGTAGGTCTGTACACCAAAGCCTTCGAACAGGGGCTTCGCTTTCCGATGCACCCTTCAATTCTCGAAGTATTGAACGCGCTGGCACTTTCTCTCTGTCAACTGATGCTCATCTCTATGGGTAATTTGATTGGTTTCATCGTGCTGTACGACGATTGAGGTGGAACCGACCTTGAGGCTATCCAATTACTTCTTCTAAGTGAAGCCCTATCCGGACTCCTTATGGTATTGCATCAATGCCAGGAGGGATGGATAGTTAATCGAGGACCTCCCAACCTCCAATAAAGGATGGAAAGAACAATTCGTGTTTGTGGCTTTTCTCGGCATAGCGGTTTTTTCACCCAGTGGGAGAATTCGTCCCTCACGGCCAATGAAGAGTTGTCCCTCTAAGGGCGAGCTGAAAACTGTTGAGCTTCTCAAACTGCTTGAGGACCTCAGCGTGATATCGTGTCTTTTCGATTCGAAGACCTTGCTGAAAACCACATGGGTGGAAGGTAGGGTTTATAATCTTTATTGATTTTACTCTTCTTTTTCTTGATTTCCTTTTCCTATTGCAGGGATGATGGGGTACGAGCACCAAGAAGACTCGAGCTTCAATATGTTTTCCATGCTTCTCTTCGGAAGTTGGAGGGAGCTCGCCGCTTCGTCAAGCAATTCATCCATATGAAGACGTGACCGAAATTGTCGAAGGATCGCTCTTGACGGTCCCCGAGATCTCCAAAGATGTCCGGGTCCAGAAAAAGGAGAAACTGAATCCTGTGGCCGAAGTTGTGAAAGCAAAGGAGAAGAAGAAGAAGAGAGGAGACCAGGTGGTTGTCTCAAGTTCACCCTCGGTGGTTCTAGACATTCCACAGGCGAGCCAGGGTACAAAAAAGAGGAGACTTCGAACCATGGCTGAGGCCGAAAAGGAGAGGATTTAAGGAAAGAAGCATTAAGGTGAGGTAGTTCTGAACTTGAGTTCATCAGGCGGGGACGACGTCGCAGCCCTAGATGTGGCTCTCGAGCAAACTCGGGCCCCAACCCCAGAAAAGCCTTTGAGGGGTCCGTAGCCAGCTCAAGGGTCGTGCTTTCATGAAGACTCCTGGCCATTGGGTGGCCTCCTTCCTCAAGAGCCGTTGGCTGACGACATTTCTCCGGAGTTTAGGTCTCAATCTTCTTGGAGGATAGGTCGCCCTAGGCACTCGTAGGGTGTCCTAGAGAGGGGTTCCATTACCCAGTGGGGGAGGACGAGTCGGTGTTCTTCAGATATGGGACCTCTTCTCAGCTTGTCGAGAATTTGACTCTTCCTTGGAACAGTACTATCCTGGCGAGCGTCGATCATGAGAGACTGGCCACCTACGGCTACATGGTTCAGCAGAATCTCCAAGTAAGGAATCTCCTCTTTAAATTGTTATTGAGTATCGGAATTAACTCTCCTATTTATAGGCATTGACATCGTCCGCCGAGTTACGATGACGTTCCTTGGCAGTGGCCAATTATGAGGCCCAATTGGCTTGTGGAAATAGGTGGATGGCTGCTGCCCAGAAAACTATTGCCGAAGCAAAAGCGAAGTTGAAGGGATCTAAACTGTGCAAAAGCGAGCTCACCTCTTGTGTGAAGAAGGTCGAGCGAGAGTTGGAAGAGGTAAAGGTGATGGTTGAGAGCGAGGCAACACTCAAAAGGCGGGTTGAGGAGCGGTTGAACAAGGAGACCACTCTGAGGAAGCAGATCGAAGAACGGCTTCCTGAAAAGGAGAAAGAGTGGGAGGCGAAGGAGGTTGAGCTCCAAGCCCAGGTGCTCGTCACCATGGGTGGACCTAATTCTTCAAAGGCCGCCGAGGAGTCGGACTTGAGGATTACCGAGGGAGCGACATCCCAGAGTACCGAGGAGGCGGTAGCAAAATACCGAGAGAACCTCGATGACGTGATGACGTTGTATGAGATTGGCTTCACGCGATGTCGGTTGCAAATCTAGCATAAATTACATGCTTCGGGAGTTGATTTTGATCAGCTGACATTGTGGTCAGACGAGGAGCCTGAAGGACGGGACGATGATGCCGATGATGATGATGCCTTGGTTGGAAAAAAGGTCATTGCTTTGCCTGCGGAAACAGTATCCTCGGACGATCGTCCACAGGACTCTGTCGCTTCATGAGCTTGCTATTGTACTCGGGCGTATAGTCCCTTGTTTTTGTTATTGAAAATGGAAATCTGTATTATAAATAATTATCTTATGAAGTGCCTTATCGTCTGCAAGGTGCGGCATTGTTTGCTTGCCCCCTAAACAGGTTAGCCTCATGCATATGATGGATGCATGGGGTGGGCTGTTGAACTTCGAGTGTTTTCTCAGTTTGATTGTTTCTCGCTTTGAGCTGTTGAGTTGGTCGGTCGCCCATCGAAGAGGATACATCTTCTGTTTGCATAGCCGAGCAGCTCGTCAGAGTAGATATTACTCATCTTCGATCAGGTAGTTTGGTCGGCCCGCGAAGTGTTGGTCCCTCTGTTCGTTCAGCGGAGCGGCCCACAGGGTAATTTTGAGTCATCCCGATCGTATAGCTCGGTTAGTCCGCAAAGGGTTGGCCCCTTAGTTCGTGTAGCCGAGCGACCCACAAGAGTAATTTTGAGTCATCCCCAATCGAATAGCTCGGTTGGTTCGCGAAGGATTGACCCCTCCGTTTGTGTAGCCGAGTGGTCAGCGAGGGTAATTTTGAGTCATTCCCGATCGTATAGTTCGATCGGCACGCGAAGGGTTGGCCTCTTCGTTCGTGTAGTCGAGCGGCCTACGAAGGTAATAAATGGCTCTTGATTCTATATTGATTGTATAACTTGGTCAGCCCGCGAAGGGCTAGTCCCTTCGTTCGTATAGCTGAGCGAAAATTTTGCGTATAAGTAGCTTGTTGCTTTTACTCGACTTTATAGGTTGGTCGGCCCGCGAAGTGTTGGTCCTCCGTTCGTATAACCGATCGATCCGAAAGGTGTGGACCTGTGTGCTTGGAAATATTCAGGTCGACAAAAAGATGGTCCTTGCAAGGCACATTGGTCACAGGTGATCATATCGAGATGGAAATAAACTTTATTCATTAATTCATAACGAAAGTTTTGACAACTGAATTTCGTACAAGCGTTTATTTCTGTGCTGGAGATGTCGCCTTGCACTTCTTGCATTTTCCAACTGCTGGAACTTTGGGGATAGTCTAGTTAACAACCTTGGTGATGGGCAAATCGGGCATGTGCCTTTTCCTTTGTCTTTCTGCTTTGAGGTTCCTTCTGAGTGTTGTCAACAAACCTCTTTAGATGGCCCTGCTTGACCAGAGCTTCAATGTCCTTCAGCGTTAAACAATCCTCTGTGTCGTGGCCGCTATCATTGTGATACCTGCAAACTTAAGATCATCACTCTTCTCATACATGCTCTTTTGTTTTGGGGATGTCGATCAAAGAGTCCTTCGCCTTTCACATAAGCTAGGACTTCAGCTCTGGTAGTATTAAGCTTGGTGAATGACTCGTTAGTACGCGACCTCTGGGGCTTCTTCCTCTTCGATGCATCGCTCTCGGCTCTCAGCAGGAGTCACGTGGGGTTGACCCTCTCTCCTTGTTTCTGTGGGGGGTTTGGACGAGCTCTTCATTCGGGTGGCGAGCGCTTCTTCCGACAGCATGAACCGCTCCGCTTTAGTGAATAGGTGATGGAGATTGTGCGGTGGCCTCTGGTGCAATTACTTAACCAAATCTTCACATCGAACGCCTTGAGTGAGGGCTGCAATGACCGTGTCGTCAGTGGCACCTTTGACGTTGAGCCTCTTATTGTTGTCTGTCGAAGAATGCCCACAACGTTCACCTTCTCCTTGCTCGAGAGTAAACAGGTGAGCTGGCTTTCACTTTTGCCTACGTCCCGCCATAAATTATCGACAGTAAGCTTGTGATAGGCTTTTAAAGGAACCCAATATTGCGATTGGGTACCATGTTGTACCACTCATCTGCTGCTTTGGTCAGCGTTGTGGGGAAGGCTCGACATAGGAATGGCTGGTCCGCTCCATGTATATCCATTACTCTTTTGTACTAGCGGATATGCTCGCGAGGGTCACCTCTTCTGTTATATTGACTCAAGGGAGGCAGTTTAAATTTTGGCGGTCGAGGAGCAAAGTGATGTTCTTCATCTGGGGATCGCGATCATCCTCTGATCCACAAGAAGGAGATATGTGACGCCGCTCCTCCCCACAACACCAGGTCCACCGTTCGATGGAGGCGCTTTAGGAATCGGTAGGGTTCCCTCCCGAACAATTAGCAGAGCTTGAGGAAGGAGGATTGCCCCATCGACTCTTCTGTTTCTGACCAGTAATGGCCCCCTAAGGAGGACTGCTGCTACGTTTAGGTATGGCGATCCTTTGCTTGCTCCATGTCGCTATGAGTGGGACGACGAGCAGCTCTTCCCTTATTAGATGGCCCTAAACCAAGGAGACGTTCAGTAGAGCGGTTGTTGCCATCCCTTTAGTTCTGGCCACCATGGTCGTTGCCGACCCCAGGTTCTCGTCAAGATGTAAGAGTGGTATTGAGCAGATGGTTGACTTGCCGCTCAAAATCCAGCTCTACTGCCCTCTGGCTCCCTGGTACGGGTTGTTGCTCATTGGAGACATGCGTCGAGATAGGGGTGGCTACACCGAGGCCACCTACATTGGCTGTTGGTTATTTGTTGAATGGCAGCAGTCAATGCCTTAAGGCTGGCATTGACAGACTGGGTGAATGTGTCGAATTGCTTATGTGAGACCAATCTCGGAACTGCTCTCCCATCCGGAGAAGATCCGGCATTATCTTCGATGAACGGGGCGTCATCATTCCCGCCAAGGATTGGTCTAATGTTGGTGGGTCGAGTCGACATTGCTATTGCTTTGGGATGGTGACTCAGTGTATCTCATAGACGATGTCAACTGTTGACGGGTGACTTCCAGCCAACAATGAGGTGGAGCTGACGTGGATGCCTTTGAGGACGTGGACCTATGTCAGCTGATGACTGGGACCCGTGGCGATGGTGACCCGGGTCAGGGGAGCTGAGTCCGAGCTAATAGGGTGAGGCCCGACCTAGCGCCGGGGTGCTTCGAGGTATCTGAGCCACTTGTTGAGTCGACTGTCGGGCTATCTGAAGCACAAACAATCGTTATGGGGTTGGATATGGGTTCCGACCCAAATTCCTCTGATGCTTAAGTTTGTAGGGAACTTAAGGAGACTCGGGGCAGCATGATCGATCTAAAGGGAGATCGACCGTGGTGATGTCACGCCAAGTGAAGGAGGAAGAAGCATGTTCTGAAAAGTAAAAGAGTAAAGGTGGTCAGAGTACATAGTATTTAGTATCTCTGGAATCCCCTTGCCCTGTTGTCGTTTAGTCCTTTTATAAGTGGAGGCGTCTCCTCAGTGCCGTTAGTGAATAACGGCCTTGCAATAATGGTGACACGTTCGTCCCTTGCGAATATGCATAACGGATGTCCGCCCATCACGCCATTATGGAGCCCATTACTAATTGCCCCTCTAAGACTTGGGAGCTCAACAGGCGTAACATGAACTGCCTTTGACCGAGCAAACGGCCATGCATCTACGTGGGCTTCATGGGCTCGATGAGCCACCTTGTCTCTCTTTGTAGGCTTCACTACTTAGGTATGAATATTCTTCCCTACTTCGGGGGTTGACCCAATGCTGTAACAGCTTTTAATGTAGCAGATGTGTTTATTTGGGCTGTTCACAGGACTTGGGTTTGGGGAGAGACATAAATAAGAGGGATAAAGTTGGAACTCCCTAAACTAGGTACACAATGGAAAAGAAAGACAATAATGGAGAATGTCAGGGGCATTTAACTCTAATCAATTCCGTATAACATTCCAGTAAAAAGGTCAAAATGACCTTCATTCTACATATTTTGATACGGCATGTCCAAATACTTGGGTGGATTAGTTATTAATAAGGACCATATGACCTAGTTCCAGACATAGTTCGGAAGATACACAATTAGATGGATTATCAATTAAATTTGAATTATAATGGTATTCAAGTCAACACAAAGGGGGAAAACGCTAATGGAATCATAGATCATATCTTATTTAACCATATACCAAAGCTTCCTATTTGATGTTGGACTAATCCCATACCTATATCATTTGTAACTAAACTCATCAATTAACCCTAACTGGGCTAAATCCTCACGTAGAGTGGATGTAAGACAGACCATAATAGTATGTCCACCCATCCTAGTTCCAACTGTTACACCCCTGAAATTAAATGATTCCCTTACCCTTTTTTCTGAACATAGGTGGGTTACACTACTAGATGGACACACACATGTATCAGCCCTAAATCGACGTCTAGATTCAAGTCACTACTATAAAAGTTTTACTAGAAATAAACACACACACACACACACACACACACACACACACTCTCTCTCTCTCTCTCTCTCTCTCTCTCTCTCTCTCTCTCTCTCTCTCTCTCTCTCTCTCTCTCTCTCTCTCTCTCTCTCTCTCTCGTGCGCACGCTCGTGTGTGAAGCTTTAGCATGAAATTTTAAATGACAAAAGCTTCCAATTCTGAGCTACAAGAACTATACATATCAAATGATATGAAAAGAGGGTGGTGGTTAAATTGTATTAGATTTCAAGCATGCATATTTGATTCATCCGAAATTGGTTGATACCATTGATTCAAACCAATACTACTAGCATAAGAGGAGGTTTAGGGGTTGAATTGTCAAAGTTTAAAATGTATTTTATTTTATGCAACAATCAAGATCAAGGTTCGAAAAATTGTCAAGTACGATATATAATGATAATTTTCAATTGAATTTGTAAAAGGGATAAAACAGGGTCCTTTTTTATTGACGCCGGTTGAAACTCAAGTTTTGTAGACACACAGTATCAGGTTATGTCATCTATGATATGAGGCTAAGACATCAAAATTTAAACCAAAACAAATTGAAGCTAAACTAATTGATTTAGATATTTATGAAGATGACTCATTGATGGACTGCATTAAAAGAAGATAATGCCATGAATGATAATCTATGGACAAATGAAACATTTATTGAAGACGAAGATTTGCCTCAACTAACAACCACATTGAGCTAGACCAACCGATACCTAAAGTTTGATACTCCAGTATGTATCACCTAATAATTCCGATAAAGCCGGCCAACAGCTCTTGCGGGGGCTAAAACAGAGATTTCGAACCTTGATATATATTGACATAATGGTGTTTGAGTGTGAATAAATGTCTTAGACCAGTAACTATGAATATCTTGCTCGGCAGAGCGAACTTCTTGCAGCTAAACAAAAATGGTTTCGCTACACTTGGTATCCCAATATGCAAATGTTGTGAAATAATTCTATCACACATGAAAAATAGTACACAAATGAGTTTGGTGATTTCTGGACTTTTTAAGATGTCTTTTTCATCGAGTCTTGTGCCCCTCCAAGCTCAGATAGGTGTTTGGCTTCAAATACTGGAAACAGATGCTGGAAACATATTAATATGATGCCATTACGTTGGCTGCTACTATACTTTTGATGAGCTAGCTTGCGCTTTCATTTCTAGAATTTTGGTTAGCTAACTTGTGATTTTATTTCTGCAGTGGGTTCTATCGTCAAAACAGATCAACTTCCCTTATCCTGTGGGACTGACTTTACTCCACATGCTCTTTTCTTCGATACTATGCTTCCTGCTCACAAAGGTCCTGAAGGTAGTAGTTGTCAGCATGTTTTTTGCAAAGCTTTTTTGATGTCATTAACTAGATAGCTGCTTGGATTTTAGACACATGAAATTTAGTCAGTTTTTATTGTGACCTAGTTCTTGTTATCATTTTTTGTGGGGGCTTATTATTCACTTCTTTCTCAGATCATAAAGATTGAGGAGGGAATGACACCAGAAATGTGAGTATTGGATACTACTAAATACTTTTATTATTAATGTGTGCATTGAATACTACTAAAAACTTTTATTATTAATGTGTGCATTAACCACTGTCAAATAACTTGTTCTTAAACTTCTTTAAAAAATGTCTTGAGTTATGAACTTTATCACTTACAATGTAGCATTATGTTATGGTCTAACTATTGGGAAGATATCATGGACGGACTTATTTATATTCTGCGTCAAAATACGAATTTGTTTACTTACAAAGCGTTTACGCCAAATATTTAGGGTCATATACGATGAATCCTTTTTCCCCATTCAGCTCGGGGTTATCTCCTAGTTACAGACAATGTCCTTTTTATTTCCTCAATCATTGTTTGTTTATGCTTATTCTTAATCCTTGCCGATCTATCATCTACCATCTTGTCACTTTGCCTACTTGGCACACTTTGTGGTTCTTATTGGACATGCCCAAGTCATGGCATGCCAGTGTTTCCATATCACAACATTTTTACGCATAGAGAATGGTTGTATTGTTGCCGAGTTATAACATTTTGGTTTCATCATGGTGGATGTTTGATGGTTGATACTGGTACTGTACCAAACCAACCACATTGAGTCGGATCAAATCAAATTTTATAGATATTTGAAACTTGAACATGTTTTCATGTCAGTGTTTGCATTTGTTCTGATTGATATTTTTACTATTGATTTGTGTGTTATTCATTTAATAAATTGTTTAGAAAATTTTCATTCATTCTTTCTGCATAATATGGTTTATGATTCTATTGATTAGCATTTAACTAAATATATTTGTCTACAGGTAAACTTGTAAGGGACCTTTAGGGCGGTGTGTTTGTCTGCATGAGTGCGTGTTCATATCCAAAGATTTGACACTCAGATGAATCAAATAGTTAGAATACATTCTTGATCTGTTTATTAAAGAAATAGATAAACAGTTTGATATTGCTTAGATGATCATGCAGATCAATTTCATCGAATATTCAAGTGAATAATTTACTAACTAATCGATAATCCTTTAGTCAAGTTCCCATGCTACCTAGGTCATGCGGTACACCGGAAGCTCTTCACTTTAACTGGATTTTTATCATTCCTATGAACCAAATTCTTCTCAACCACACTTCACAATGAACGATTTTATCAAGTATTGCCAAAGTTTCACTTTTTCTCGCAAATTTTTTTTATACAAACTCTTCTTTTGACCTGCCCAAGACTAAAATTTTCTCTTCTCTAATTGCATTAAGTAATGGAACATTGTTAGCAAACAACATACTCTATGATACATCATCCTCTGTATGCTTGTGTGGCCATCTATAGCTATAGAATGGAACATTGTTGGCAAACTCTATGATACATCATCCTCTGTATGCTTGTGTGGCCATCTATATCTATAGAAGAAAGATAATTGCATAATGATATATACTTCTTCTAAGTGTTTGGGATAGGAATATCACTAGATTTTTGCAGTTGTATCTTTTCTTTATTGCAATAAAAGCTACTAAGGTCCTTTTCCATTAATTACATATATTCCTTTTACCTCTTTGTGTGTACATGCGTGTGTGATTAATGGATATCCTATCTCATATGAGTAAACTTTCCACTACACAACTTTTGGACGGCTGATGTTGTTCGTCTTGATCAACATGTCCTAACATGTGAATACACAAATTTTTGTGGTTTCCATATTATTTGTCCACATATCAGAGTCATTTGAAAGTTAACCATACGTTACCCACCCCTAGATCAACGAGCAAAGATGATGGGGTTCACTTTTGGTGTATTTGGGTTGTAGAGTAAGAAGATCAATGAATGGTATCAATTGTCCAAAAATTACGAGAATGGAACTTTTTCGCCTGCCATATGGGAAAGTTTACTCATGCCATGATGCCTATTCGCTTTCTATATTATTCATGCATGCGTGTGTATGTATACATGCATGTATGTGTATATGCATGCATGTATGTGTTGAGTTACTCGGTTAGTTGTGCTAATCCCATGTTACATATACAATTCCATGCATTGGGCATGTTATCTGATCTTACGGCTCTTCTACATCCTTTTTGAAGTGTTTTATCTTCATTAGACCTTATTTTTTGATAATATATATGGTCCATGTCATAGAGTGGATCAATTCATCCAAGTTCTTCCTACCTCTATTTGATCTTTCTTCTTTACTTAAAATCTTCACAGCTTATATACATGGGCCTCTTTAGGCAATTGAAGTGTATGTATAGGAGTTATGCGATTTTGGAAAGAGAATTAGCATGCATTAGGGATTTAGTTTTTGTTAGTTGTTTAGCAAGGGAAGCATAGGTGAAAAAGGTGGCAAAACTTGAATAGAATTGTAGAGAGCAAGAGGAGGAGATAATCTTATTCCACCCTTTTGGAACTATTATTCTCTCACCAAATTGGTTGTTATGAGTGATGGTTTTTAGGTAACTCTTAAGCTCATTATTAATGATAACACTTAGCACTTTTATGTTTGGCAAGTGTTAGCTTCTAACACTTGTTACTAATTACGGTCTTGATTGTACTTGTTTTTTTATAGCATATCATATGCATATTTCTTTCTCCTTCATTTGGTTTAACTCCTTCCATACGTTTCTTTTAAGCCTAGAATCTTAGATTTTTATCCTCAAAAGCTGCATGGTTAGCCTTCATCATTATTAACTTCTTGTTTCCACCACCAAAAAAGAAATGTTCACCACAAGTACCAAATTTCTACAGGATACAGTCTCTAATGGAATTTTGCATTTTGCCCATACACTTTTTTAATGTCAACCAATTCGTAGCTATTCTTCATGGCAGAGTAGAAGGGAAGATATCCTCGAAGGAAGGAAAGGATTCAATTACCCCGAAAGAAGTCAAGGAGCCGCATGAGGTGAAATCTTATGTTATGGTTCTGTAGAGTGACATGAAGGGTCTGTCAACTTGTCCAATATCACCCCAAGATATAGACTTCGCCTTCTGTTTTGCTAATATGACTAGACATATTATTCTAATAATGTTAGCTCTTGGTCCATTTTCTGAGCAGCTTCCTTTATCAATCTTAAAAAAGGTACTGGAAAATGAATGAAAGAACTAACATTTGTAGAATGGTTGTTTCCGTAGTAGGGGAATAAGATTCTTGGATCATTTAAAGGTAATGGATTGCCAAAAGAAAGAAAAAGCAGAAGAAGAAACGAAGTGGTGGTGGAATGGGGGAGTCAAAAAGGCAAATGAAGCAAAGCAGACATCCTACAGTGAAAAAACATATCAATGGGCTTCAAGTGCATTATCTCAGATATATGATGTATATACATGTAAACTAGTGCTTATAATAAATTTTTATGAACCAAAGCTTTCATATTTTAATGAGAGCTTAAGAAGACATTGCAGAATTGAGTGGAAAATATTTGCCATAAAAGTGATGGTTTCTTTATAGTGGAAGTGCGTAAGTGTGAAAGAGAGTGCGAAAGAGAGTGATGGTAGGGAATAGGTTCCTCTATATGAGATTGCCCTAAGCGATGAAGTGGATTGCCCTTAATGATGAAGTGGTTTTGTCATCCTATGTCTCAACTTTTTATAGCTGAGGACTTCAGAATCTCCCCGACTTGATCTCATACAAGGTACTAGCTTTAGAGGGGGAGAATACGCGATTCTCAAGGTGAGGCAGGGGTGCAATTCGGGCCGGCTTTGCACGGGTTTCTTAAAGGATCGGGCTGGCATGGACCGATAAGAATTCGGGCCATTCGTAACGGCACAGGTACGTCACGATAATAATACCAGGCCTCTCGGTCCGGCCCGGCTCGATGGTCCATTAAGTTGATGATGCTCTTGTGGCTATGGGGTCTGTTCTGGAAATTTCAATGTGGTTTTTGTAGGCTTGCTGATTGGAGCCTTTTTTGTGGTATAGTTTTGGACGGAGGTAGCCTAACTATTGCTATATAAATATGCTACTGGCAATTCGAGTAAGTGAAAGAAATAACAAAATTAGCTCTATCAAATCATGGTTAATAAATTGAAAGGTCAATAATCGTAGGGGATAATCCGTTGATAATTCTATTGCACATCTTTCTGTCAAGCAGAGAAATTCAATAACAATGGACTAATGACGTATGTATTGTCTACATAGAATATGTATGGAAAATGAACGTCACACGAAAGTTTTAAGCCATCACATGACCAAACCGAGAGGAAATCGAACTTGATTTAGATAAAATCGGAGTAAGAAAAACTAGGGGTTCGACCTTGCCACATGTAATGACTCTTTTTTTTAAAATTGAAAAGGCCCACATGGCCCAGGCTCACATAGGCCCCCGCTTCTTTTTAAAAGCACAATCCCCCCTCTCATTTCTTTCACCGACAGCCCCAGCGATACCCTCTCACTGGTCGTCTCCTTTTTTTCGCTCGTTCTCCTCTCGTGCAATGACCGACGACCGATCTACCGACGGCCGATAACGCCTCGTGGGAAAAATTAAAATCATAGCCCTACGCGAATTAAATCCTCATCGTGCAACCACATTGTGTGGACTTCTCCGATTTTACTGTTTGATTTTCCTATTTAACTTCCATCCTTTAGGGTTTTGATTTCATGCGAAATAATTGGGTTATCACTTCGAAATTGTTTCGATTTAGTTCGATTTGATTCTGGATTTCTTGGGAGCTTTTCGTTTGCCTTCTACCTTCTACGATGCACGGTAGAACCTTTTGCTCTAAACTTCAACTATTTCTTTTCATGCCATTAATTTGTTGAAGAAATAGGGTTATCAGGATTTTTGGAATAGGAGATGATACGAGGGGGGTTTCCCCCTCTTGATAGTTACGTCATGAAAACTCTACGGCTTTTGGAAAAAAATTTCCCCTCTTGATAGGAGATGATGATTCAACTTTATACGAATGCCTTTAATCATGTCTCTTTTAAATGTTTTTCAGCAGATGATGGTCCAGCTTACGAAGAGGCTCCAGTGTATGAGGAGTCAGAATTTCTGGTAGAGCGTGCAGACTTCTGAGCTAGTATCAATGAGAGTTTTTATTTAAATTCTTCAAACATGTTTTCTTTTTGTCAGTGCGTGAGACTAGTAGTCCTTTTTAATATATGCTTTTGTATATTCTCGAAAGGATGAATAAAGAATATTTCTTTATAAAATTTCCTGTTCGTTCTAAATTGCTTTCATTGATACATTGTAGGACTTGCATAAATAATGAAAAGTATAACGGCACCCGGACATGAGACGGCACACCACCACACGATGAAGAACTTAAAAATTCTACAACCAAACACCAAGATGATGCTGAATGATGTGAACCAAAGATGCAGAATTTTTAATATTCTGTAACCAAACATGAGAGAATTCACTGGCTTCGTTTGTGTGAGACTAGAGTAGTAAGAGACAGAGAAGAGAGACATGGACGCTTCACAGTTCTGAGTTCACACACATGACTTCGGACTTCATGTTTTCTTCATTTTCTTCATGTTTTCTTTTTTCCTAATTTTCCAGCCGGGCCGGACCGCCAAGGATTTCAGGTCAAAATCGACGATCCAGCCACGGTCTTATCTTGCCAGGCTATCAGGCCGGTCCGAAAATTGCAACCCATATTATGAGGTGCCAATGATCTTACATGAAAATGTTCGGTTAATTTGTTGACTTGCTTGACACTATAAACGTCTGGTTTTTGTTCTAAAGGCTTACCCGCCGAGGGATTGCAAAGGTTGTTATGGAACTTTGATCAATAGTAGTTTAGATTGCTATATATATATATATATCACAATATAATTTGATTCAATTAAAAGTGATGCAGAACGGAAGTGAAAAAGTTATGATTGGAATTTATAGAAGAAGAAAATTAGGGATTTGATAACTTTTCTGGCCTCGCATCCTGAAGATCAAACGATCACATGCCTTGCATGCCTCGCACGCGGAGAATTTTTAAAGCAGGGAGCCTAATTCTCCGCGTATAAACCCTGATGTCCACATGCCTAATTCTCCGCGCATCCTAATTCTCCGCGTATAAACCCTGATGTTCACATCAACTCTTCCCGGGTGGGAAGAACTTGGTTCCGACGAGTGTAGGGCCTGCTGGCTGTCATAGTACTCGAGCAAATCTGGATCTAGCCTCTGGAGTTCTGCACTGGTAATCCAAGTACAGTCTGATTCTGGCCGGCCTTTTCAACTCACCAAGTAACGCTGATAACCACCCTGCCTGGTTGATATAATATGCGCATCTAACATGTTATCAATCTGTTCTCTATGTGGAGGTTTGTGTGATAAAGGAACATGAGGTGGAATATCAGGACACTTATAAGCAATAGATCTTCAATATTAACAGTGGAGCTAATCCCATAATCTGCAGGAAGATCTACCACATATGCGTTAGAACCGATTTTCTTTAAGATTTTGAATGGATCAGCACTACGAGTCTGCAGTTTCTTTAAGGTTTTAGGAGGAAACCTATCAGATCTGAGTCGCATCATAACATAATCACCTTCATTAAACTCTTTGAAGCGTGTGTGAGTATCCACAATAGTTTTATATTTTTCATTGCTAGAGTGAATTCTCCTGCTGATCTCCTTATGCAAATCATGACTGCGTTGTGCAACTGATTCAGCTGATTCAGATACTCTATGATGATGCGACATAGGAATGAGGTCTATATGCTTTTTTAGGTTTGTAACCATGAACTAACCTCAAATGGACTTATGACGATGGACATATTTATTAACCCATTATATGCAAACTCGGCAGTAGATAACATCAGATTTCAATTCCTAATATTTTCACACACAAAACATCTGAGAAGATTCTCTAAACTACGGTTCACTACTTCAGTTTGGCCATCAGTTTGGGGGTGGTAAGCAGTGGAGAACTTGAGCTTAGTGCCCATCATATGTCATAGGGTTTTTGAGAACTAGCTCATGAATTTTACACTCATATCAGACATTATACTCTTGGACAGACCATGGAGACGAACAACCCCATCAAAATAGAGTTTGGCAATGTGTTGCATGTGAGGTTTTGGAACATGAGATGAAGTGTGCATCTTAGAGAATCGATCCACAATGACAAAAATAGAATCATGCTTCTTAGGTGTGCGTGGAAGTCTTAACACGAAATCCATACTAACGTCTTGTCAGGGACAGTCTGGGACATGTAATGGTGTGTAGAGATTAGTGTTCTGCTTTCTATGTTTGGCCATTAGACAGACTCGACATTGTCCCACCAGTGTGGAAACATCTCTCTTTAGGCTCAGCCAATAGAACCAACTCTATACAGACTCAATCATCTTATCTCTCCCGAAGTGTCTTGAAAACTCTCCAGCATGTATCTCTCAGATAATAAAATCTCTCACAGAAGTACGTGAAATACATAGCTAGGTGGCCCTAAAAAGATACCCATCATGCAGGAAATAACTATCTTGCTCACGTACCAAAAAATCTCATCAAAATCTGGGCACGACACGTAATCCTCTTTAATTTTCTCGAATCCTATGACTTGAACACTTGTAGCAAATAGTAGAGCAACTTTGCTACTGAGTGCATCAGCGGCGCTATTCTCAACCCTCGCCTTATGATTGAGGACAAATGTATACTCCTAAAGAAACCCAACCCATCGAGCGTGTCTAGAGTTTAATTTCTTTTGGGAGTTGAGATATTTCAAGGCCTTATATTCCGAGTGCAACACAAATTCTTGCGGTAGGAGATAATGTCTCCAATATCGTAAGGCCTGTACTACCACATAGAATTTGTTATCTTAAGTGGAGTAGCGGAGTTTGACATCACTAAGTTTCTCATTAAAGTATGCCACACGATGCCCTTCTTTACTTAAAACTCCACATATGCCTATGCCTGAAGCATCACATGCGACCTCAAATGCTTTCATGAAATCCGGGAGGCGTATAACTGGTAAATTGGTCATAATTCTCTTTATTTCTTCAAACGCCTTGGCAACAGATTTAGTCCATGTAAACTCCCCCTTTTTCATACAGTCAGTGATTGGGGACATGATAGTGCTGAACCCTGCTATGAATTGATGGTAGAATGTGGCTAACCCATGAAAACTTCAAACCTCGTGTAGGTTGCGGGGTTCGGGTCAATCGACTATTGCTTGGATTTTTGGGGATTTGCACGCACTCCCTCCGAGGAAACAACAAAACCTAAGAAGATGACGCTATCAGTTAAGAAAGAACACTTCTTTAGCTTTGCATAAAAGCTATATTCTTAGAGTAATGCATACATGCCTCAGGTGTTCTATATGCTGCTCCCTAGATCGGCCATATATGAGGATGTCATCAAAGTATATGACAAAATTTCCCAATGAACGGTCATAATACTTGAGTCATCACTCTCATGCATGTGCTAAGGGCATTGGATAGGCCAAAGGGCATGTCCATCCACTCATATAGACCATCCTTCGTTTTGAAGGTCGTCTTCCATTTGTCTCATGGACGGACTCTAATCTGATGGTAGCCACTCCTAAGATCAATCTTTGAAAATATTGTGGTGCCAGTCATCATATCAAGCATATCGTCTAGCCTAGAGATAGGAAAACGATACTTGATCGTGATCTTATTAAGACACGGCTATCCACATACATTCTCCATGACCCATCTTTTTAGATGTGAGGAGAGCTGGCACGACACATGGGCTCAAACTTTTCCCAATTCGTCAACTTGCCTCTTCAACTCAGCATGCTCAGTAGGGTTCAAGTAAAAGGCAAATTGGAAAGTGTAGCTCCCGGGACTAAGTCTATGACGTGTTGATATCACGCATGGGTGGAAGACATGCTGTGAGATTTTCAGGGGAAATGTCACGTAATTCATTCATTATTGGCATTTTCTCATCATGGATTTCCTCCTGACTAGTCTCAGGAATCTCACTTGCAACTAAGACATACATGACTAAGTCATTTTACTTCTCTCTTCAGCTCCTTAGGACTAATAATATGCAAGCTCTTATAGATAGTTGCTTCCTTCTTTTCAAGAGCGGTCGTCTTGGGTTGTATGGGATTCAGCTTGATTTTCTTGCTTTCATGAGTGAATGTACATGAGTTTGAGCGACTGAAAATCGTGGCATTCATATCAAAAAGCCAAGGCCTCTCTAAGATAATATGACCAACATCTATAGGTAGCACTTCACACTAAATCTTTTCATTATATGATCCAAACTGAATATGGACAAGACATTTCTCTTTGATGCCAATGGATGATACATCCACCCATGATACCTTATAGGGGCTAGGGTGGGAGACTGGCTGTAAACTTAGATGGGTAACAAGCTTAGTTGATACATCATTTATGCAACTCCCGCTATCAATTATCACCTTACTATACTTGTCACCATGCATCACAAAGGTGTGAAAAATCGCTGTTCTACGCCAGTCATTGCTCTCTTTAGCTTGGGCCAGGGCACAACGTACACCACGAAGTCTAGGATTTTCAGAGCATGTATCGGTAAGCTCTATTCGCGTGGGTATGCTCTGAATACAACCTAGTCTAGTCGATTCTTCATCGGTCTCATAACATGCCTCAACTGGTTCATAACCTTCTTCCTCATCTATTTGGTCATCTTCCTCGAGGTCGTATACTAATAGAGCCTTGGAAGGGTAGCTTCATGCGAAGCGACCAAAACCTTGGCACTTGTAGCATTGTGTACGTGGCCCGGCTCTAGAAGACTCACCAATAATCCCTTTTCCTTTGTCACTCGTGTGGGTAGGGGGTTTCGGGTTTGTTCTTAACTGGGGTTGGCCCTAAGGTGGCCTGTTACCAGCTGGTGTTGGGCGACGTGACAACTCTCGTGGATCATAACGTCTGACAATTAGGGCGTGATGAAAGCTATCAATAACTTGTACGATCTGATAAGCCTGCTCAAGTGTGTGGACCTCACGATCAATAAAAGTCTGGAGATTCAGGCGGTCATCAAAAGTGGGTGTATTTATCTTAATGCCCTTGATCTACTCGTCTTAGTCACATTAGTCGTAACGGGGTCTCTCTAGATAGCCTAAATGGGATAGGCGTGTGTCTATCATGGCGGTGTCTCTCTAGATCGCCTAGGTGGGCTAGGCGTCTGTCTGTCATGACTGGGTCTCTCTCTAATTCGCCTAGGTGGACTAAGCGTACTCTGTGCATGTGAACCCTCATATGACGCAATCTGTCCGGTGTTCTCTAGGCGTGCACTCAGTCTAGACACTCGTGAGACTCAGACTTACTTTCACGGACTTGGGTTTCTAAAGCAGCTAACCGGTTAAGGAACTCTCTCAGTGTAGGTGGGTCAGCATCCATGGTATTTGGAGTCTGATAAACTTTGCCGCTATGCGTGGTCATGCAATGTATTATTCCCAAATGATGGACATTTAGCTAATGCTTCTTTTCTGTTTTTTTTGTTTTTTAATTTATAGATGAGATATTGGAAACTAATGTAACTCCCTATATGATGCAGATAAATGACGAGGAGATCAACTAGCAGAAGTCAATGAGCAAGTCAAATTCAAGTTAATTGCAGTTCTTACAGCAACTTCAAATATTTTAATTTAGTGAATGTAACGATGTTTAATAAGCTGTAATGCAACTATTCAATTTTCTTAATGAAAATAAATTCTTGTACCACTGTGATATCATGTAGCTCTTTTTTTAATATCAAATTATTAGGGCTCTAGGTAAAATTGTGATCCTATGGTTGTTTGTTTGCAAAAGAAGCCTAGCAACAATTTGAAGACAATGGGCTAGGAAAAACTCACATCAGATCTTCCCGCAAAGAGAATGAACATGCCCAACTAGGGCGGTAATTCGTCCGTGGCTGAATCGTCTAGGCACTGGCGCAAACCATACTAAATTTGGATTCCAATTCAACCAGAATCACCAAATTTTTGAAACTACGCAAAATCCAAAAAATAGGCTGAAAAATACTCTGAAAATAAACGGGTGTTACTGTAGCAGCTCAACAGCACAGAGTGGTTTCCGGCGCTTTTGACGTCGTTTCACCGCCCAATCTGTAAGGTCATCTGAAGGAGGCAGATTGGCTGACGGGGTCGGCAGACTCAGATGTCGTCCGAGATGGAGATGCGAGGATCGACGGCGGCGAGAGTTGGGGTGCGGTGCTGTGGTGCTGTCGGGTGGAGGTCGAAGGCGCGAGGGTGTCTCCTGCGTCGAACGGACGGTGATTGGTGAGTGATGATAGGGGTGTCGGCAGAGGACATCTAGTAGCGTCGCAGTGGGGGTGACGTCACAATTACAACCCAAACGAACGGTCCAGATCTCAAGATCCAGTTGAACAAGCTTCGAAGGTGGTTGTCGGTGACTCCTTATGGTGGGAGAGGCGGGCGATGGGAATTGCGGTGCCATGCGTCACCAGGGTGATGGTGGCTTGCAGTAGTCAACAGTGACGGTGTCGGGAGTTTTGAGGGTTAGGTTTCGGCTCTCTTTTGTTTTGAGAAAGAACAAAACAAAGAACAGAGAGGCGGTGTGAGAGGTAGGGCTAGGGACCGTTGGGATTTTGTGATTTTATGTGTTTTTTCTTGGAATGGGGTGGCAGAGAATTCTAGGTTTTTTGTTTTGCTGAAGTGATTGGAGGAGAGGGAAGAAGGCCATGGGTTTGGGGAACTAGGTTTTTTGGGGATATTTTTTATTTGAAATTTTGGTGGATGAAAACGGCGGAGGGGAAGAAAAGGTACGGTTTGGAAATTTTGGGTTTTTTGCGAAATATTAGAAGAAAAATTTAAGAAGGAAAGAGAATCGTTCGGCTATGATACCAAATACCAAATTTGATGTAGAACACGAACGATTTTAGGGATTTGGGGGATTTAGGGGAAGAAAACACAATAATTTGGCTTCACACCATGGGGGACCTTTCACAGGTTTGGAGGGAATTTTAATCTCAAGCTTTTCATTGATGCAAAACAACCAAGTTCATGGCTTTAAATAGTCTTACAACCCATCAACCCTCAAGTTTTACATGATGTGAGACTAAACAACAGAGACAAATTAAAAGTACAAAGTTCAATTCTACTCAAGTCAAGTGGGCTTGGGCCCATCCGTAGCGAACTATGCCGGGGATCACAACGTCGTCTGTGCGTATAAACCCTGATGTCCATATCAATAGGTTTTAGATTCTCTCTCTTATTATCTCTCAATTGATGCTAAGAAAATTTTAGCAGACCATTACAGTTTAATTTTAGCAACTTAAAACATTTTGCTCGTTTGATAACTGGTTCTATTCGAACAAATATTTCTTCTCTGCTATCCAATCTGAGAAAGTCTGAGGATTATATGTTCCATCAAAGTTGGAAGTATATATCCTAATTCAATGTATAATATTATGTTGTCTAAGGTCTTACAATTTTCATCTTGCCTCTTATTATTTTGATTGCTTTCACTAGTTTCGTCCTTAAATGAACGCTATGCTTCATTCTCAAAAATGTTATTCTTTAATCAATTTGTTCCATATGTCTAAGCAATCCCATGTTTGATTTATATTGGTTTTTAGTTCTACGTATGTCATTTAAAGTTGATTTTCTAGCATTTAACTTACATTATCATATATTTCTGATCCTAAGATTTTTTCAACATGCAATGTCAATCAATCACATGAATAGAGATACAAGATTATACGCATTGACTAGATGCATGCATTAATTATGTAAATAAATAAAATAAAATCTTAGAGCCTAATCTATATGCTAAAATGCAATCCTAAATATGCTAGTACAATATACAAATCGAGACTAGAAAATGATGTAATTATCAATGATATCAACTAATCTGAACAAAACAAAATAGAGAATTTTTTTCAAAATTTAATAATTAAATATATGATCATATTAGAGGTTATTGAAGTGAGGATCAATTTTGTAGCATCATGTAAGATCTCTATAACTTGTAGAGATTTTTTCCAGATGATTAGAATCAAGAAAATTTATACTTAAAATTCAGAAACCAACTAAAAATTGTCAAAATTAGCGGGAAATATGATGAAAATACTGAAAATTTGATAAAATCTTAGAAAAATGTAAAGCTACACTATAACAGTGTTTCGGCTCGGCTGGTCAATAGCTGGGCTGAGCTGAGCTGTTGATTGGTTAACGCGGCTCAGCTCAAGCCGGCTTCGAATCGGCTTGCCGGCTTGTGTCGGCTCAGCTTCGAATCAGGTGGACTTAGTTGGATCGATCAGCTGAGCTGAGCTGATAGAGCTGATGAACATTATCAGCCCTGTTAAACCAATGAATAGCGTCGATGGTTAGCGGTTGGCGTGGCTTGTTTGGAAAACTCGACGATAGAAAGAACTTGTCAGAGTCTTTAATTGTAGTAGGATGACATCGGTAAATTTTGCAGCAGGCTGGAGTTTTTTGTCGGGATTAATGGTTGTATGATCGCCTTGTGCAACAAGTCTTTTGATGGGATTGATGGATGTTGTCAGCATTAGAGATGGCATTATCGTCAATGAAGGCAATGTTCACAGGTGGCAACGGTGGTTTTGTGCACTGGAGAGGGTGGTTGGGGCATCGGTTACATGTGGGAGAGGTGGAAGCTACGGCGGGTTGATCGGGGGCGAGGAAGGCAGTGGGGGGCATAGATTAGGGTTAGAGTTTTACGATGGGGGCAGCGGCATCATACAATAATTTTTCTCTCTTTTTTAAATTCTCTCTTTTTTTATCTTTGAATTTTGATCTTTCTTTTTTCTTTTTTTTTATTTCTTTGCTTTCTTGTCACGCCCTGCAACACCGGGTCGCATCATGTTTTGCAAAGGATAGCAGGTTCTGCAGTTAACCAGTGAAACCAATCTAGACAGAAGTAGAGATGTAGCAAAATGCTTAACAAAAACTTTCATTTATATATATGAACGAGTTTACAAGATGATGTTCATCATGCCAAAAGCACGCTTAACAAAAGGCTATACATCATGCTATAAGCATGCATAACAAAAGTACATCTGTTGCTAACACAAAAATACATATTCTACCTCTAATCAAAAGTCAGCTGGGTCCACAAACTCTGGTGTCTCCTCTATCTCTGGATCAACACCTGGTGGTACAACAATGAAGGCCCACCAAGGTAAATCACAATGATTTTAAAAACTTTGGAATTTAAATACGTGAACATGGGAAAAGGTTAAGTAGGAAATGATAACTGAAAATAAATGACAAACTAATTAATATTGCATTGGTATTTAAGACAAACCTGCAACTCAGTTAACAATTAAAAGTGATAATAGCATAGTTCTATCATTCTATGCCAAACCTAGGCTGTGAATCATATTGGAGAGTACAGAAACATCCAAGGAGTTCACCTTAGTACCCAGGGGCGCTCACCTGAGCCAGGCCCAAAGTAGGGACGGTAGAGGCCATGAGTCAACAGTGTGGAACCAGTAATTAAGTCCGACGGTACAATAGGGGTCAGATCCTGATTCAATGATGTGACCTAGGTCTGAACTACCTGATGCGGTCAAGTCAATAGGAGCGTGGCTCCAGTTGCTTCCGCACTCTCACTAATATGATTTACCCCAAAATCCGTGAGTCTGAAGTGCCAAGTGTATAATAGTGTACATCTCTCAGTGCCTCAGTGATATAGTCCAAGTGTTATTCTACACAATGTTTTAAGCATGATTTTCCAATGCGAATTAAATTCTAAAGCCACATTAAACTCAATTCATATATTAGTGTGCTAAGACATTCTGGTTCCAATCACATTCTCATTCATTCTAAACATATAAATAGTCCACTGAATTTCAAATCATTAATTCCGTAGCTCACCTAATATACCAACTAGTCTAATGTCATGGGCCACTAATTAACTCCATAGGAATAATGACTATGAAACATCATAACATTTAACATGATTTAAAAGTGCAGAAATTAGATATCTAAACATAGATATGACAATTAATAAAATGATATTCTAATATGCTACATAGACTGAAACTTGAATATAAATAGGAGTAAGAGCGAACCTGCAAGTAAAGGCATCGTCCATTGTCATACTCTCAGAATTATGGGGAGATGGTCAAATGGGGAGGGACAATCTGGTGATCTCAGATAAGGTTTTATCATTGATCGATTTCGGGACTTAATCATTTTTAATGGTTTTATATGATCCTTCAGGCAGCGTTTTATGATCCTAGGGGTAGTAAACTTAGATCCTTCAGGCAAGATTTCCCGTATTTTCCAACGGCCTTTGAGACCAAACCCCTCATATCCAACCATTGGGTAAATTCTAAGCAAACATGCACCTTTTACCAAGCATCAAGTGTAGTAAACATTATTATCAGACTCTGAAAAGTCCCAACAGATATGATAAGGGAAGAATCCCTCGGGTCAGTAACAAATTTCTGGTCATGGTGACCATTTTCAATCACACGAAGGTTCTGCAGTTCGCAGCGAGCAAGATGAAGGCCAACAATCTCGGCAAACAGGGTGAAATCACCTAAACAGCCCGCATGCAAAGAGGGGAAATGCGTCCTATGGGTCTCGGCCAGTGTTCTAAATATCGGTCCGATATCCGATATATCGGCCGCAATATCGAAATTATCACTGGGCCGATACAATATATGCTGTTTTATTGCGGTTTCCGATATTTGGGGAAATATCGCCGATATATCGGGTTTGCGCCGATATTGCGGCCGATATTTCCTTTTGAAATATCGGCCGTTATTCATAGTTTTTTAAAGTTCGGTAGCTGGTTAGTCCACGGAAAAGTGGATACGACCCGACCCAAATCCATTAGTTAAAACAGAGGCCATCGGGGTTTTTGGGAGAAAATCGCGAGTTTGCCATAATCAACGCTTAGCTCCTCACGCCGCTTCGCTCAGGCCCGTCGGTCGAAATTTTCCGTCGAAAGTCGATCGCGGTTCGTCGTCCGGTGTTCAATCGTTGCAAAAGAGGGTTTTTCGATCAAGATAAGTATTCGTTCCATGTTTTTTCATGTTTTTTCATTTTTTCAGTTCTTTCGAAATTTTTTCCTTCCAGTTTTGGGGGTTTTTTAGTTAATCGAGCTTCGATATTTAATCAATATCCCCGATATTCATGTTTAACGAGAGAAGCATAACCAAAACATATTTTAATTTGCGTTAGTATAGTTTATATCTTGTTAGATACATCTATGCTTGCATATGTCATCATTTTTAAGCCTTCGATATGACACTCCAATATTTAGTCAATATCCTCGATATATCCCCGATATCCGCAATCCGATATCAAATTTCTAAGGCTGGATATGCGACCGATATCCGATATTTAGAACACTGGTCTCGGCCAAAGGGAAAAGCCCATCAGTAATCTTTTCGAGGGACAACGGGCTGCAGCGAGGTTCGCCGTCACGCCCGGTGCTCAGATACATCTTCGCAGAAACTAGAGGGACAAAATCCGCAAATTTAAAAATCTAAAAGTTAGAGAATCAGAGTGATTTTACCTCAAATCGTGGACTGATGAAAGATCCAGATAGAAAACCCAATTACAGTGCTCAAAACTGAAATCAAATTCCAAGGGGAAGACCAGATTTTTTTTTGCTTGAAAATTTTCGTTTTTTTGCACAAAACGAAACCCCGGGGCTCAAATCGAGCTTAAATAGAGAGAAATAGGGAACCTGGGAAGCCCAGAGGGACGCCACGAAGGCGTTCGACGTCATATCAGGGGCTACGCGTCGAAGTCCTAATTTTTGGGCGTGGGAAAATTCACGAGAGGGGGACACGTGCTTCACGACGTGGAGCGAGGGGAGGGGAAGCCAGCGTGGCTTCCCTCGAGTCAAAGGAACGAGAGAGAGGTCGGCGAGAGAGCGAGAAAGACGACGGAATTTTTCTCGCCGCTGCTGCCGTTTCACGAGAGAGAGAGAGAGAGAAAGGCGGCGGAATTTTTCTCGCCGCTGCAGCCGTTTTGCGAGAGAGAGAGAGAGAGTCGTGCGAGAGAAAGAGGGGGGGGGAGTAGGTGGGAGAGGTGAGGGGGGGGGGGGGGTTCTCGTGGGAGGGGATTTAATGTGAAGGGGAAAAAACAGTGGGCCATGGCCCACTAGGCCTTTACATTTCTTAAATCTAAACCATGAAGAAAAAGAAAATGGCGATGCAAATGGAGACGGAAAAGGTAGGATTTTTTTAATCTTTGATCTAAATCTTAAATAGAAGAAAAGTAAAAATGGATTTTTATGAAGAAAAAGAAGAAAAAGAAGCCAGTTTTTTTTTCTCTGATGCCAACTTTAACGCAAAATGGAAGGAAAAGTTGAGTGGATTTAGAAGGAAGAAAATTAAGGATTTAATAACTTTTTTGGCCTAACATAAGAAATGGTGGCAAAAGCCACATAACATGTATCCATTACACAATTGAGGGATGTCTTTGAATAGGTTGCTGACTAGGACAAAAGGCTTAAGCTACTTTAAACCGAATGTGGTAGTACCGAATGAGGTAGTCTGCAGTATTCAAATGTTTGCATGCATGGACCAAAACCACATGAGTCATAAGTCCAAATTTTCTGTGACCTTAAACTACTATAAACCGAATGAGGTAGTACCGAATGAGGTAGTCTGCAGTATTCAAATGTTTGCATGCATGGACCAAAACCACATGAATCATAAGTCCAAATTTTCTGTGGCCTCTATAATTCTGAGTTGCACGCAAGGCAACCTATTGGGGGCGTCCAATATAAAATGATTATAGTAATCAAATGCAATTCTTTATTATAATAAGTATAATAACTTATTAACAATAAATTAAATTAAATTAATAACATATTAACAATAAAATTAATGAAATTTTATACCATTTCTGTGATACATTTTATTTATGATCATAATTTATAAGTAATCGGTTGGGTTGAGGTTGACTACACATAGTTGGACATTCTATTTAAATGTTCTTTTGTATATTCTATTTAAATATTCCTCCGTTCGTTCTTATTTCTTTAAGGTTTTTACACCTTAGAAGTTGTATCTCTAAACTGAAGACATTACCAAAACATCTGTAATCATTTAACAAAAATTAGTGTTGTCTTTATGAACTCAATAGAAAGGAAATAATTAAATAATAATAATGACAAATAATAATAATAGTAATAAATAATAATAATAGTAATAAATAATAATAAGGTTAGAAATCATGTCGAATCATGATCACGTTGGATCGTGATATCGGATACTTATTTTACGCATTAAAATATCTTCCATCATACCAAAATCTTTCATATCTCCAATTTATCACTTCCCTTCTTCATGTGTTTTTCGATATACTTCTCTTTCTTCTAATATTAACATTCATATGTTATGTCTTTTTGTCAGGCGCATCAATAGGTCTTCGATGTATATGGTCAAACCATCTCAAGCGATGTTCTCTCATTTTATCCTCTATATAAATCACACCAACCACCTACCTTGACTCGGATATTCTTGTTTCTTATAGTATTTTTTCCTAGTGCTTCTATTCATTCACCATTACATTTGTAGCACCGCCATACATATTTTGTTCATGTTTCTCGATGATAGTACAATAATGTATAATATAATAAAGGCGGTTCAATTATCGTCTTATAAAGTTTATTCTTTAGCTATTATAATACACTCTAATCAACACTCTTTTTATGGTTCCCTACTTTAACCATCATGTTTTGATTTGATTGTATGGTTAACATTTTCTTTTATCTCTACATTTCCTGAATAACTGACCCAAGATATCTAAAGTACTTACTTATTGATATACTTTTCACATCTAGTTTTACTATGCTTTGTTTTGTATACCTCACTTTATGAAATTTGTGTTTCATATATTTGATATTGTTCATGCTAAGCTTAAAACCTAGAGTCTCTAATGTTTATCGCAAAAGTTCTAACTTTGCAATTGCATTTTTTTTGGTTTCATCTATCAAAATAAAATTGTCTGTAAATAATATACACTAAGGCATTTCATTTTAAGAATGCTTAGAGCCTTAGTGAGCTTATCAATCACTCTAGCAAAGAGAAGAAGACATAGAGCCGATGCTAAGAAAATTATTTGTTATTTCTCCATGAGTTTTTACTGTAATGAAGTAATGAATGATTGCTACTTGATACATATCTTGGTTTAAAGTAACATGCTTTTAGGAGAACCTCATTTTTATTAAGGCTTATCATAGTACCTCTTTAAGGAATTTATCATATGTTTTCTCCAATCAATAAAGATCATATGTAAATATTTTTTCTTTACTTTATATTGCTTCATAATCTATCTAAGAAGATAGATTGCTTCTATTGTTGAATATTCCGGCATGAAACCAAGTTGATTTTATGACATGATGACATACTTTCTTAACCTAAAACTCGATCATCCTCATCCATAGTTTTATAATATGGCACATTAACTAGATTTCATGATAATTAGAGCAACTTTGTATATCACCTTTTTTAAAAGGGTACTAAAGTGCTACTCATGCATTCCTTTGGTATTCTAATTGGTTCTTAAATTTTGTTGAACAATTTTACTAGCCGTATAATAGGCACTTCTCCTGTGCATTTTCACACCTCAATTGGAATCACATTCGCTTACATACTTTTCTTGGTTTCATTCTCATTAAAGCTTCTTTCACATCTCATACATTGATTCTTCATGTATAACATTTTGTCGGACCTTCTGAGGGAACCTCATTATCTCCTACATTCCGGGTATGTCTTCCATTGAAAAGTTTGTCAACATATTTTTTTCCACCTACTTATGATCTCCTCGTCTTTTACCAATTTTTTAGTTTTCATTTTAATGCACTAAACTACACAAGTCTTTTTTGTTTTTTCTCCCTCATTTGTGCTAGTCAATATATGTTCTTCTCCCCTCAAACTTTATTGAATTTTTATAAGCATCGGCATGCACCCTAAATCTAACATCTTGAATAGCTCTTATAGCTTACTTTCTTAGCTAATCATTTAGTAGATAATATCCTAAAATTATATTTGATTACTTTCAACAAAACATCAATACTGGATAATGAAGAAAATGGACATTATTAGCAAGAGTACCACCCCAAACATACAAGATTCCTTAAAAAATCATCTGGTGTTACTTACCTAAGTTATATATTATGGTTAGCGAAATGTATAAAAGAAGTTTCTTGATCTATGGAGTAGGAAGTCCAAATTGAAAATCTGATCCTTAAACCATAACCAAAACATTTCATTCAATACACTTGGACACCGAAACATTCCATTCAATACACTAGTTACATAAGCAAGAAATCTTAAAATAATCAAAGTTTTGGTTTTTTGGCACTGCTAATGATGTAACTGAACTCCATAGAGTGCATTGATGCCTTATGTTTTAATTCCAATAGGTAGAGGTTGGTTCCAGATCCGCCCTCTCTCTCTCTCTCTCACTGGGAAATCAGACCATCACCGCCGTTAACATTATAAATCTCTTGCACATGTCACTAATATCGGCTGACGTGTCATTTTGATATCCAAGTTCAACAACATGAAGATAGATTTAGCTATACCAGTTTTCATCATATCTTTCTGAAATGTCAAGTTCAATCAGAAATGTGTGTATGTATAGCGCCTGATGCTTAATGTTTCGACATTTTACTGCTATTAGCTATTCAATATGAAACCACCCCATTGAGCACCTTAAATCCAACATTTTTCATCTAAATCTTGACTACCATAAGAGAAATTTTTATCCCTTGACCGCTCGGGTCCAGAAACCTCGTGAGTCTGGGCTTAAGGAAGCTGTCACTAAACCAAAACTGTGAAGTAAATGTTAATAGTTAAGGGAAATATTTTTACATTCTAACGTGCCATTACATGTTGGAGACATTCTTATTAGCATAAAATCTGGTCTTCCTCAGCAATAATGTTTTTTCCCTTTTGTTTTAATGCACACCTGGTGAGAAGTGCACCTAAATTGCTCTGATACCATCTAGCAGACCCTAGAACTACACCAAAACCCCAACGCCACATGGAGGATTGAAGGGGATGTTTATACTATTAGCATGTTGCTTGGTCACCAAGTCAAGGCATTTCTGCTCTTTTCGGGATGGACCTTGGCATCAATGAGTTGCTCTTACCAACAGTGACTAACAAGAGGATGATTCTGGTTTCTAGACTATGAATTCACGGAAAGGTGGTCATATCACTATTCCCCCCAAGCTGATCATGTCCTCGATTCACCTCCATGCCGCCATGGCAAGAATGCAAAGCACATGGGAACATGATGGAAATAGGCAGGGGGCAATGAATTATTCTCATTTTAGTTTAATCTTCCTACATGTTCATAAAAACATTTGTAAAGGCACTGGTGACACTTCGATTGAAGTTCCTTTAAAGGGGAAGTTTCATGCTCTGAATATGTAACTCCAGCAATATCTTGCTAGCAGGTAAGGTAAACCTTCATATCAAGTTTAATTTTGGCAAAACAGCATCACTGACAACAATGTCTTTTTTGGGAGTCATGGAGCCGGCTACTAAGCCCATATTTCTCCATTTAGCTGTTTTAAGTACCATTGCCTTCAAATTAACAGACACTGTATGGTTTTTGAATGTTAAGGGAAGAAGTGTTTTGAATTAGCTACATTCTCTCAATTGCAAATTAATCTTAGTAGACTTCAGTTTCTTATGTTAGATAGCTTTTCAACAGTTTCTTATGTTAGATATGATGATATACAAGAAAAATTAATTTGGTTTTTTCCCTTGTCCTTTCATCTATTATACATTTGACAGTGTTTTTTGAATTCTAGGGTTGACTAGGACAAGATAAAGAGTGGCTGAGATTTGATCTTGGTAAATCAATGGTTGAGATTGGATTTTGTGAAATTTTTTTGGGGGAAAATATCTTGGAAACATAAACTTTGAAATTAGAAGTGCCTTGGGAAAGAGTGTGGAAATTAAATTTGGGGGGGGGAAAGTGCCTTGGAAACCTAAACTTTTAAATTAAAAGTGCCTTGGAAAAGATTGTGGAGAATCATAATCCATTAAATTAAACAAATAAAAAATTTAGCGTAAAACAATTTAGCAGAACAACAAATTAGCGTAAAAATACCCTGATGTTTGTTGTTCCGGCGCCTGCGCCGAAGGCGCCCCTGCTAAATTATTTTTACGCTAATTTGTTGTCCCGCGTCGAATTTGTTGTTCCGCGTCGAAGGCGCCTACGCCGAATTTGTTGTTCCGCACCAAAGGCGCCCGTGCCACTAAATATTTTTACGCTAATTTATTGTTCTGTTAAATTCTGCCTGTGGAAATAATTTTCGGGGAACAAAGATTTCGCGAGGGAAATAACATGTGCCTACGCCACGCTAAATTTTTTTACAAAGATATGTTGTTCCGCGACGAAGGCGCTGGCATCAAATTTGTTATTTGACGCCGAATTGGTTGTTTCACGCCGAAGATGCCTGCGCCGAAGATGCCTGCGCCGAAGGTTTCGCGGGGGAAATGTTGAATGAACCGTTAAATATTTTTACGCTAATTTATTGTTCCGTTAAATATTGGCTGTGTAAATAATTTTTCGGGGAACAAAGATTTCGCGGGGGAAATGTTGAATGAACCGTGCCCGCGGGCACGGGTTATGACTAGTATATAACTATTAGAAGATGTTTCTTTTTACATCATCATATCTAACATAAGAAACTGTTGAAAAGCTATCTAATAGTATTATGTCCATATTTGAAGGTATTGCTTGCCTTTTTATTTCCATTTGCTTGGATTTCTGGTACACATTCAGCCATATATATTGGCATCCACTTGTTTTTGTAGATTTTCAAATGCACAATTAGCATTTTTCTTCTCATGTAGAGAATGATGATGAAAGTATATAATGTAGCTGTGGTATAAATTCCTAACTAAAAATTGATATTGCTCCTGCTTCCAATATGTCTACTAGTTTATCCTTCGTCGACATTTGTGGAATTGAACATGTATTTGATACATGATAGATTGTTTTATTTAATTGTCACAAAAATTCAGTACATTGGAAAAATACTGTTCTATTGATAACAGTAAAACGTTCCCTTAAAGCCATAGGGCACATCAACCCTGCGGTTTTATTATATATAAGAAACATTAGTAAGTTGTGTGTAGGTAATATTGTCATGATTTAGATTGGAAATTAAGGAATATCTCAATCTTCAGATATGCTGCATCGGTTATTCCAATTGGTGCAATGTTTGCAATGACTCTTTGGCTAGGAAACAGCGCATACCTCTACATATCTGTTGCATTTGCACAGATGTTGAAAGCTATCAGTAAGCGTCCATTTCTTAGATTATTACGGTTGCAATCAATTAATTTTATTACATCAAGATTCATACATTATGTAACAATTGGCAGCTAAGACTCCATCTTTCTTGTCTCTCTCTCTCCCCCCTCTCCTTTGGTTGAGCCTTGCAGTGCCTGTAGCCGTCTTCATTCTTGGAGCAGCAGCAGGCCTTGAAGTAATGAACAGCAGAATGCTTCTTATTATGTCTGTCATCAGTATAGGAGTTATTGTGGCTTCTTATGGTGAGGTTACTGTTAGTTGGATCGGAGTAGTTTATCAGATGGGTGGGGTCATTGGTGAAGCTCTAAGACTTATTTTTATGGAGATTTTTGTCAAAAGAAAGGGTTTCCGGCTGAACTCAATATCTATGATGTACTATGTTAGCCCGTGCAGGTAAACGTTGCATTTCATCTCTTCTATTGACAAAGAATACCACCATTTCCCCACATCTATATAACACAATCTTGTTCTTTCAATGCAGCGCACTGTGTCTCTTAATTCCATGGATATTTTTGGAGAAACCCAAAATGGATTCTGGTGGGACTTGGAAATTCCCACCATTTATATTGGTTCTCAACTGCCTCTGCACATTTGCCCTTAACCTTTCTGTCTTCCTTGTGATCTCACGTACAAGCGCACTAACAATCCGTGTGACTGGAGTTGTGAGGGACTGGGTGGTAGTTTTACTATCAGCTGTGCTGTTCTCCGATACAAAGCTGACAACTATAAACCTTGTTGGTTATGGAATAGGTAATCTATATTCTGCCTATGCTCTTCAACAATCTAATCGCAGGGGGTGAAGAATGTGTTTAATTCTGCCTACATTCTTTTTGTTGATTGTGGAATATGTTTAATTCTCTCTTAATTTTTTCCTTAGGGTTGAATCATATAATTTTTATAACTATATTTTAGGATATATATATTTGGAGTAATAACTCAAAACAACCCTAATATTTGAAAAAATCGCCAAGGCCCATAACAAATTTTGCATCACTTAACACCTTCGTTAAATCCCCTTGCCCAGTTACAATTTCAGCCGGAGATGCTTAAAATGTTCTTGCCTCCTTTCGTCCTCTTCTTCATGTTGATGCTCTGTCGCCGATGCCATCTGCCGCCGCTGACATGCAACTTCCGTTGATGCTTCTTTCTTATACTTATTCTACTTTTTTTCTTCTTCCTCCACATCATGTTGCTGCTTCTCTTTCTTTCTTCTTCTGCAGTTTCTTCTTTCTTTTTCTGTAGCTACTTATATTTCATTCTTTCTTCTTCTGTTGCTTCCTTCTTCCGCTGCTTATTCTTCTTTCTCCATCTTCTTCATCTTTACTTTCTTCTTCTTCTCACTTCCTAGAAAGAGGTTTATGTCATGCCCCGCAACCCGAGGTCGCAGCATGTTTCACAAAGACGTGACAGCTTCTGCAGTTAACCAGTGAAAACAATCTAGACATAAGCAGAGATGCATCAAAATGATTAACAAATATTTCATATATACACACATATATATAGAGGAATATGTGCCTGAGTTGACAGCGCAAGAAATTTTTCCTGCGCTGTCAGTGATTTGGGGGCCCAAAACAATTTTATTTTAAAAAAATTTTACAGTTGCTTCTACTACTTGTTAACTACATCCCAACTAATTTTCAAGCCAATCCAACACCGTTTGAGCCTCAGTTCATGCATTTAAAAAAAACCGCTCCCGAAAACCGAACTGTCAGCGCAACATTTTTAAAATGCATGAACAAAGGCTCAAACGGTGTCGGATTGGCTTGAAAATTGGTGGGGATGTATTTAACAAGTAGTAGAAGCAACTGCAAATTTTTTTTTAAAAAATTGTTTTTGGGCCCTCAAATCGCTGACAACGCAAGAAAAACTCCCTGCGCTGTCAGCTCAGGCCCATATTCCTCACACACACACATACATACATATATATATATATGCGAGTTTACAAAAAGTGTCCACGTACTAACAAAATGTATTTACAAAAGATACGATGGATATATCCACTACATCTAAATCAAAAGTCAGTGGTCTTTATCGCAAAATCTGAGTCAGTGGTCTTTATCGTAAAATCTGAGTCAAGCAACAGTGCATCCTCTATCTTTGACTCAACACCTGGTGGTACAACAACAATGAAGACCCACCAGGTAAATCACAGTAATTCTATAATTTTGAAATTTAAACATGTAAGCATGGGTAAACACTAACTAGAAAGCAGTCACTGGGAATCGAGAACATATTAATTAATATTTCTTGTCAGGCATGCATTGGAATTTAAGACAAATATGCAACTTAATTGATAATTTAAAGTGATTCTAATATATTTCTATCAATTTATACCAAACTAGGTCAAACATGACAGAGGTAAGGGAAGGCCACAACAAGGTCTAGGGGAGGCTCACAGGACACGACAAGTAGTGGGGAAGCCAAACGGTCCCTGTAGAAGGGGTAAATCCCCAAAACAGCACGCAGGCAAAGCGAGAAAACTCCATAAGTCACGGCCAAGAGGGAAGACCCTCGGACAGTCATGATGAATGCAAAAAGGGCTACAGCTGGGGTCGCCGCCATGTCCGGAGCTCAGAATTCATCATCGCAGTTAAAGGGAAACAGAGTCAAAAATTTAAAAACCAAAATTTAGAGAATTAAAGCGATTTTACCAAAATAGGAGTCCAACAGAAAGATCTGAGGCTTGCCATGATTGGCTACGGCTGCTTGGGCAAGTAAAATCCAAAACCGAACTCCAACGGGAAGAGAAAACCCCCAGATTTCTCTTTTTAGAAAAATATTTTTCGCGTGAAAATCCAAAACCATAGCCTTATCCGGGCTTAAATAGAGGAAGAGAGAGGCCGGTGGTAGTTGGAGAGGGGCAAGAGATGGTCACGAAGGCAATCGGCCTTGAATCGAGGCCGTTTCATGTCGAACCACTAAAATTTAGGGCGCGGGAGTGGAAAGGACGTGTGACGCGTGCTCTATGACGTATTGACGTGGAGCGAGGAGGGGGCCTCGAAACTTCTTTCTCTTTCCTTCTTGTCGAAGGAACGAAGAGTGGGGGGCGAGAGGCAGTAAATTTCGTCACCGCCTTACATAGCCCGCGGGATAGAGATGGGAAGTGAGAATGGGGGAATAAGGGAGAGAGGGACACGTGTCCGGGTTAATTTAAGGGGGGAATGTGGATGGGTGTGGAAAAGAAAAAAAGAAAAAAAGGAACAAAAAGCGAAAGAAAAAAAATGAGAAGATGGGCCGGCCTATTTATAAGAATGGGGTTTACAGTTTAAAAATAAAAACAAAAAAATAAAGAAGATGCTGATAAGAAGAACAAGAAGTGGTGGTGGTGTGGCTGTGTGGCAGCGGTATACCAACACTTGGAAGAAGAAGAATAGCATATGTATTTTGGGCATCATGCTAAATTATGCGGGATGATGGGGTCTAACTGGGGTGGGTTGTTAAATGAAGCAAAAAACATTAAGGGCTTTAAGGGCTTTAGTGATTATAATTGAAAATGTTAGAGGTGTTTTAAGCATGGTTTTAGGTTTCACTTGATATACTTTGACAACGAGCGTTTAGTCTCGGTTTTGGTGCAGACCGAGACGAAACGAGGGTTTATTTCTTGTTTTTAGGCAGAACAGCACTTTTCCGGCCAAAACAAAAGGGAAAAAAGATGAAAAATGTAAGGATTCTTTTGACGAAAAAGCAACAGTAACAGGAAAAAGTGAAGGAAAACGAAATAGAAAAAAATAAAATGAAGGACTTACCTTTCCACTACCGGCGTCAATGTTGTCTTCGACGACATCCTCATCGATCACGTTTCCTGCAACGAACCTTGTCGTGTCGTTCTTTTCTGCCACCAGCAAATACTGAAGAAAGGAGTCGATGGGGGAGAGAGCCGTTAATGTTAAGCTGTTGCTTGCTCAAATTACAGATTTTGCTAAAACTGTTGCATTTATTTACAAGTTTGTCATTTTGTCATTCTTTTGTACACATTAAAATGAAATAGAATGGCAAACTTCTAAATAAATGTTAAAAGTTTATTTAAATGTGTAATTTGACTACCGGCACTATGGGGGTCATCGGATGCTATTCTACTTACACATTTTACTAAACATGTTCCATATATTTACAGGCTTGCCATTCTCTTGCCATTCTCTTTTAGTAAAATGATATATTTAGCAAATTATGTAAGGTGAATAACAAAACTCTTAGAAAATATGTATTTCTAATTTTTTGCTAGTATTATATAAATTTGTAAATATTTTTAATATACAAATTTGATAGTATTTGATAGTATTTCTTTAATGCTTTAGTTTTTAAGTATTTGATGCTTTAGTATTTTGAGAGTATTTGATAGAATTTGATATGTTTTAAAGCATTTGAAACTACCGGTACGGACGAAACGAAACTAACATCCGAACTCACCGAAACGGACGAAACCTACACCTAAACCTAAATTTCTGGAAGACCGAAACCGCGACCCCAAACCTTGATTTTAAGTTATTACACCTGTATTTTTTTATGAAGTAAATGTAGTAAACTATCTTGTTTAAAATATTCCATTCAAAGGTGTGCATAGAGTGTGCCCCCCCCCCCCCCCCCAAAAAAAAAAAAAAAAAAACACACACACACACACAAAAAAACAAACAAACAAAACAAAACAAAAAAAAGAAAAGAAAATCCCCATCTTGTTTAAAAGCTTCCATTCAGAAATGTGCGTAGAGAGTGGCATCTTCCTGTTGCAGAACTATGTATATGGGAAAATATTGAAAAACCCCCTATGTTTAGGTATTTACTACTTCACCTGTCTAATCTTTTCTTTTCCCCTCTGAACCCGAAATTCCACTCTGTTAGCTTTGAGATGTGCAGTAATAATTTTACCAACATGTGTGTCTCGTTGCTCCATCATCACCAAAACCCACCCACAATCCCTCATTTTCCTCATCGTTTTCTTGTGCAAAACCAAACCCATGTCCTTAACTTATTCATTCCTCTTCTTCGCCTACCAAACACTTGGACACCTTATAGTATTGTCTTTCGCATATTCTTCATCTCTGCTCCATCATTGCCAAATTCTAAACCAAACCTGAATCTTATTCCCTCTCCAATCTATCTTCCCCGCCATTTCCTTTCGCATTCAATTTAGATTTAGGGTGAAGACTGTCATTTCCTGATTTCAAGCTAGCCGGATGATGTAGTTTATTCCAAACTGCAGTACTTCTAAAGCTAATATTTCTCATCTATCTTTTCATTGTGTTGTCACCTGTTCAATCATACCACTATTAATTTAGCATGTGTCCCATTGTCATGACTGACACTGGCAACATGTGTCCATGTAATACTGTCGTTGGTTGTCAGACTCCTCAAACCTGAAATATGGTCCGCTGACATGAGTTTATGCCTTTGCAATTAAAAACTTCTCTAATTCTAACAAAATTTTAGGCATATAAAAGGATGCATAATTTATAGACATGGAGTTATTTAATATTTGATACCAACTCCTATTGTTGATTCTTTTTTTTGACACATCGGAATCAAAATACATCAGATCAGAGGGAAAACCCTCGTTGAACACCAGTGCCTCTTTACATCCACAATAAGAAGTTGTGATAAAGAAGACGGAGGGTGGTCCCAAATCTGTAGTTCCATATCCAAATGACAACCCAGGGACGCCATCGAAGAGCCTGAAGCTCCGCATTAAGAATTGTACAAAGACCAATGTAAGCAGAGAATCCAAAAATCCAATTCCCAAGAGCATCACGAAGAAGGCCACCAGCTCCAGAAGTACCATGATTGCCTTTACACGCACCGTCAACATTAGCTTTAGAATCCCACCAGGAGGACACCAGTGAATGATAGAAGCAGCAGAGATGGTACGGAAGACCGTCCAAAAGCCAGACACCTCATGAGCTGTAAGTGTAATATGTCGGACGATGATGAACTTCGAACTGAGTTCGACCCTAGGATTGAAGACACGTATACAACGTCCTATCCAAATCTTCCACAAGCAGGTAGTAAAAAGAACGACAAGATGGAATGGTAATGACCGATGGTGGAGAAATGCAGTGAGTCATTCTGAAAGTGATAAAGTGTAGAAGTCTAGGAAAATGAGGTAGGAAAAAGAGCTTCCCAATTTGCCGTAGCTTTCGGGCAATCACAAAGAACATGAAGCGTAGACTCTGAAGTAGAAACACATGTAGTGCATGCCCCAGACTCTAAAATACCGCGCGTAAACCGCAGCTCATCGTGACAAGTCTGTCCTTACATACTAGCCAGAGAAAATGTCGCCACCTAGCTGGGAGATGTAACTTCCATAACCATTCAAAGTTGAATTTCAAATTATGATTGGAGGCCTTTAATACCTGTAGATATGAAGATTGAGTAGTGAAGGTCCCCATTGGAAGTGAATTGCCAAATGTACCTATCTTGTAAACCCGTAACATGGGGTAGGGGGTAGGCCATGATCTCTTGAGCTACATGTTCAGGAACTGCTAAGAATAACTTAGGCACGTCCCAAGAACCATTCTGTATAAAATCCTCAACAAGCACCTGATTTGATGCCACCTCTGGCAGTGAGTCCATATGATGAAAAAGAGATCTCCCCAGCCAATTATCATGTCAAAAAGAAATAGACTTCACATCTCCAACCCGCTTTAATAGGGCCATCGCATAGCCGCTGCAAGCCATATACAACACTCCTCCAGGAGTAGGACCAGGCCGTAAGAAGAGAAGTGTGGCAGGAAATGTAAGAGATAATGTCATCGGGAAGGTTATATTTCGCTCGCAATAGGCGAACCCAAATGGAGTGAGGCTCCACCAAAAACCTCTAGGCTAATCTCTGCAACATAACATGACCACGTTATGAAAGTCCATGGAGCGAATGCCCAGGCCTCCAAATTTCTTCGGTGTGCATACATCCGGCCATTCAACCAAATGGATCTTTCTCCTACCTTCGTTCCCGCCCCAGAGGAAAGACCGATTCAACTTATCAATCTCTGACGTAGTATGCTTAGGGAGCCCGGTTGTGAGCATAGCAAAAGTAGGAATCGCTGCCGTGACTGAGGTACTTAAGGTTGCACGGCCACCCAGACTTAAAAATTTAGATTTCCAACCAGAGAGCTTCGAACTAAGCACCTCCCGATAAATGTACTTAGTGACTCTGCCATGAATCAAAGGCACCCCTAAATACTTATCCAAATCCAGTGATGATTGAACCCCTAGAGAAGAACAAATCTGTAAAGCATGACGTCGTCCAATCGAAGGTGATATGAAACAGCGGAACTTCTCCAAATTAACCTTGGCACCATAAGAGGCACAAAACTCATCTAATAATGCACACACCCAATGAGTGTGTTGTAAGCTAGCTTGACCAAATAAGAATAGATCATCTGCAAATAATATGTGGGAGATAGCAGGACCCCCACGGCCCAAGACAATAGGCTTCTAAGTCTTTTTCAACACTGCATCAGAAATGAGTAAGCTCGGTCTTTTTGTACGGCGAGAGAGGATCTCCTTGGCGCAATCCCCCTTCAGGCAAAAACCATTCACTTTTCCCCATTCCACAACACTGCAAGTCTAGAAGAAGAAACACAAAACATAATAAGTTTGATCCATGAATTAGGAAAGCCAAAGAGAGTAAGAGTCTCCTCCAAAAAATCCCAGCGAAGTCGATCTTAAGCCTTCTCCATATCAATCTTCAAGGCGAAAAGACCATCGCGACATTGTGACTTCCTAATAGTATGAATCATCTCTTGGACCACCAACATATTGTCTGATGCATGCCGTCCAGGTATGAAGCTTGCTTGAAGCGGACTAATCAAGTCATGTAGAAGTGGTCGAAGCCTATTCATCAACACCTTAATCACCACTTTATAAGAAACACAACACAAGCTGATGGGGCGAAACTATGATATCCTCTCAGGGTGATGTACTTTAGGGATAAGAACAAGACATAGATCCTTATCAAATTCACCCCGAGTCAAAGCCTCGGAGGCCAAAGTCGTCAAAGAAAGCTTAACAGTGTTCCACATCCCCTGAAAACCCCCAGCCTGGAAACTATCCACTCACGTTGATTTCCAAGGTCTCATCTGAAAAAGAGCATCTCAGACCTCATCTTCCACTATAGGGCGCTCAAGCAACAATCTTTATTGTGAGAAGAGGGAATGACCATGTAAATGAGAAATAACAGATCGAGAAGCTCCGTCCTGTCGAAACAAGACTTTATAGAACTCTATAACATGGTGTTGCAGATCCGTCGAATCCATAATCCAAGAACCAGACCCATCCCGCAGTATAGAGATTCGGTTTCTACGCCGACGACATAAGGTCGACATATGGAAAAAATAAGTGTTTCTATCTCCATGCAATAACCCATCAACCCTCGATTTCTTGGCCCAAAAAATCTATTCCTTCGAGAGAATTCCCTCATACTCAGCAATCAATTTTGCTTCAAGCTGGCAGAGTTGGTGTGATGATTGTACGGAAAGTTCACGCTGCACCCCATCAATCTTACCCTTCAGCCACCTTTTTCGTCGAAAAAGATTCCCAAAGAAGTTCTTATTCCATAGTAGAAGATCCCCATCGACTTGTTTCAACCTCCGACCCCAATCTACACACTTGGCAGAGAAATATCCTTTAAAACCATCTTCCAAAAACCACATCGTTTGGAACATGAAGGGCTTAGACAAGGAACTCTCCTGAACAACAGGTTTCGTATGAAGAAGTAGAGGACAATGGTCCGAAAATAACCTCAGTAAATGTCGAACAAGAGCATGTGGAAATAAGTGACACCAAGACGGATTGACCAACTCCCTATCCAAACGTTCAGATACTCTGGCACAACCCCGACGTTGATTACACAAAGTATAAGGGTTTCCAACGAAATGAAGATCCAAGAGACCACATGACGAAATCATGTATTGGAAACGAGAACATCGAGATAAGGAAGATAAAGCACCCCCAAACTTCTATGCAGAATTCAAAATATCATTAAATTCCACCATAACCAACCAAGGTAAATCAACCCCAATGGCAAATTGTTCCAATTGCTCCCATAAATGCCATCGGGCAGGTCGAGTAGGAGGTGCATACACAACAGAGAGCAAGAATGTTGGATATCCACTCCGTTGAATTAAGGCATTAACAAGATGAGGGGTGGAGGAAACTAATTCCAGATCAAAGGAAATCACATCCCAGCAAATCCACAAACCTCTAGAATAGCCCACAGGGTCTATAATAAGATCATGAGAAAAATTTAATTTGCGAATCACCTTCCTCACTCTGTCTTTGGAAATTCTTGGTTCAACAATTGCAATGAGTGATGGCTTAAAGGGTCCCGGCAATTCCCTAATGCCTCTGCTGAAAGAACCTTTCCCCGCTCCACGACGGTTCCAGAATGAAAGGTTCATCAAGAAAACTGTGGTGGAGGAGTTGGGATATCACACTCCCTTGGTATACTGTCAGCGACTTCCATATGTAGGGGCCCAGGGCACATGTTGGAACCCTCCTTAATAATCTCAACACACAGAATAGACTCAGACACCACCGGTGCTTCTGCACCCTCAGGTGTTGGATCATCAGGAGGGTGGCGGATGCGAGAGTCTGTCTTCAACATATGGGACCTATTAGCATTACTTTGAACACTTTGCTCAACAACCATCATCGATGGAGGAGATTGTAGATTATTTGAGATATCAGCAAGGGGAGCACGAGGGCCAAAATGAGTGGCAGAGGAACTAGGCTGCAGAGCTACCGATGGTGGCTTAGGCCGAACCCTCTTAAGAGATGAAGAAACGGACTGTCTAGCCTTACTTGGACCGACGGCTCGACATGGGGCATTGTCCTTCGCCGGAGAAATCCTAGAAATTCCTTCCCGAATCGGTGGCTGGTGGAGCCCATGGGCTTTCGCTGAAAACAACGGGGGATGTACAAGTGGCCTGGCTGGAAGACCAGGAACAAGTTGGCTCGCTCGCCATGCAGGATGAGTTTGAACCAATGCTAACGAAGCCGTATTGACTGCCGTGTCAGGCCACGATGACCCCGCAGCATTCCCAGAAGAAATGTCAACAACCCCCACGTTCTCCGAGAGCACCGCGAAACGAGAACCCTTCGTGGCAACTGACCCACCAACTCCGGAAGCCGTCCCTGGCTCCTTCCCCGGCAACTTACGTGAGCGGCGATCCCTAGCCACCAGCCACAGACCAAATCCCTCTGGCATTTTCTGTTCCATGTTCGACGCAGGCGAAGGTGTTGCCGGACAAGCCTGAACATGATGACCCACGTCGCCATGTGCCTGTGCTGAAGCCACTACAGCGGATGTCGATGGCTAAAATGGGCAGGAGTCATTGTGACCCACCCTGTCACACTTAAAGCCGATCAGTCCAAGCCCTTCATACTGAATTGATTGCCATCGTCCCTCGATGAAAATCTGAGTTTTCATCGGCTTGCTTAAATCAATCTCCACACAAACTCGCGCAAACCTAGCTTTGAGAACGAAGAAGTATGTGAATCTAATTTGAGAGCTCAGCCAATACAATTACCCAACGCCATTAGGATCCTCTCCTCATAGTACTCCACCGGCAGATGGGGAAAAAGAACCCATACGGCCGTTGAAGCGATGATCGACGACGACAGAGAGAAGTCTGGAATCCATCTCCGAATAGTGAGTTAGCCCGAAGATGAGCCAAGGGCCTTCATCCATAGCATATATTAAGTCATCGGCACAGTGGAACTTTACCATAACAAATCCTTCCCCCAACTCTAAGCATTCCATCTCTCCTTTAGGTTTCCAAAGGGTCGACAAACGTGCTTCAAGCACCGGCAAGGATATATTTCTTCTTAGCAATTTCACAATTACGGATTGATAGCACTTCCATTTAAGTCTCTGTTTCAAAGCGGGAGAAAGGGTGACGCTGTCCCAATCGCCCATAGGAGCCACACAGATATCGTCGACATTGTCTGAGGCATTGCTTGCCACATGGGATGCCGTGAATTCGACAGCAGAAGAACCCAGGCAAGCCTCCTTAAATGATTTCAGTGGAGGGCTCTGACCAGGATCTTCCACCGCTTGATGATCGCCATCCGCGGCACCCACGACCTCCATATTAGCCAATTCCTCCAAACATACACCGCCAACCGCCGATGGCTTGATCTTCTTTATGCTTCTCTTCAAAGTGTCATCCTCTTCCATTGATTTATCAATACCACCTGCTCTGGCGATCTCACCGCCAGAAATCGCTGTAACCGTTTCAATCACCATTTTTTTAATTTGTTGATTCTCAATGTTGTTCTACCCCCTTTCAAAATTTGAAATGCCAATGAGATCTTTTATCTAGTTAGCAAATTTTTTTGTGACATTAGGCAAGATGATATGAACATAAGATGTCTTGCATTTTGAGCAAATGATTTGGAGAATCTTCCCCCAAGTTATCATGATTCATGTAGTAGGGTTTTGAAGAATTTTTGAAGAACCAGTACCTGTACAAACATTGCAAACTGTCTGGAGCTGGTAATTCACTAGTAAGGAATCAAGTGACATCAATTCAGCTGTAACTGTCTTTAAGAACACGTTTCTTAATTTTCATGATGTTCAGATACATCAACCAAAGGATGTATCAAGTCTTACCATTTGTGTAAAGTTTTCCCTTCAACTTTCTGGCAATTTTGTTGTCGTATGTTACTTGAGAACAATGTCAACAGCCACATCAACTAACCTATTTCTGTTAACAAATGCTTCATTCTGCAATCATGACACAAAATCGATCTGAAGTAATGAAAACTATAAAAAGTCAAAAAAGACCCGATAACTTCTCTTTTCATGTGATCTATTTGTTATGTTTTCCGTCTTAGGAGCATGGTTCTTTGTCCCCTTTTCAATTTAATCTTATAGTGGAATTGCAAACTTGACTATATATAGAGCTGAAACGCAAGTGGGTAGCGTTCATGATCTTGTTATTCCATATTTTTTTGTTGTTACGTGTAGCGATTGCAGGTGTTGTGGCATACAACAATCACAAGCTGAAAAAGGAAGCGTCTATGGTGAACTCGGATGAAGAGGGCCACATCACTAATCAAGAGAGATTCCATGATCTGCAGATAAAAGATGGCAACATGAAGAATCAAGAGATCCCTGAAATGCAGATGGAAGAAAGATAATCGAGTTTACACAGTTTCATGGTAGGATCAAGATCGCACGCATATTCAGCTACACCAAATCCTGATTGTATTTGTCTGCAAATGACGATGAGAAATTGTTTTATTGTCTTCCAATCAATTACCGCTCAGTTCATTGCCTTGTAAGGTAATAGCTAAAAAACATTTTTTTTAATATTTAAAATGCACTTGCCTATTCCTATTATCACTAGGGAGTATCGTGTTGATGATATATGGAATTTGTAGACATTGGAATGATGCGATGAAAATGGTTGATTAAGATTGGAATGATGCAAAAGATTTTTTTTTTTAAAAAAAGGGCAAACGATGGTTGCTTGCAATCTAATCTAGCATGTTTGCTGCTAGTGACGATTCATTACCAGTAATCTCTCTTGTGCTATTAAGCATGGAGTTGCTTATACCAGATTCCTGGAATCTTCATATGGTGGCTAATAATCTGGAACTGACCTTGACTTTTGGATCATCATTATATGATAGCTCTATCTCAAAATATTGAGTTTGGTTTGATTGTCTTAATAGAAAGAAAGTCGAATCTTGCTCATGTTGGATATTCATTTTTCATGCATTGCTATCAAAAGATTTTTTCTGTCAAACAAAGATTATCCCGTCTCTTTTTATCGTCTCTCTCTATATCATCAACCTTGGAATGTAACATTAAAACCTAAGTTCTTGGGGGTGCCCTTGGTCCAACTAGCAAAGAAGTGGGAGAAAATTGGGTAAATAACACTGGTCAACCACTAGTTTTAATTTCTACCACCCATTTTAAAAAGTTTGTTAGAATAACACCCCCTTTAAAAAAGAGACTAAAATACCCTCTTCGTTTCCAAACACTAAAATACCCTCTACGTCGACGCCGAACTCCGAACACCCCGCTTCGCCGTACTCCGAACATCCCGCATCTACGGCAACGCCTCGCCGTACTCCGACAAAGCCCTATGAGCCAATTTGCACCAATTTGCGTCAATATACGCTACGTATCGTGGCGTATATTGGCGCATATTGGCGCAAATTGGTGCATATTGGCTCATAGGGCTTTGTCGGAGTACGGCGAGGCGTTGCCGTAGATGCGGGGTGTTCGGAGTACGGCGAAGTGGGGTGGTCGGAACCCAACGCCGAAAATACCCTCTACGTCGACGCCGAACTCCGACCACCCCGCTTCGCTGTACTCCGACCACTCTTCGACAAAGCCATATGAGCCAATTTGCGCCAATTTGCGCCAATATACGCCAATATACGTCACAATACTTGACGTATATTGGCGTATATTGGCGCAAATTGGCGCAAATTGGCTCATATGGCTTTGTCGGAGTACGGCGAGGCGTTTCCGTAGATGCGGGGTGGTCGGAGTACGGCGAAGCGGGGTGGTCAGAGTTCGGCGTCGACGTAGAAGGTATTTTAGTGTTTGGGAACGAACGTGTGTATTTTAGTCTCTTTTTTAAGGGGGTGGTATTCTAGCAAACTTTTTAAAGTTGGTGGTAGATATTAAAACTCATGGTTGACCGATGTTAGTTAGCCTATTTTCTCAAAGAAGTGGCGTCTGCATTTGTACATGGAAATATGGTAAATATTTCCAGCAAGAAATGATGAAAAAAAGGCTACAAATTCATTAGTTGATATCGGCCTGCAACACATCTTTATTAACGATTTATATGGACAATTGAAAATCGTTTGATGGGAATAACGATTTATGAATGTGTGACATGTTTATGGAAAACTTTTATTTGATTCATTATTGTAATGTGATACTTTATGCTGCATGAATGTTCTATGTATACCCTTTAACAAAATATGATAGAAAATTAGGAGACTATTATTACGAGTAGAGGGAGAAAGAATGAAACGATGGAAAAGCAAAAAAGTTAGATGGTAGATATGTGATACCGCGTTTGCGGATCCTCTACCCTAGGGCGTCGTCGTGCTTGGTAGATGGTCTCAAACCACATTTTCTCACACTCTTTCACCCCGGAGCGTAGTTGGTCGTTGCATCGCCATTATTTTCCTTTATCGATTGAATTTGTGATTGCATAACATTGTCTCTGTGGATTACGGCTCCCGACTCACCGGGTTATTGCTTTTACGACATCCTGCACTTGGTATCTTAAAGTTTGATATCCTGAAGGTGTTTTGCATATTTACAATTTTTTGTATCCTCAGTGGTACCCTGTATTTTTTTGCTTACTGAATTTGATATCCTGAATTTGGTATCATGGAAATATGAAATTTGGTATCCTAAAATTGGTGTTATGTATGCTTGGGTATCCTGAACTTGGTATCTTGCTTGATGTGTAGTATCTTGAAGTTTGAAATCCCGAATTTGGTACCCTGAAGGTGTTTTGAATATTTAAAACTTTTTGTATCCTCATGTTGGTATCCGAAATGTTTTTTTCGACCGAATTTGTTATTTTGGATTTGGTATCATGTAATTCTGGAATTTGGTATCCTGAAATTGGTGTTAAGCATACGTGTGTTTTCATAAAATTGGTACCTTTGTTGATGCATGGTTTCGTTTGGTATACTGAAGTAGGTTTATTAAATTTTGTATCTATTGGACTTGTTTGCCGGATGGTATCCTGGATTTTTTTTTAATCAGTTGGTATCCTGAAATTTTATAAAGCAGTTGGTATCTTGATTTTTTTTTTCATTCTGACATTATTATCCTCATTTTAGTATCATGTAAATGTGTAATTTGGTATTTAGAAATTGTGGTTATGCATTCTTGCCTATCCTGAACTTGTTATCTTGCTTTGCGGTGTTGTATCTTGAAAATTACTATGCGAACATACAATTTTACACACCGCGCACAACTGTTAAGAAACTTATTCTGCACACAGACCAAATAACTCACTGTGCACAACATGACAAAAAAATTACTACACGCAAATACCAAATAAATTAATCCGCGTACATACAATATTACTCACAGTGCACAACGCACCTCCGCGCAATTACCAAATTACTACTAGCGCACATCCCATCTCTTTTTTCTCAACGCAAACATATTGAGTTTGGTTTGAAATGTGCGAAAAAGCAAATAGATCAGTTTTGAGTTTTTTCTATAAAAAAATTTAAAGAATTCTTGACATCCAACAGAGATCCGAAGATTTTTGAGAGATTTTTGTGCCATAAAAGTGTTTGTGCCCTAAAATTGTGCTGCGAAATCAAAAGATTTAGGATTTTTCGTGCCTCGAAATTGTTAAGAAGGAAACTTAACACGAGTCGGACCATTCTGCAGTAGGTATAGGTATGTATATGTAATAAATTTTCAAGGAATCAAAATGAATTTATACGCAGGTACGTGTGCACGGGAGCTATTTTTGTTTAAGAAAAAAGAAAGAATGGAACCGATTTAAAGTGGTTTTGATTATGGTCATTTTTGATATTCTTGATTGTGCGGTAAGCAAAAACTTAACGATGAGTAAGCTAAATAACCCCTTTTCTTTTTATTTTTACCCAGTTATATGTGACGACGCTAGAGAGATGCCCAACATCTTTTATTTAGTTTTGGGAATTTTTTTTAATTAAACTGTCCCCATCAATCTCCCCGCTATTTTGCTCCCGGATGTCAAATGAGTGGCTGGCACAATGTACCTGCAAAATATCATTAACCATGTAAGTAACTACAGTAATATATGCCCTAAGCTGCAGCCTCCGCCCCTCAAAAAGTCTCTATTTATTCGTATTATTATTGTTGGATAGGAGGAGGAGAAGAAGGGCATAGCACTGCTTTCTTTGATCCCCCCGATCCCCCCTCCCCTCCCCCGCAAAAAAAAAAAGGCAAACAACCGGTCGATTAATTAATTGATTTAGTATGAGTATGAGTATTCAATCTCAAGCCGCTTCTGCTTTGATTGGCAACGGCGTTGGCCTTCCTCCTCTCCCGGCGATCCGCCGGCGGCGCTGCTCTCGTCGTCATGTAGTTACTCGTGCCAAAGGTTTGGGATCTACTCTATACTCCCCTCTCATTTTATCCACCTGCCTGTCTAATTAAATCTCCATTTCCATCCTTTCTTTTAATCATTTATTTTTTGTATATATTTATTTTCTTCGTTCTCAAATTCAGGCGTCTTGTTCCACAAACATACATGTACCTGTTGTTTCAATTCAACTCGTGTCACGTTGGAATTTTCTGCAACTATAATTTTCCTTCCACCATTTCTTTTCTTTTCTAAAAACACGCGGAAATAAAACTATCAGCTGCTGCTAGTATGTGACGAACAATCATGTATTATCCTTTGCGTCCTTGTTGTTGTCTGAACAAACGAATCATAATTTCATTTCCTTGGGATGTATATTCAGGTTGGAAAGGCAAAGGAAGGCGCGAGAGTTGTGATGGATTACCCTCGAATTCAGCAATTTCTTCTCTCCTGTTATTATTATTCTTCTTCTTCTTTAGGGATATCTGAGAAGAATTCTAAGCATGGACTTCTCCATGAAATGAATGGAGCTGCCTGTCTGGGGGAATCGGCTAGAGTTTGTGGTTGGGATTTTAGTGGACTTGGGAGTTTGGGAAAAACTAGGTATAGCGTTTGGTGACAGATTTAGGGATTTAAGAGGGGAAAGAAATCTAGTATATGATAAATAGATCTCATAAAAGATACCGATTGATGCCTAACACCCTAGTGACTCACACACCAACCGTGGCTCCTCACATGCTTAAGAGATTTCAACTAGGATATCTCACAAACCACTAATAAACCAAATCGTTCTTTTCATTCATCAACCAATCGGTCGCTGATTTTTAAGAATATACAAGAGTGTGATATATTAATTATTTATAACCCAAAATTACATGCATCACACATGCTTTAGAGAAGAAAATAAGAGAACAATAACAGAAAGCTATCGAGGTGAAGCTATAGATGTCATACCACACATGCAATTAAAAAACTTGAACTAAAATAAGTCCTAAAAGCTAAAGCTAAAGAACTCCAAGCTTGATTCCTCTGGAATAGGCATGATCTTCATCGACTCCGAGATAAAGTAGCATCAAATGCTGGATTATCCTGCACCAAAACTTCATTTGTTGGAGAAAACTCTTCCTCCTGGTTCAAAGTGATTGCAAGATTAAAAAAACACATCATGAGTGGTGACCAAAAAATAGAGAAGTGGATATAGTATAGTGCAAAACTTGATGACAAGTGGGCGATGAATTTTTGTAAATAACATACTCGATTGTCTATCACATTGGAACTTGCGTTTTAAAGATCATCTAAAATGGAAGTGTATGACTCTAACTCTGACTCTGACTGCAACTATAGTTCATGCGTGCTTGAGGCTATGACTTGAACAATTGGTCTTGCTTGTGTTTAGGATGTGATACTAGTTTTCAATGAGACATTGGGGGTTGGCTTGGGCTCTTAACGAGTCTTCAATTTTGATGCCTTGTGCAACTCTTGTTCTGGCTCTATTTTTGCTGGCTTCTTGTCCAGTTTTATCGCTATCTCTTCATCTTGAAAATATTTGCCAATCACCTTTTTGACGACTCTTCCAATTACACTCTAGGTATATTTGTGGCTATAATCCTAACTCAAGCTCTGGATTTGGTGGTAGTTGATATGAGCGATTGATTGGTGGGAGTCTTGAAATGTATCGATGTCGAAGATGAATTTTCATCAGTGGCCATTGTTGACAAGATTTGCCTAAATTTAAAGGCACCTGAACCATCCAAATCGACCATTACCGACATGACTTGTAATTCTTCCATATACAAGTATTTTCCCATTCGTCAAGTCAAAGTACAAGAAGAATCATTTACATGAAGCTTTCAGTTATAACCATCTCTATCATTGAATTCACAAAAGATTAAGACTTCTTCATACATATTATGCTCAAATTCTAATTGGTCGTAATTGTAAAACCTTATGAAAGTAGGATGAACTTTCTCCCAAATAAGTCAAAGAAAATACACATAAAAATTGGCCTAAAATAACCAAAAATTCAATTGTCTTGATTTTGGCTTAACCAACAAGCCGATGAATGGTGCCAGCTTGTTGGCACGTATTTGAGCCTATGAATAAAGTTTGATTCAAAATGGTTCGGATTTGCTCGGTTTGAGCGCTTGGATCAGCTTGGATTCAACTGAGTCAACTTGGGTCATCTCAATTTGAGATGATGGAATCGAATTCGACTGGAAAGAAGATAATAGTTTGAAAGGCTAGACTTGTGTCATTCTTAAAATGGCTTGATTAAAGCCAATCATCGTGAACAATAGCTTTCTTGAGTATGAATCAGTAGATCTGACTTGTCTTGATGATAACATGAAAATTGCATCATTGATAACACGAAAATTGCATCATTGATGGTGATGGCATCAGAGGTAGTTGCAAATGAAGAGAGCGGTGATGGTGCCCGGTGATGTGGTCAAAAACAGGCAACAAGGCAACAATATCGACAATGTGGATGACAAAGATTAGAATGGGCTTCGGCTACATGATGGTGATTGTTAAAGGTTGTGGAATGGCCTAATTAAGGGTAGCTGTCTTGTCGCTAGACTAGATTTGTATATGAGATTTATGCTGAAGTCAACAACAAACAAGAAGGCTATGGTGATTGAACAATGAATCTCCAACTCAATGATGCAGATGATGATGTCAAAGTTGGCAATGTTAATGACAACATGTGACTTTAATTGGAGTCAATGTAATCAATGTCTACTCACTACGATTGTCGATTAATTATGAGATGCATAAGGTTAGCACGTGGCAAGGTCACGATGAGGCTGGAATCGGATAGGAATCTATACAACAACTCTTGATGATGTCCCAGATTTGATCGAGTCTTATGGAAATGTCAATTCTCGATAAGGAAGATGTTCAAGTCGGGCTAATGACAAAGTCAGTGCTGATGAGACTAGCATGTGGACATGACAACAAAGAAGACTCATCAACGGATAAGGATGATGATCGAAGGTGATGTCAATAATAATGAAGGTGATGTTGATGTTGATGATGGAACGAATGAAGAAGAACATATAAATCTGATGGCGGTGCAGTGTCATAGGCAAGTTAATGTCGGATCAAAGTTGGGATTATGATTTTTCAATTTTTTCCTTTCTCTTTTTTACTTTTTCCTTCATTTTATTTACTTGTTTTAAACTAAAACCAAAGGTTGAAGAAAATGGATTTTTTTAACAAAAAATAAAATGGGAGGTAGAATAAAAAAGGAGGGTGATGAAGATGGATCTTTTGCTTTGATACCAAATGATGGGTATCATAGAAGTGCATGCTGGTTTTGTGGCGGGATGTTGAGGATTTGGGGAAATTTGGGGAAGAGCTGCACTAGAGTGAGGACAATCTAGGGGAGTTTTGCTTCAAGACAGGCTAACATCGATTGCCACTTTATTTTTGCATGCCTGTTCCAGAAAAATCCAGCATGGAGTTTTTAAGCATGGGCTTTTTAGGGCTTTGGAGCTGATGAAGCTCATGCATAATCCAGAAGAATCCATCTTAGAGTTCTTTGGCCTTAGCTCTTTAGGACTTATTTCATAGCAAACAACTAACAATGGAACAGATTGCATCTATGTCACTAATTTAGCTTGTGTATTTATAAGCTCTAAACTGTGCGAAGAAAGATGGCCATGTAAATCATTCCCAGAAGGATTCGGTCTAAACTATATAAATAAATAATATCAGGACATTCATTAATTTAATTTGGGATAAACATTGAGTTGCTTCACGTTGTGGCTGGAAACTCCTTTTTGTTGATGGCTCCTCTATGCCTATAATTGGATCTTACTAAAAGAGATACATTGGACCACAATGTCTGTGTAATTCCTTGGGAAACAAGAATACATCTCACCGACGTTCTTCATCAAAATGTAAACATGGAAGATCTTAACGTGAATATTTCTAGCAGAGTAAAAAGATCCTGAAATTCTTTGGATGGGGATATGATCTTTTAAAATAAGTCCATATATTGAGATCTTTAGGCTATACGCCTCAACAATTGGCTTAGCGCCGGGCTATCTGTTAACCTGGTGACTTGAAGAAATCTTGTCTTAGATTTGCAACATTTGTCATACCCCCGTAATCTATACAATGTGATTTGATCACATAACTTCAAAGAACCAAATGGCTAGGGTTGCCCTTTGAATTATTTATTTAGCAATGCATGTTAAACCTGTAGGCCTGACAAATTTATTGTTGGGTACATATCTAAATGACTTTTTGACTAAGATTATGTACTTACCAAAGATTATTAAAGTCATCACCATCATCAAATCTCTTAATAAACAATCTTGTATTGAAGTGTTTGTATGTATTTATCCTCTTGTCAACTCTTCAATGAGCATGTAGCGTTAGATCAAATACAAAATATAAATGGTTCACAACACAGATGCATATGACATCAACAACAAAACCCCAAGCTTTTGTGATCGCCATAATATTTTCCATTCTGCTATGCTGAGGTCCGACTTTTGAATTGTATCCACACACGCTCTTTTGGGATTCTCGCTAGTCCTTATTACTCCAATCACAATCTCATCATGTATTTTAAGTTCCTAATTGGTGCACTTAGTTGTCTCATTGTCGTTGATTATGGTAGTTGGGAGAGGAGGGTATAATTGTGCAAAGATGGTGGTGATGATGTCAGTCAGCTGTGGTGACAGTGTTTGTAGGAGATGAGTATTTGCAGCAGTGAGGGGATTAAAACCGTGGTTAAAACCCCCAGGTAATTAGGGCTTGCCTCTAGCAGAGCTCAGTCATTCCATGCTAACATGATGATCATCACAAAGCACTGTCATTGTAACAGTAGAGATGTGTACACACATATGAATATATTAACATAGTTTAAGCATGTACATCTCATATATTTGAATCAACACATAAAAGCAGCGCTTGGCTTTTGAACTTCTTTTGTAGTTATATATGGGATTCAATTTGACATGATGTTGCATTGCCTCTTTCTTTGCACTCCTTTCCTCGTAAATTCATCACTACCTCTTCTAGCATGCACTAAACATGTGTTGCCAATCCAATATGTGTACCAGAGAATGCATCTGTTATATTTCTTTGACAAAATTTTAGTGGTTAAAGAATCCATGCTGATATTGGATAAAACGCATTTTACATCTTATATAGCAATTTTTGCAAGCTATCTTGTTGGTTGTAATGGATCTTTGTACTTCCAAAAATATTTTAAGGAAAATAGCAAGAAGCATTAAATATCTCCTAGTTTTGCATTGTTTGATTGCAGCCATCTCAACAGTACACAATTTGACTCTAGTTACAAACATGCTTCTAATTAATTTTGGTATAAAAAGCAACCTTTTCTTTTTTGATGCTTACTATCTTTGCAGCCGAGCCGACTGAAAAATCTGTTGAAATAATGAGGAAGTTCTCAGAGCAGTATGCCCGTCGTTCAGGGACATATTTTTGTGTTGATAAAGGAGTCACATCTGTTGTTATTAAGGTATTCAAATATTTAGTATTTACATGTCTAGTTTTGTGCAATGATCTTCCAGTAACTGAGATGACATTGGCTACTAATATTTCTTATTCCACTTTTGTCACACACATTGATCATATTTGCTTTTAGGCGGGGATGTAACGTGGCCTTAACTTTCTACTGGTAGAAGCTGCACGACCACCTATAATACTTGAGCAACGAGCACCCCCAGAGGGAAATATCCACCAACACAAAATACAAAACAAAAAACAAAGAAAAACTCACTACTCTCGTCCAGTATCCAGGTATCATAGGGTCAAAAAGGTCATTTAGCCTCTCTATTTGACGCCATTAAGCTTCATGTTATTGGTGGTAACTGAAGGGGTAAGGTGTTTGGTTTGAAACATCAGGTGGTTTTGTGGTTGACATCGCAAACTTCATGAGGGTCTTAGGCCTTATGTAATTTGCTAATCCGATCATTCTGTGCTTTCTAAAGATTCCTACTTTATGTAAACCAAACTAGTGTCTTAGCAAATGTTGAATCATTGTTCTGTTGAGGTTTACTTCTTGTTATGGGAAGCTTACAGTTGTTCTAAGCTGGCAAATCAAGGCACTATAATAGTATCTTTGTCAATGTTAATTTTGTATGCAGAGTTTTCTATTATGTCTTATGTGTTAACCTTGTGTCAGTGGTAAACTTTGAAATTTATATGTTCCTATTTTGTATGTTTTACTTAATCTAGTTTCCTATAAAAAGGTTTTATTAAATCTGGAGGAACATGAATGCCTCTTTGATTTATGTACTGCAGGCTTCTATGCTGTGTTTTGTCAACGGATGCTGAATTCGACAACTGTTATTAGAGATCAACTTGTTCTGCAATGAAGAATTTAGTTGAATGCATCATTTTGATCTAAGAAATGTTTCCTCTTAAACAGGGGCTTGCTGATCATAAAGATTCACTCGGATCACCATTGTGTCCGTGTAGGTAAATATTTTTTCATATAATCAAAACGTTTTTTTTCTCATACTGGTACTTCAATCAGTATTTCATGTGCATGTCTTATATCAGGCATTATGATGACAAAGCAGCGGAGGGAGGACAGGGATTTTGGAACTGCCCGTGTGTGCCAATGCGAGAGAGGTAGACACTTAATATGAAACTCTCCCTACCTTATGGAATCTTTAGGATTTTTGCATAACTGGTGGATGCTCAAACCACCGTAGCACTAAAGCTTCATTTACATCCATTGGTTTCATAATACTAGAGTTTGTGGCTTGAAAATCATTCGATTTCATGTAATTATTGACTTTTTCCCAGCATATGGATATGTGGTTTGTTTCCAACCGGAAGGGCATTAAGCCTATATATTTTTTGGTTGTATTTAAGGGAAGTTCTTTTGTTTTTGGTGATGAGAAGAAAGGGGTATATATCTTCAGAAGTAGCTCTTGGGCTCTCTTTTTGAAGTAAAATGAATTGGATGTATTACTTAATATGCATTGTTGTGTCGATACTAGGGTGATAATACCTGCCTGAACCAATATCATTTGATCATTGGGTTTCTTAGCTGCTCAGTGACCACTTAGTCTCCAAAAGCTGCATTGAGGTTTATGCCTTTATGGATTAGAGTAAAAAGCTATCATATTGTGAGAATGTTGAGATTTTCACTTCTAATTGCTTGACTATTGCGGTCCACAACAACGTTGGCAATTATGGCCGTTGTTGAACGAGCTTGAACAAGTTTGAACAAGGAGCTTGAGTTGTTCATGAACAAAATCCCTGTTGAAGCACAGCTCAAGCTCGTTTATAAATTAGGGTTTGTGAACAAGATCATTCGTTTAGCATTTAATCTTGTTCAATCAAGTTTGTTCATTTATTGTTCATGAACAAGCTCATTTATTGTTCACAAACAAGACGTATTGAGCTTGTTCGTAAACATGTTGATGAACTTATTTTTGAACACCATCAATCTTGCTTTATGAACATATTTTCTAGACGGAGTCCTCTCTTTATCGCTTCCTTTTTCTTTCTTTTTCATCTTTTTTCCTTGTTTTCTCCTCCCGTTTCTTTTCATTTTCGTTCTCCCCCTCTCCCTATGCATTTTTACCCATTTTTCTCAAGAGAAATCACTACATGCCTTTTTTTAGTAGCCTAGTCCAAGATAGTAACATGTGGGTAATGTGGAGCTTAAAAAGAGGAAGTTTTCATGAGCAAGTTGGGAGCTTTTGGTGGTAGAGCTTGGAGGAAGCCTTATTGAGTTAATGAGGAGATAAAACATGCAGGAAAGATGACGCCTTTGGGTAGGAAACCAACTCCTCTTAGTAGATTAAAATCGTTCAAGTTGTTGTGGCTGTTTTTAAAGACAGTTTCTGCTGCAATTTTACATATGCATAACTCTTATTCTATGATGTTAAAATAGTGAAATATATAATTCGAAAAGCTTATTAAGTCCCTTACAAATTTTGTTTATTAGCCATGGCCTAATTCTGTCTAGATCTTGACTGTATTATTGAACTACACTGATGTATCGGGTTCTGCCAGAATCTGTGTCAGAATCTGCACACTGTCACCAAAAATGGTAGAACCCACATTGTAGTAATTCAAACATTACAATTTTGGTCAATTTGGAAAGCTAACTTTCGTATCTACAACTTTTGTATTTTGTCCTCACTGAAATTTTGACTGTAAGTTAATAGAAACAACAAATCTTTAGGGCTCAACATTTCTGTGTAAAAACAGATCTGGAACTTGTGGGGTTTAGTCCATATCAATTAGCCTACTTACTCTAAATTAATGATATTTGATATCTGAGAAGTGAACTTCACTATCTCCAACTTTCATTTAGTAACTTTTCACAAATTCATAAAGGAAAGGGATGATGACTAACATTGTTTATGACTCTTTACATTTTCCATGCAAGCTGGATTGTTAAAGTGACATTCTGAACTATGCATTGTTGTTAATCTTACTTCCATTGTTAATGACTTGTTGCTACATGGAAAGATGGTTATGGATAGCTTGGTTGTAGTTGCATGGAAAGCATGGCCCTTTTGATGTGTTATATGGGAATGGGAATGCACAAGGAGATACATGTCCCAATTATAATGGAAATGGGAATGTGAATGCACAAGAGATGCATGTCCCAATTATAATATGAAATGTGGAAAGAAAGAGCAAGAATATTTACATAGCCATGCCTACATGACCCTACAAGCAAGTTATATAAAGTTGTACATACTTCATGTCGCCTCTCTTGTGATTCCATGTGTTGTAATCGTTGCTTTTAATAAAGCCATAGTTGTAGCTTACTTTCTATACCTTATGCATGTGTACCTTACCTTACTTCACATGTAATACAAGTTTATAAATAACTGACTCAATCCCCTCAAAGGGGGTGAGCTTTCACATAGCTTTGGGGGAAACATGAGTGTCGCGTAGGCATAAGGACTCGACATGTTAGAGATGTCGCACTCGCACTCCCGTCAGCAGTGCGTTGCATGGAGTGGGCAGGGTTAGAGAGGCATATATGTGTACTCGTGATGCACCATGGGTAGTGGCTCATTCTATCTCACTTTATTTATTTCACTCCCGAAACGGGGGAGTTCGAGAGGCCACGTTACTTGCAGTGCTCGTGTAACACTGGCATGGTATGATTCTTCCACCCAACCTGGGTGAGGTCCATTCTCTTATGTTACAGTCGGTACCCATGTTTCGAAAGCAAAAGACTAAGTAAACAAATAAATTACTTCTAGCACATTATCACTTTTGTTGTAAAGCTCCTTAATTATTGTAGTTCTAGTTTTCCTTTTGGTAGCATTTTTAATTATCTAAGTAGTTCCTTTGCTTGTTGTTTACATTTACGCCTACTTGCTTCATTTCCATGCCATTGTTATTTTGTTTACGTTCAAGTAATATTGAATGTCAAGCTAATATTTCTAGTAGCTTTCTTTCATATACACTGCATGTAGAATAGTTGCATTCATGTGAATAGTATACTAGTTGGAGTTGGTATTCCTACTGGGTCACGCATTGACGTGCCCCACATGTGGCTTCCACGTGGCTCCTGAGGCATTGGTGGCAGGTGGAGATATGGATCTTAAGGTAGAGTCTTGGGTGGTTATGAGGGGGTGAGATGGGGTTGTGAGACGAGAGTGAGAGCTTTGTACTTTGGGGTTTTTGTTTCAATGAAAGTTGTATTTGTATAAAAGATGTAGATGGACATTATTGGTGTATCTGTATTAGTCTATGTTTCTTTTGATGTCTCTGTGGATGTCTGAATGCCTCTTGTTGCGGGTCAAGTCCGCCCAACAATAGAATTTATTTTAATGGGAATCATAGGTATAATGATTACAAGTAGTGGGATGTCGATAAGGCTAATGCGACTTGGGATGCGCTCCGTGGGCGAAGGGTCCAAGGTTGCTGATAGGTCACCGGTAGGTCGCCGATCTCCTAGCAGATGTGCTGAGCTTCCTGCGAGAAGAACGACTCGTCAGAAAGGCTAGGTTGTCTGTCAACCCGTAGCCCCTCCGATGATTAAGTTAGTGGATGACTTTTAAAGAGTGTATTGGACACGCTCGACGATCTTAAAGTAGATCAGCTTTGTGTGGCAGACTTATGAGGACGGCACAGATATATGAAGGATACCCGACCTTGATTATTGAATATGAGTTTAAGATTTCAACTAACCAACCCATTCCTTGGTGGCTAAAGGGGGTATTTATAGTGTTGACAGCATGTTGATCGCCGTCCAATCACATGTCGCGTCTGCTTAGCTAGAGCACAAGTGTGGACGCGATATGTCGACGAGGGTGTCAGAGATATTTATGCATTAATAAGTGTCAGAAGGTGTCAAAGATATTAATGCATTAATGGGGGACGCGACGGGCGACTATCAGTTCTCGTTCATAACCTCTGTCATTAATGTGGGCGTAGGTGGCCATACGTTACCCTGTCAGAGATATTTGTGCCTGGTAGATCGCCCTTAGGGTGAGCCAAGCTCGGCGTCCGAGCCTGGTGTCCCAAGTCTTTAGCTGGCCGCGCTTCTTTGGGTGGAGAGTAGGCAAGCTTCTTCCTCGCCAGGCGGGCGAGCCTTACGTGCGATCGGCCGAAGGGCTCTTCTCTTGACTAAGCTTCACAGTATCGAGATGAGCTTCCCGTTTGGGCTAGTTCTCATTCCGGATGGTCGGAGAGCTATTCGCTTGGGCTTCAAATATATGAGCCTTTATTATCTGGGCCGGCCTTAAGGCCGTAACTCCTCTGTATTGTTGTTTGCTTGGGAACATTACAGGTACTATTCCAGCAATGCGCAGTGGGCATGCTTCTCCTCTTGTTTTCACTATCTTCTTTCTGTTTCTTCTTCACCCTCGTACTTCCCGGTTATCCTAGGGAGCGGGGCGTGACAATTTTTGGTGGTCCATGCAGGTCACCACATTGCGGCTGCGTACAGATAGTGCGTGTAATGGTTCAGGGTAGTTGAGTCCTAAGGTGGGTAGGAGTCCAGCCTTAGGATGTGGCCTTAGCATTAGAAGGCTTGAGTTACAGAGCTTCCTGAGGGTAAATAAGGATGGTTGCTTGGATATATATCTGTGGTGTCTACTTGTATATATTATGTGAGTATGCCCGTATATCTCTCTCTCTCTCTGAATGTGTGTTTTATATATTGTATATATGTTCGTACATGTGTGCGTGTGTTCCCCTTGGTTGTGTGTGTGCATTGGTTACTAGTTGTGGTACGTGAAGCATATGCCTTATGTTTGAATATATCTTATTGTGAATAAGGGTGCCTCTAAGTGTGTAAATCTCATGTAGTATGGATGATGTGTATGTTTATGTATACTTTATCTGAGTGTGCCTTGTATGGATAGCCGTTTATATGTATATGTGTGGCTATATGTCTATTGTATAATGTGTGTAACTGTATAGATATAGCCTTATGCGACTCTATCCATATTAGTGCTTATGTATGTTTGTATTTGAATGGCTTGAACGTTGAATGTATCTTTGATGGTTATAGTGGTACATGGATATGTGTGGGTGTATACACTAGGTAGGTGAATACTTGAGTGTATATATGTTATGTATCTAAATAGATACATGATATGAATATGTGAGTAGGTATATGTTACATTTGTGTGAACTTGGGATACAGTTAAGATGTGCATGTCTATCAGTAGATGTATACTGGTGGGGACATATCTTGGTGAGTACACTTACCTTGTAGATGTGTGAGTGTGGATATGTATGTATGTGATATGAGAGCACGAATGCATTCTCCTATCTATTGTATTGGGGTTGTGTCTCCATGTGGGGCACGTACCTAGGTGTGTTTATCTATCCTTGTATGGATAGAGTAGTAGAGTGCTCATATTGTCTTCTCGATATAGGGGGATGTATATATGTGTGAATATATGTGTACATGTGTGGTAGAGGGTGTAGATATAGGTATGTGATACTGGTGTGTATATATTGCTAGTGTTGCTTTGCTAGGGTATGGTATGTATGGTATGTATTGCTCTTGTGTTGAATGTTTAAATAATTATGTGTATGTGCTACATATGTGCATATATGAATTGGCGTATTGTCTTAATTTGGTGTATGGTTGTGGGTTGTATTATTGTATGGAGATAGGTGTGTGTACCCAAGTATGTATATTTGTACTACATGATATCAATGTTAGTATGTGGATGGCTATATAGTTGTATTTGAGTATTTCTACTTCTGTGCTTGAGTGACATCATTATGTATAAATGGCTCTACATGGATTCTGTTGTATATGCTTTGGTGCTACGTAAGGGATTGGCATGTAAATGAATATTTGGATGTATATATAGCTGGTATCTTTAAACTGTAGTTTAGGTGTATACTATTTTAGTGGTGTATGTGCACGCGTATGTGATACATATATGTGTGAGTGTGTAGTCATACACGTGAAATGCTCTCTGTGGTCTTGATTGGGTTGTAGATGTATTGAAGTGTAACCTATATGTATGAGCCTTATGTGTATGTGCCTACATATAATGACATGTATGAATGTGCATATATGTGGATGTATGCTTCTAGGATATGTATATTGGGGTGTATCTTATTGTATATACGTGGATGATTACGTCTTGTATTACATAAGTTTTGTGCATTTAACTGGAATATGTGTGGTGTTGTATATGTATATGTTATTTCTACATACATGGTGTATGTGTATATGGTAGTGAGGTATATGGTTTCCTTTCTGGATGTGTGGAATTAGGACGTGTTAGTGGTATATGGAAGTATGTATGCTGTGTGGCTATGTGCATGTATGTATTCCTAGTTGTGACTATTAGATGCTTGTTATTGTCTTCATATGTGTGACACGATATGAATTAGTATACATATTTTTATTAACGGAACTATGTAGAGTTGTTTGTATTTCATGGGTAGGAAGACCCTTAAACCTATCTAACCTCTGGGTAAACCATTCATCTAGAAAGTCCGAGGACGGACTTTATTTTTAAGGTGGGTAAGATGTAATGCCCCTAAGTGGGATATACTAGGAAGTGTGTATATGCTTGTATACGTGTGTATCTATGTAGTGTGTATAGTATTTGTACTATTTGGATGTTTACTTGTCTAGCTATTAATGTACCTATCGCTTTATCAGTATCTATTGAAATAGTGAATTTTTCTGGTTGTAAGCCTTGGATGAGTAGTGTTTTGACTAGTGCATTGTCTATATTTGTAGTGAATATTGGTTGTATTAGGTGCTACATAATGTGGGGTGTTGTGTGTGTTTTGTGTAGTAAGTAGTGTTGTAGTATATTGTTATTAGTGATGGTATATGGTTATTAGTGTATTTGTGTAGTGTATGATAATGGATGGTCCCCCTTGTATGTAACATTCTTTTGTGTAAGTTGGCATGGGGGTAGTTTTAGTAATAAGTTGATTAAGAGGTGTGTTTGTGCATGATGGCACATTTTGTAATTAGTGGGAGTTTGTGTGTGTAAGGTAAGAATTGTCTTCATTTCTTTTATGAGAAGGAAGATGAAATAAAAGAAAAGAAATGAGAAGCGTACCAGAAAAAAGAAGAGTGAGGATTTTTCTAGAAGGAGGCCTCTCTTTATCTCTTCCTTTTTCTTCCCTTTTCATCCCTTTTCATCCTTTTTCCTTGTATTTGCCTCCCTTTTCTTTTCATTTTCGTCCTCCCCCTCTCCCTATGCCTTTTTGCTCATTTTTCTCAACAGAAATCGCCGACTTTCCTCCTTTAGTAGCCTAGTCCAAGATAGTAATATGCGGGTTGTGTGGAGCTTAAAAAGATGAAGTTTTCATGTGCAAGTTGGGAGCTTTTGGTGATAGAGTGAGTGAAAGAGAAGATGAAACATGAAGGAAAGATGCCACCTTTGGATAGGAAACAAAATCCTCTTGGTAGATTAGTTACATGTCATTAAATCTTTCTTGTTGTGGCTGTTTGCAATTTTATCTATGCATAACTCTTATTCTAGAATGTTAAAAACAGTGAAAAAATATAATTTGGAAAACTTATAAAGTCCCTTACTACTTTTGTTTATTGGCCATGGTCTAATTCTGTCTAGACCTTGACTGGATTACTGAAATACATTGATGTATCAGATTCTGCCAGATCTGCGCACACTGTCACCAAAAATGGTAGAACTCACATTGTAGTTATTCAAACATTACAATTTTGGTCAATTTGGAAAACTAACTGCTACAACTTTTGTGGTTTGTCCTCACAGAGATTTTGGCTGCAACAGATCTTTTTTGGTACTAAACAACAGATCTTTAGGGCTCAACATTTCTGTCTAAAAACAGATTTTGTACCATGTGGTGTTTAGTCCATATCAATTAGCCTACTTGCTCTAAATTTATGATATTTGATATCAGAGAAGAGAACTTCACTATTTCCAACTTTCATTTAGTAACTTTTCACAAATTCATAAAGGAAATGGATGATAAATGCCATTGTTCATGACTGTTTACATTTTCCCTGGAAGCTGAATTGTTGAAGTGATATTTTGAACTATGCATTGTTGTTAATCTTACTTCCATTGTTAATGACTATTGTTGCTACATGGAAAGATGGTTATGGATAGCTTGGTTGTAGTTGCATGGAAAGCATGGCCCTTTTGATGTGTTATATGGGAATGCGAATGCACAAGGAGATGTATGTCCCAACTGTAATGTGAATGGAAATGTGAATGTGAATGTGAATGTGAATGGAATTGCACAAGAGATGCATGTCCCAATTATAATGTGAAATGTGAAAGAAAGAGAATGTGAGAATATTTACATAGCCATTGCCTACATGACCATACAAGCAAGTTATATAAAGTTGTCCCTACTTCATGTAGCCTCTCTTATGATTCCATGTGTTGTAATTGTTGCTTTTAATATGGTCATAATTGTAGCTTACTTTCTATGCATTATGCATGTGTACCTTACCTTACTTCACATGTAATACAAGTTTATAAATAACTGACTCAATCCCCTCAAAGGGTGTGAGCTTTCACATGGGGTTGGGGGAAACCTGAGTGTCGAGTAGGCATAAGGACTGGACGCATTGAAGATGTCGCACTCGCACTCCCGTCCGCAATTCGCAGCGGGGAGTAGGCAGGGTTAGAGATGCACATATATGTACTCGTGCTGCACCATGGGTAGTGACTCCTTCTATCTCCTTCTATTTATCTCACTCCCGAAACGGAGGAGTTCGAGAGGCCTCGTTATTCGCTGTGCTCGTTTACCACTGGCTGGGTATGATTCTTTCCTCCAACCTTGGTAAGGTCCAGTCCCTATTGTTACATTCGGTATCCAAGTTTCGAAAGCAAAAGACTAAGTAAACAAATAAATTTCTTCTAACACAACTTTTGTTGTAAAGCCCCTTAATTGTTGTAATTTTAGTTTTCCTCTTGGTAACATTTTTAATTATCTAAGTAGTTCATTTGCTTGTAGCTTACATTTACGCCTACTTGCTTCATTTCCATGCCATTGTTCTTTTGTTTACGTTCAAGTAATATTGAATTGTCATGCTAATATTTCTAGTAGCTCTCTTTCATATACACTGCATGTAGAATAGTTGCATTCATGTGAATAGTATACTGGTTGGAGTTGCTATTTCTACTAGGTCATGCATTGACATGCCCCACATGTGACTTCCAGGTAGCTCCTGAGGCATTGGTGGCAGGTGGGGATATGGATCTTAGGGTGGAGTCTTGGGTGGTTATCAGGGGGTGAGACAGTTTGTGAGACGAGAGTAAGAGCTTTGTACTTTGGGGTTTTTGTTTTAGTGAGAGTTGTATTTGTATAAAAGATGTAGATGGATGTTATTGGTGTTCTGTATCAGTCTGTGTTTCTTTTGATGTCTGTGGATGTCAGAATGCCTCTGTATTGCTGTTGTTTGCGTGAAAACATTATAGGTACTATCCCAGCAGTGGGCATGCTTCTCTTTTTGTTTTCACTATCTCCTTTCCCTTTCTTTTTCACCCTCGTACTTCGCGGGTATCCTGTGGAGCGGGGCGTGACATTCCGCCTTTTGTCCTAGAACTGTGTTGTTGTCTTTGTCGCTGTTCAGATCAAGCTTCAAAGACTCTTTCTCAAGTGGAGGGCGGTAATCATCGCCGAAATTCGTTCTATTATGGTTTTCATCGACGATTCCATACAGGATTAGAGTCTTTCCTCCATCAAAGCGATCTTTTCCTCTTTTCCTCCATCGCTTGATGACGTTCTTCCATCGTTCTTTTGAGCCATTCTATTTCGTTTTCAAGTCTCTCATTCGAAGCTTCCATTTTTCTTGTCGCCACCAAGATCTTTCGCTTTGTTACTAGTTTGATGGGATTTGCTAGACATTTGGGAAAGAAATCTAGATTTTTTTTGTAAAAGTGGAATTACAAGATAGTTGGCCTTAATTCGAGATGACCACTTTCATAAAGCCTCAATTTGATAAGAATGCTACTCTCCAACTAATTTAGGGTTTCTACTCTCTAATCTCTTCTATTATCTTCATATTCAGCATAAGATCCTAATTACTCCAGCCCCTATACATATCATACCTAAAACTACAGATGTAACCTCGGCACTCAAATATATTATTTTGCCACTGGATCAGCCCCCTTTGCTTTGATGATGTTTTGCCGCCTTTCCACTACAAGTTTATCAGCATAATTTCTATTTCTATCATGGTTTGCATGCAACTTATTTTATTTGTAACATAATTCTTTTCACTTTTAAGCCTAGAATCAAGTTTAGATTTAGTTTCATATTGACATAACGGAGTTTTATCTTTTCTAGTTTCATCATTCTTGGCAATCTCTTCAGGTTTCAATTTAATTAAAGATGCAATTTACCTATATCTTCAATTGTAGTATTTAGCGCATTTCATTCTATTCTAAGTAAAGAATTTTCTTCTTTTAGCTTAGCATTTTCTACAACTACTTTTCCATTACTAAAAAGAGTTTCATCTTTCTTCTTTTTAAGACTATTATTTGCAACAATTAATTTATCTTTAATTACTCGACCATCATCCAAATTTGAAGAAGAAATATCATACTCATTCTTCAAATTTTTATGATCTATTTTCAATGATTTATACCTTTTGTTAAAGCTCTTGTATTTACAGTATGAATCATTAAAATGTATGGAAAGTTCATCCACATTGAGTTCGGATGTTACCTCTTCATTGTCGTGTGCCATGAGACACGTATTTGACGTTTCCTTTGCATCTTTTGAGGATGAAGCATTGACGGTTGATTCTTGAAAATCATCTAGCTTGCACCAAAGTTGATTTACAGTTGTTGCTACTGACACATGGTAAATAACACACATGGTAAATAACATTGTTATTTAATGAAGAAAACAAAATTTTTATTACCTTTTCAAGGAGTGTTGTCATTTGTTTTTCTTCATTTATCAATTTGAGAAGTGTGTTGTAGGTTTGCGGTAAGGCATCTCTACAAGATTTCATAAATCAATGTCGATGGATTATATATATATATATATATATATATATATATATATATCTCTCTCTCTCTCTCTCTCTCCATTCGCCCTGTCCAATGATCATATTTGAAACTATCGAACATAGTCGGTCTCGTCGACGGGTAATGTGTTGTTTGTTGACGCCATCCAATACCAAGCTCTAATACCAAATATAGAGTACATAACGGTGTCTATGGATGTGATGCTTAACACTAAACAGATATGGTTGGCGATTAGCTCACAACAACTAATTCTTTAACAAGAACTTACACCAGTATAGTTATGAGAATTAAAAACACATTCACAATATAAAGCAAGATAAGAAAATCAAACCACAAAGAACAATCGTAAACACAAATCTTTTATCCTGATTTGGTCAATCTCCTGACCTATATACAGTCCCCAAGTTACAACTTGAGATTTCCATTGTTAACGTATCAACTGTAAGAATAGTATACCTCATAACTTGACGAACAATCCTCGTTAATTGCGAAAGCCAACCTCAACAAACCTGAGATCGTAACTCTTTACAATCGAGAATGAACCACCTCAACACTTGAGGCAAGCACAACCACCTCTTTACACTTGAGGCAACCTCCTCACATTGAGGTGAACTTTAAGAGCAATGGAGTATGAAATCACTAAACCTTGAAGATGAAGCTTGTGTATATAATGTGACTATGGAAAATGGTTTCTATTCTATAAGATTTGGCTCTTGGAAGAAAAGAAACAAAGCGCAAGAAGAATAGAAGATGGAAGCTAGAGCTTTAGTTCAATGAGGGATTTTTCTTTTCTTTCTAGTTTTTCTTTTTCATTTATTTTCATCCGTGAATCATATGAAATAATCCTGAAACAATCCTAATATATAGAGGTGAAAAAAATGAAAGAAAATCTCCAAAATGCTCATCTCAACGACTAGAAAATGGCTAGTTGCAAAAATCAGGTTTAGTGCAATGTTAGTTGATTAGACAACTAGAGTACAATAATTATTTGATTAATGGCTATTAATTGACTAGGAGTTGTTTACTACTCGACTAGTCAATCAGCCAGAAGTCTGCCAGTTTTCTGTCTTTGTATTAGTCGACTAGAGTTCAACTGTTAGTCGACTAGTCAGTGTTCTGTGATCAACTAATCTGATAAGCCAAACTGAGTCAGTTTCCAGACTTCTATTAGTTGACTAGGAGATCAATATTGATCGAATAATCAGATGTAAATATGTAGTTTGGCGAATGAAACCTAGGGGTTTTGATATGTATTAATTACTATTAATTTTAAGTTTATTTCCTGCGATTTTGTGTGTGTGACACATGTCCAAGGCTTTAACAATGATTCTAAGACAAGAGTAAAACATTGCATCAATTACAAAACTACTCTTCATCCTTTTGATTGACGTAGCATTTGATACTCATCTTCTTGTTATATAAGTTTTCCTCTTCTTCTTTTTACCTTGGAGTCACACCAATATGTCAAGCTAGAATTGTGATTTTGCTTTGTCATCCATTGTTTGAGCAATCAATGTTTGGTTTTATTTGTCCTGAAACAATATTCAATAATTTGTTCAACTATATTAGTCCAAACATTGTGTTTGTGCATCATCAAAGCATGTTTTGGAAAATACAATACCCAACAAATATGACATAACTCTGATACAAATATGATATAGTAGTATAACTGACATGATACTGCGGGTCTATTGCTTTTTTATTCATATATGGAAACTACGTTTAATATTTAATATTACTTGTTTTCCGTTATTCAGAAATGGAAACATGGTTTACTATTACCCGTTTTTTGTTATCCAAAAATGAAAACGTGATTTACTATACTTGCTCTCTTTTATCTAGAACTAGTACTTGCTTTCTGTTTTCCAGACTTGAAAACATGGTTTATTATATTTGCTTTCTGTTATTTAGAAATGGAAATGTGGTTTACTGCTGTGTGCTTTCCATCATTTAGGAGTGGAGGCGGGTTTAATACCCAGATCGCATAATGTGCCATCAGACATGAGTTCAATGTTAGACTAAGACATCTGAATCACTGATCTACTAAATAACTAAATGGATATTGGTATAACATTGTTAGTGACAGTGATCTCTTTAGTGATCTCTTTACTGATTAACAGTACCGAACTGTGGTTTGATCGTTTATGATTTTATTTGACAACATAGGATCACTATATTGATGGATTTGGATAGGACTAGACTAACCCACGGGCTGGTGTGTTTAGATTTGATGTGCTTGATATTGTACTATTCTTGTGTTATTATATCTGATTGCTTATTACATTGCTTGTGTGTTGATTATAGTGTTTGTTATTCATTAGTTGCCGTTTAATTTTAATTTTAGAATTTTACTGCTTGATGATTCATTGTTTGTTTTATCGGATCATTATACCTTTTATATTTGATGCTATTATTCTATTGGATTTGGGGAATTTATCGAGCAACTGCATGTTGACAGATATTTCTATTTGTTTCTTTTCTTTTCTGAAATATCAGTTGGGTCGGGTTGTTGACTATATTTAGATGGTAGTGTTCCCCGCTTAAACTTCTGAAAGCAAGATTTTACCAATGAACAACTAATCATGTGAGTCTTACATTTTATTTTATCCATATAGACTCGGATTGTCGTTTTATTTGTCTTTGTCATGTTCATCATTTATGTTGCTATTATCCTCGTTGATATCCTTTACGCTTGATATGCAGACGATAAATGATTGGCATAGTTACTCATTATTTGTTTACACACAAAAGAACCTATAGTTTTATCACAGACGCTTAATGTATTTTTGTCAAGATGATTTTTGTTTGCTTAAATGCATCGCTAGCATGTCGCATACTATACCCTTGGTATTTTGAGAAGCAATGTATGTTAAGATGTTGCGTGTGGATCCTATCTCTCTCTACATATGCACCCTAGGAAAGGGAGAAACGAAATGGTCGATGGGTGGGAAGGAGCAGTGGCGGAACCGGACCTTTGGTTTGGTGGTGTTTCAATACATATATATTAAGTGGGGGCCTAATACATATAACATCTATTCTATAAAGGATGAAGATTTTGAATCTTATCCTACTAGGACAAAGCTTTGTCCTACGTGGCAAGTTTGTCCTAGGTAGCAATGACAATTTTCGGGGGACTTAAATTCTGGGAGGAAACTTAAATTTTGTGGGAAACTTGAAATTTTGTGGGAAAACTTGAAATTTGGGGAACTTGAAATTTGTTGGTGGGAAAAACTCAGCCATTAAATAAACTGTGTCCTATGGGCACGGGTAATGACTAGTACATATATAAATACACACACATATATACAAAGAGAATAATGGCTATCATATGCCATATGAGACAGGCTCTCATACGCCCTCTCACATAAAGCAACCAAGTACAAGCCCACATAAAGCAAGTGCATGGGCTTGTACATGGGCTTGTACTTAGTACATGGGCACTTAGTACAAGTACACATAAAGCAACCAAGTACAACCAAGTACATGGGCTTATACCCAGTTGTACTTGGTTGCTTTATGTGAGAGGGCGTATGAGAGCCTATCTCATATGGCGTATGATAGCCATTATTCTCATATACAAATATACACATGTATATATCTTTTGCTCAAATGTTGTGGGGGCTGGCCCCCACAACCTATAGGGCAGGTCCGCCCCTGGGAAGGAGGGAGGATGGATAATTCTACATCCCGTTTCGCTAACCTCTCATGTGCATTGGCGTTCAAAAAATTCCTTATGTTGTTTTAGTTTTTCGTGAGCATGTTGTTAACATGGACACGAGACATTACATTTGGACATTGTTTATGTCTTAACCCTCTAAAGGACACTTGGATGAAAGATTTACCTATTGTTCTGATTGGCAAGACAACCAGTAAATCAATCACAATTAGTCAATTGTTTCTTTTCTTGATTCATGTTGTCTCGTATTCCATGAATTGGTGTTTCAAAATGAAAATGGAAAAAATGCTGGTAGCGTCAGTATGCCTACTTTGTGTACATAACAACGTAAAGGGTTGGATGGGACTTGTTGCAGCTTTCTTCGGATCTTCATTTATAAGTGCTCACAATTTAATTGTATTAATTGTCCATTACTTGATTGAATAATTTTGGGTGCTTATTATGATATGATGCCATATAACCATTTATTAGTTTCGCATATCAGAAAGAATTGCATATGCATGGTGTATGTTCACAATTCCGTCATCTCCTATTAGATACTTATCTAGACCTTTTTGTTTTCAATGAGTATTTTTGTAATGTCATTGTGTGAAGGTATCATATTAGTACAGTTTTGTAAAGTCCAGTGAATGCTCTAGAAATTTGAATTTCATTGCTTTCGTTGGAACTGTGTGATTTTGGCTTTGGCCTTCTTACTGTCATCAATTTCTCTTGGCAGGAAGGAGTGCCATTGTATGCTTTTTCTTACCCCAGACAATGATTTTGCTGGTGCAGACCAGGCATGTATTCTCTAGACTAAAAAGCACTTGTGTTTCTTCAGTTATGATTTCCGATGGCTGAATCAGTGTTTATTTACTAATATAGGTATCATTTTGAACCTTAATACATTCTATACTGCCTTATGTATATTATGCCATCTGTTCTAGTGCTTTAAGTCACTTTGTTGTTACTAGTACCACGAAGCCTGCCCACTGTGAAAATAGTGCGTGTGATTCTCATTTCTCACATTCATGCTACAGTGATGTGGAACGACAAAAGTTCTGAATTCAATATTTGGTGGGTATTATGGTGTTGATTCTGATGAATGGTGTTTGGAAAAGTGGCGCAGTTCAAATGTTTAATTTTGGTGTGAAATAGTACCATCTTGCTTTTTGTAAGGGTAGATTACACTCAAACCCCATGTTCTTCGGGAATATTTGACTAATAACCTTAAATGTATGAAAGTATCGCTGATAACATGTGAATTGACCGACTATAAATAGGGTAAGTTCCACGTAGACCTTCTAAAACCAGAACTTTGGACATAAAACACAGGGGATGTCAGTGTTAGTTTCCTTTAATTTCATACAATATTTGAAATCTCATTGGTCTCGTTATCGGCCGATGAGTTCTAGTATTGATATCAGGTGCATCAGATGTACCAGGTGGAACGTTTTGGATGTATTGGACTTACATATCGTTTTTCTTAGTGTAAAGTAGCTGTATGTTGGAAGTATATGTTCATCTTCAATAAGTAATTCTTCATACACTGATCATTTTTATCATCCAGGACATTATCTTCTCTTTTTAACCCACTCGACAACATGCTAATATTTCAAACCTTTTGACTGTTAGTGAGATTTTTTTTCTCCCATAATACGACATAAAATAGAATTTTAAATTGTGTAATTCGAACTTTGAATCTCCTCCATAATAGTTATTATTTAGTATCGGTGGTATTTATGGTATCGGTAAGTTTCGGATGGATTATATCAATATGTTTGAAGTTTGATACGAGATTATCCGTATTTGTGAGATTTCAAACCTTGATTTCATACATTGGAGATTATTGGTCACATATCCCTTAAGATTTCAAACCTTAGTTTCATGTATTGAAGGTTATTGGTCGCATACCTCCACATAACAGGGAGTGGGTCTGAGTGCAATTTACCCTTTTTAGATCCACGGCTTCAAATTACTAAAAACGCAGTGTGTTCTATGGAAAGGGGGAAATCTAAGCTCTGTGTGTTTTCTGTAACCCATAGCATTTTTGGTGCTTTGGTAGCATACATTGGGTCTATCAGTAATTCAGAGTTATGTGGGCTTAATAATGGATACGACAATATACTTTTCCCTAAAATTTTCTTATTCAGGCATGCAAAACGAGAGAAGTAAATGAATTGAGTCCATTATGTTACTTGGCCTATATCATGGACCATTTTAATTTATCTGCTAATCCATGTGAACTCTCAGGTTTTGTATTCTAATTCCATTTCCCTGAGCTTTGCATGAAAAAATTGGTTCTCCCTACTCATCAACTTGCCTTCTAAAGTCTCTACCAAGGCCCTTATTTTTCATTGCATCAGGGTCAGGAATTTTGTATCAACTGTGCATCTTAGACCTTCTTGCATGGACATAAACATGCTGCCACGGAGCTAAATGACACCATGAGATATTGACATGAACAGCAAATTCGTAGAGTACACACAATAAGTTTGTATTATTTTGTTCTTTTTTTCTTTCTGTGGTATGCGTGAGCTTTTTTGACTTCATATTTGCCTCACTTGGATGTATTTTAACGTTGGTTTTAAGAATAGTTTATGAATTCACCACTGATACTGATATAGCAACTCCATAGAGTAATAATTAGTCAGTACCTGGTTTAAAATTGTATTCACACTTAGTAAATGGAAGTGCGCTGTTGGGCAGAACAGTGGACGTCTAATAAACCTAAAGAAGGGACTTCAGGGAAACCATCTTCTTTGTGCATCATATAGGATATTTTTATGGGTTTTAGATTGATGATTTGGGAACATCTTCTGTTGTCGTCTTTCTCTATGCCTCAAAGATGAATGTAATTCCTCTATTGTGAACATGTTATCTTTATCAATCCTTTGATCAGCCCGTCACAGGAAATTTTGGAGTGGTTGCCTGATTATGTCAAACCCCTTTCTTGTACTGAGTTTATCTTACCAAGAATTCAGCACTAATTACAAGGTTGACATAAGGTCCGGTCGCAAAACTTTGTCAGCTGTTTGATAGGTTCCATCTTTTATCACATCTTGATAGGAAGAGGCTTTGATGATGGTGGTGGTGACGTCATCAACCACGACCACGACCCTGACAACATTTAGTGTGATCTAGGATTCGTGGAAGAAGCCTTTTGCCAGTCATTCATAGTAAGCTGTAATTGTCCTGAATTTTCTTCATTGTTGGCTAATATTTGATCTGGAGACAGTCTCATCGCATATCTAATATGGGAATATCCCTTAGAACTTGAGGTGTTACATACTTCTCCCATTTTAGGGTATGATTCCCTCGCCATGCTAACACTTATACGTGTTGCGGGATTCTAGAGGTGGTTTCTATGGATTCAACAGTTCCTATTGCATGCATGTGTGACAGAGAACTTTGCTCCATGTTGCACTTTGCTTCATATGGCACTTTGTTCTCACACTTCCAGTTGGTTCCAACCCTACTTTTCCGGAGGTCACCCGTCTCAAATCGTTTCTACCCGAGCACACTTAACACTCGAATTTTGTTACGGCTTCCCTATCAAAAAATGCTAGGTACCAAGAGTTCATATATACCAGAGACTCTTATTGCACATCCAATTTGAGATTATTCTCTAAGAACTTGGGATGTTAGGTTAGGTCTTTGTTAATATAAGAATTCTTATGAATTCAAGAATTATTTCTTGTGCATGAACCTTGGCAAAATTATGTTGTTAAGCGTGCTCTATGGGAGCGATTTTAAGATGGGTGACTTCCAGGTAGTTCTCACTTGGGGACATTGCATGTACTTTTTGAAGTTGCTTTCAATGAGAATTATCCCATCCCCTCTAATATAAAAGAAATTAGTAGGAGAGCATGTGTTTCTAGAAGTAAGTGTCCAAGTATATTAGTACAAGAGGTTGTATATATGTGTACATCAGCTGAATTTATTATCTTTATTAAGATAGAACCTGACGTAGTTCTTAGTTTTATATAACTTAATAAGAGTAACCTATAATTGAACCGGCAGTGTAAATCTGTGCCCTATTGTACTTGGGAGTGTTTACTGGATGATATCTAGGTGTCATGTTGAAGATGGTAACTACTAAGATCCCAACTTATGTCAACAAAGCTGCAAAATGAATAAGCATGAAACTTAACTCTTATTCATGAATTATTTTTTTGATGATCCTAGTATCATTTTGTGTATGTTTGTAACGACCTGCTTTCTGGGGTGCTTTCTGGGGGCCTGACTATTTTTCATATTATTGCATGTCCTATTATTTACAAGTGAAAACAATATAGTCGAAATAGAAATATATCGTAAAAACATACCTGAACGAATAGTCTCAGAAACTCCGGGTACAACTCAAAGTGATTTATGTTATTCCTAAAACCTTGAAGCCTTCTACTATGCCTTAAAAAATATACCACGAAATTAAAAGTAGATTATATCTAATCCAATTTAATGGTTTATGTACAAAGCATGAACAATAATAACACAAGGCGTGTAAAAGTATACTATTGTGCGCAAGTGTAACAAGTTATGTGAGTGTCAGATTATGAAAATGTTAAACAATTAAAGGACAAGTACTACTGAACTGAAATGTAACAAACTACAAAAGAGGCATGTATAAGAGTTTGCAATTTATTATCGTGTTGTAACGATTTTGGTTCATGTGTTTATTGTATCAATCTTAGGCCGATGCATATTGAAGATCACGATATGCAACCTGAATACCACCTTGTATCACGTAGAGCTATCCTAGATCGAGTCTAAACAGATACATGAAAGGGACTTGGGATCCCTCCATCGGATAACAGATTCATGATAGAATGTAGGATCCTTCCGACAGGTAATAGATTCATGATAGGATCCAACCCAGAAATTATGATGAAGCATGTCTCCAGTCACTCATGCACTCTCTAATATGAGTTACCCCAAAACCACGCGAGTCAAGTGTAATGTCAAGGTAATGTGTCTGTTTTCTAGATGTCTATTAGTTCTGTGTCTCACAAGTATCAATGTCAAACAATATTGTATCTGGTACTGTGATGGTTGTCAATTTAAACTAAAGAACAGATTCTAAAGGTGGCTCACATGAGTCCAAGAGGTGGACCTCGGTGTTTCTGTGGCACTTTGTCACATGTAGCATTTAATTTCCAATCATAAATACATATAATATTCAGAATCTGTGATCAGTGTGTAATAGCAATAGATGCAATATCGAATCATGAATTAGTATAATATTCAAGCAAGTGATCATTGTATATTATCCATTACAATATCATGTAATTCGATCATGTATTTTTACCACAATCAACTGTTAACTGAAAATGAACATGTTATATATGAACTATGTATCATGAGCTTTTCTATGTAATTGTCATCGATGGTGTCAATTCAAGTCACTCGTCCAAAGGTATTTTCTTACCTAATAAATTATTTATAGTTAAGAAAGAAATCTAAACAATTGTATTTAAATCAAAATTTATTTTAAAACTGAAATTTAAACAATAACAATAAAATCTGAAAGTGTACTGATCAAATTCACATTTTTGGCACCCTAAATAGTTCTACGGTCTACCATCTCGGAGAGAGTTTTGTCATGTCTATTAATATAGAAACAGTAAACAAGTCACAGGCCCAAACAGCAAGCCCAATGTCAAATTATAGCAGCAAGGTTGAGCCCATGAAACCTACTCAGCCGAACTCAAATCCCATAAGTGACTGCTGACTAAAGAAGAAGCCCATATCAAGATAGCGCCTGCGAGGCCAAGCCCATGTATTAATAGCAACTGGGCAAAGCCTAAGCAAAAGAGTAAACAGTAAGACAATGAACCAAAGACAACCAATCTGTCAGTCAAGCCCAAAGAAGCAATCGCATGGCAAAAGAATCACATGAAAGAAAACAACAGCCCGCCAATACACCCACGGCACAAACGGCGACGGTGCTCCCAAACTTCGGTGGCCGACCAAAAATCCAACCGTAAGAAGAAGTCGGGCAACGGCGTGGGTGCCGCCACGACAATGCGGTGCCGATAAAATTCTCACATAGTGAATAAGATCCTTTGAGACATGTGAATCGTCATCTCCAACAATCCCAACAATTAAACATGCAACAAAAGTTTTTGATCAAAAATCACACAATCGATCAATATTCTCAAGTTCGTTTGACTTCAGGAAATTAGAGCAAGAAATTAAAAACATAAACCGAGAGTTTGGAAAAAGCAATAATCTACAATAATCAATAATCTACCGTAACCGATGTTTGGCCAAAATTTCCAAAATCCAAACTCGAATAGAAGGAAAAAGAAATCAGAAATTTTGAGGAAGAGAAAAGAAGATTTTCCCTATTAAACCCCTTAAAATAGCATCATATAATGTGAGATGAGAAGAGAAATCATGTTTGTACATGAGTTCGAAATCGTTGAGGATTCCTCGCGAGGAGAGGCGGATAGGGTTTCTCGAAGGGAAGGGAGAAACAGCGGCGGCGCTCGCGGCGGCTAATTTCATAGAGGAGAACGAGACTATTTCTCTTTGGGCGAGTGGGCCTTGGGGGAGAGGTTTGATTAGATTATTGAATGACTTGGGCATGGCTTCTTTATGAAAGAATGAATGAACAAAAAAATAGGCGGCTGTGCTTTTTGGGGTTTTGGGATTACGGTCTTTTTGTTGAAGTGAGGAAAAGATTTAAGAGAAGATGATTTAAGTGTGCGGGCCATGGGCTATTGGGCTTAAGGAAAAGAGAATAATAAAAAGAAAGTGAGAGGAATGAAATGTAATGAAATTAGAAATAATTTTAGAAAAATTGCAGAAAATCCTACTAATCCTAATAGAATTTTCGGACCATTACAATGTTTTTTTTGGGGTAATTTGGACCATTACAATGTTGTTAAGTTGCTTTTTATAACCTTACAATGTGGTTAAGTTGTTTTTCAAAACCTAAATATTTATTATTAGCTTTCTTTCTAGGATATGAAACTCAGAATACTTTTTTCCTTGATTTTTGTTGATCTTGCAGACTATCAGCTTGGAAGAGATTAGAGAAGCGACTTCGAACCTTTAACTGTGCCCATTTTACATGTGAAAATTTGTGGTTTAGTATGTATGTTTTACATGTTTATACAGACCATAACAGGTGTGTTTTGTATTACTCAGAGAGTCCATACATGATAATGCAAATTCTGTTGGGACAAACAATGGTTCCCAATGCTGGGTGAGTAATTCATTTTAACCGCCGCAACCATCTGTTGTATATATGTCGTGAAGAATATGCCGTAGCGTCCAACAGCATGCACATTTATTTGTGGACTGCAGATTTTCAGCTTGGTTATGAGACGAATGGATCTTTCTTCTTTATGGAACGAGACACCTGTTACTGAATTTTGGTGTAGTTAATAGTAATTGTGAAAATTGGATGTTCAACGCCATTGGATTTAGTTGAAACATTGAAGTACCTATATGTGCAATATCCGTGTCCTCTGCATAGAAATTATGTTTGATGGGGTTAGATGTTGAATGGTCTTTGATTCGGATTTCTGAGACTTGTATTTCTCTCCGATTTTTCAGTATGCAGAACCTCTAACTGTATGCACTAGCAAAAGAGAGGCAGGCATTTAGGGTTGCATCGGGAGCTGATACCATCATCACCGTACCACCCCATACGGGGTTTTATATGGGATCCTGAACGGGTTTTGCTAAATACACCAAAGAGGTGTGTATTTAGGTTTTTTTTTTAAAGTCACTTTTGGCAAAACAGTCACATCAGATATGGTAGATATGATATTTGATGTGATTGTTTTGCTAAAAATGACAAAAAACTAAATACGTCTCAGTCTCTTCGCTTTCTCTTCGCTCATTCTCTTCGCTGTATTAAGCAAGTATCTCCTGAAATAGCACTCTTTTAAAGGTCTCGAAAATATTCTTATTTAGTTCAGATTCAGAAGTATGTTGCATGCTAATACGGCATGAGCAAAAACCCACATCACCTTTCTAATTCTGATGACCGCAACCGTTCATATGTAATCCAAAAGTGCAAACTCTAATTTAATAAAACATACAAACTCTTGCGGTTTTGGCTTTGTTCGATGCTTGGTGTTTGTTTGATGTTTGGTGTTTTAATATTTTAGTATAATATTTTAAAATATGTACATCGATTAGATTTTTTGGATGTCATATGTATGTCATTTGTTTTCCGGGTGTGTGAGCCTGCACGCATGTGTAATGAGGTTACTGTATATTATATGGTTTATTTATTTATTTCAATTTTTTGGGATTTTGTACCCATTCTAAAACCCCCAAAACTCAAATATTGGGTAAACCCTAGGTTATTTGACTATCTGTCCACTCGTTACAAAAAGTTGTATTATTCTTAAACCATGAACTATTATGTGTAGCTTCGGACCATTACAATCCTATCATCGAGTGTCAAATGGCATTAGTTTCACTTGATTTTTTTAAATCAACTATTATGTGTAGAGCACGCTCAAAAAAATATTAAAATGGAAATATATGCTTCAACATGAGAAATTTCTCACACTAAATATATTTGAATGATGTATATGTGATGTCAGCATGAGAAACTTTCTTGATGCACATATACACAATTTCTATTTATTTTATTAAAAAAATTTCAAATGTGTTCTACATCGCACGCACGATCATCATACCAAAAATCAAATGAATCCAACGTATTTGACTCTCGATCCGATTATTGCAAAATCAATTGTTTCGGAATAATAGAACTTTTTGTAATGAGTGGAATACTCGGGTTAATGGATTTTTGTGCCATCAGCACAGGAAAGTTCCTGTGTTGACAGCACATACATATTAACATATGCATGCATGCATGCACATTAACATATGCATACATACATACATGCATACAAATATACGTGAGGAATATGGGCGTCAGCTAGACCATGAGGAGATTTCATTGGTTGCTAGCCTCACAACCCCGCCCTTCCTAATTTTTCGACGATTTGATCCATTGATTTTGATCTTCGTATTTTAAAATCCCAAACCCCTAATTTTCAAGGGAACCTACCCGAGCCAATTGGCTTCATGGTATTCACCATCCCTCCTTTGTGAGAGGTCGATGGTTCAATTCTTGATATCCGATGTATAAAAAAGGGAACCTGATGGGTTTCACTCATTCATCCACTCATTGCAAAGTTAACTGTTTCGTAGTAACAAACCTTTTTGCCACGATTAGTTGAGTTAGCAAAACTTCTTGGGTTTAACTTGAAAATTAGATATTTGGGTTTTTAGAACATGAAGATCAAAATGAATGGAACTAATCGTCAATAGATATAGGGGCGTGTGGTTTTTTTGAAGCTAGCCAAGAAATTTCCTCTTTGCTTAGATGATGCATATATTCATCTCTCTCTCTCCCTCTCTTTGTGTGTGTGTTTTTTTTTTTTTTTTTTTTTTTTTGGGGGGGGGGGGTTGTTTGTGTGGAAATGTGAAATTGGTTCGCGTAGGAAGAAATTCTCTCTTGTGGTGATCAAAAACTTCATTCTTTGCATATTTTTTAGAAGATCGACACCATTTAATTTATTCCTCAGATTATAAAAATAGTAAAACACCACAGATCTAGTGAACCATATGTATTTTGCTCTTTGATTTAAGAGGTGATAAAAAATCTATTATGGGTAAACTATTAGACTTCCATTGATTTGATGCATGTGCAAACCACATGAAAATTATATGATTTTTGATCTATCTATATTTAAAGATGTGTAGATCAATTTCAACAATGTTGATCATCTAATAATTTTACTAAATCCGGATTTTTTGCCCCCCGAAGGAGATAATTCCTCATGTGAAACTTTATTTCCATTTCACACGACATATATGGCTAAGCCATATATACAACTTGAAAAGTTCACTAAACACTATTTCTTAAGGATCAACTCGGTTAATTGTGATATTTACATTCTAAATCTTCAAAAGACAAAATATTGGGTGAACACAAAGCTTGTCAACATTGTGTGACAAAAGTTCTATACACGTAAAACTGTCAGTTTTTCAATGAAGATATCAATAAGCAAAAAGATTTGGACTCACTTAATCAATGGTATTTTGAGGGTTGGAATATGAAGATCAAAATGAACGGTATTGATCCTCCAAAAAATATTCAAGAGTGGTCTTTTCGATGTGGTAGATGGTAATATGCTTGTCCTTATTCTCATGTGTGTGTGAGTAAGATCATATAAGTCCTACTTGCGTACTATTCTACCACCCACATGATTTAGATCCAAAAGGTAGGCGAGCCAAGCCAAAGATGAAACATTAAGTGTGACATGTTTGTTGTAATTTGTTGTATCATTTTATTATTTGGCTTGGCTCCTTTCTTTTTGTAATTTGTTGTAATTTGTTTTAATTAATTAATTTGTTGTATCATTTTATTCTTGTCATTAACATGAAGACAAATTATGCAATTTGGTGTATCATTTTATTCTTCTCATTAGAACTCTTGTTAATGCCTTGAAGATGTCACGCACACATGAAACCTTAGATAAATAACTAGAATTAATAGAGAATTAATTGATGCATAAAAACATAGGTTTCATTGCCAAACAACTTAATTCCGCATATACTAGTCGACCATTCAGACCCCAGTAGACTAGAATTGGTATATGGTTTAAATCTTGTTTGGATGCGGAATTAGTCGACCAGAGTATAAGGCCTAGTCTTCTAATTCATTAATTAGTCGACTAGCGAAAATAATCTATTCAACTATCCCAACAACAGATGCAATGGCTCTAAACTCTGTATTTTTTAGTTAACTAGAGTACATTGCCTAATCGACAAGCTATGACTAAGTCGACTGGTATATGAACTCTCGTCGATTAGAACTAATCATTGCAGCTTACGTAACTATTCATTTCTAGCCATTGGTGAAATTCAGTACGTAGAGATTAATCAATCAAGCATAATGATTAAACACAAAACCAAGCAACAACACGCAAAACTAGGTAACGCAGTTCGATGCGCACACCTACATCCGCAGAGCCACGCCCAGAAAGATCAGATTACTCTACTAAAAATATCAATGAATACAATCACTAATACCGGATTTCTATTAGGAGGAACAAACTTCCCCTCAATACAAACCGTGATGGGTGGTCTCTACCAAACACATGGAGTAATCTATGCTAGCTCCCCTCGCATGCAAGATCCCCTTGCCAAACTGAGTAGAATCAACTCCCTTGATTCCTACCTCGGTAGCCGTCAGCCTCCATCCCAGAGTTCTACGAAAACTTTCGCAAAAGTCATAATCCTGGCCGTAAAACCGCACGCGCCTTAGATACTCCGCTCCCCCTCAATCTCGGAGTAGATAAGGTAGATCGCTCGATAAATCCCGTGCAGATCGGTAGCCTGCAAATTAAGGAACCACTTCAGACAGGTGGTTCTGCAATATCTTCAAAGATCTTTCAACCACTATTTGTGGGCTAATATCTCTCCAACAGATTCTTCAATAAAATCTAAGCTATAACAACTTCTAAATGCATCTTCAACGATTCTTCAACATAACATCATATAACAGAATGCCTTGAAGAGACTGCAATAAGATTTGAAGTAATCCACCTTCAATACTACTGATGCCCGACATCCTTTTCAAAGACTTCGACACAGCATGTTGGACCTCATGTTGCAACATGACATTCAACATGTCATACAACATGGCCAATAAACTAGTTCTCTCAATCCAAGATAATTAAGAGCTACAGAAGACTAAATGGGTGCCACTAATGACAACACAGTCACACAGCGTCTGACCTAACAAACTCCCCCTTTGGCATTTAGTGGCATAATCATAATAGGTCAAACCATGTTGGAAAAGAGCAAGAATGTCAATAAAAGCAGAAGGGCCATTTTCATAAAAGATTGAGAAGGACAACATACCATCCAGCAGACATATCCAACATGATATCAAACATACCATCCAACATGGCATTCAACACCATAACACATAACCAAATATCCACCAGCACCATCAAGACATACACCATCAAACATACACCATCAAAACACCACCCCCATATACCCACATATCATATCTCCCCCTTTGGGCCACAAAATCCAAAAGAAACATACCTCACTTAGAGCCACTACTAGCAGCATCATCCACAGACTCTGAAGAAGAAGAAGAAGAAAGCTTGGACTTTAGCAGAATAATCATGTCCTCAAATATAGCTTTCTGAGCCTCAAACACAACTTTCTGACCCTGAAGAAGCAACAGCTGATTGTCCACTTTCTTTAGTGCACTCTCATATATTTTGATGTCCTCTGGAATAAGAGAGTGAGGATCAGATACAGAAGGGACAGAGGATGGCTGCCTATCAGGAGAAGATGGTGATGAAGATACATGACCAGTTCCAGGAGATGGAGAGGACAAACTAGAAATATCATCAGTCTTCCCAACTACAGACTTGACTGTATAGCTAATGCCGTCAGCAGGAACAGATAATTCAGTTACAGATGGCATAATTTTCTGAGACTGTAGCATCATGTAGATAAAACAAGCATGGGGCAGAGAAGGAGAAGCTCCAGATGACACTGCCAGTGACAAAATAGAATCAAAGATGATTCTTCCAAGGTTGAGGGGCTGTTTAGTTCCAGCAGAATACAGCGGTTTACACGTCTCTTTAGTGACAATAGAAACGTTGGAGGCGGGAAGCCAATTCCTGGTAGCAATTCTATAAAGCATAAAGAACTTTGCAGACAATGAAGAGAAAGGAAAAGATGAGGACTTAGGCCAACTGACCAACTTCACAGCAGTGACCACCTTTATGGAAGTGTCATAATTATCTCCAACGGACTCCCCAAAAGCTGACAGCGAGGGAGGACAAGACCAATGCAAAATCTTGTTCAGAACGAATGGAGAAAAAGAGATAATCTTCCCTCTAATAAGGCACGAAAGGCCCACCTAGATGAAGAATCTCCTGCAGCCATAGACAAATTGCCAGTAGAACTCTCTGACCAATGCATGGTTATAAGATTTGAAGCAAGTGGCATCATGAAAGAGTTTGAGGTCATTTAAATGGAGATAAATTTGGTCTTGGCAAAGGAGGAAACAGATATGGACTTCTCAGCATGAATGGCCCTTTCAGAGTAAAGGGATCATCTCTTTTTGCAAGATTTATCAAAGAATATATTGCTCATAGCATCCGATGCAGTAAAAAGAGGGGAAGATGATGAACCTGAAGCAACATGGATTTTAGCCCTCTTTGAATGAGATGGAGAGACATGGCTGGAAGGAGCAGCACGTTTCCTGAGAACAGTACTGGGCTTGCAAGCATGGGAGGAACAAGATCATCTCTAGGCAGAGCAGGTTGGGATGAAGTATTAGCCTCTTCTTGCATAGCTGGGGTGCATGTTGCATCTGATGTTGTAAGCATCATGTGCAACGTCACAGGAAATATCAGCAGCAGCAGTTTGAGCTGCACACGGATCATCAAGAGAGGCATCTTCAGCACCACCACAAGCTGATGTTACAACATCAGGAGCCTCCTCTAGAGCAACTTCAGGAGCTTCCTCTGACTGTGTTGCAACGTAAGAATTATCACCTGCCCCCCTGAACCAGATCTTCCTCCGGAATTTGAGGCATATGGGTATCAGAGGTAGTCCAGAATCTTCCACCACATAGGGGTCCTCCATTTGAAGAACTTCTTCATTCACAACCAGAACAACAGGGTCATGGCTACCATCTTGAACATCAACAAAGACATGAGGGATTTGAGGCTGGACATCTACAGCTGCAGGGCCATAATTCACTTCAGCATCAGCACTGGCACCAGCATCCTCAGTAGGGATGGACATCTCAGAATCAGAAATCTCCAGAACCACAATTTCATAGAATTTAACAGAAGACTTCCTTCGTCGACAGGTGGTAAATATAATCGCTTCATCATCAGGCACCTCAACACTTATCAATTTACCTCTCAACTTGTCCAATTTGTAAGGATCAAGGCAAACACTAGTGAAGTCCATCCAAGATAGGTCCAATGTTTTACAAGTCCTCATAAAATACCAGAACCAGTCCTAAATTGTGACTGGAGAAGGAAAATCTTCATCCAAATCCAAATCGAAGGACAGGGTTTCTCGTATTGAACTGAAATTGGGGAAAATGGAACCGTCTCCCAATTCGAAATTACATGGCAATGCATGTGCTGGGAAGACATCTGAGATGGAGAGGGAGGAGAAATGAGCGGACCGAGGAGCCACCCCTTTTCTCTTACCCCATGGATGAGAGGAAGAGGACATTTCCCTTTTTTAGGATGAAGGCCGTCGAGAGGACTGTCGAGGGGCCTGCGGAGATTTTTGAATTTGATCACAAGCCATTTCAGCAGAGGATATGAGAATCACACAAGAATGGATCAAGAAACACTGGAAGAGCACACTTCTATTCTTTGAAAATTTTGGGAGAGAAAAGAGCGCCGTAAGATGAATAAGTTAGCGGAGATCAAATATAACGGCCTGACCCTAAATAGGCCCAACTTAACACAGCCCAGCACCCCCTTATGTTGCAACATGAGATGCAACATCAGAGACGACACAACCCAAGTGCATGTCGCAGCTCTTCAAATCTGCCAGAATCGAGGGGTTTCGTGAAAATATTAGCTAATTGGCTAGAGGTTGCAACATATTCCATGACTAGAACTTTCTTCTCTACCAATTCTCTGATGAAATGGTACTGGATATCTATTTGTTTAGTTCTTGAGTGTTGAACTGGATTCTTGGAGATGTTGATTACACTCTGGTTGTCACATAAAATTGTCAATACAGTTTGCTCCACCACATAGTCAGTCAGAATCTGCGTCATCCATAGAAGTTGAGTACAACAACTTCCTCCTGCTATGTATTTAGCTTCAGCTGTGGATAGAGAAATAGATATCTGCTTCTTGATGTACCATGAGACAAGATTGTTTCCCACATAGAAACAACCACCTGTTGTACTCTTCCTATCATCAGCATTTCCTGCCCAATCAGCATCGCTGTAGCCAGACAGTAAGGTGTTTGTGTCTTTGGTATACCATATACCATATTCGGCTGTACCACTAACATATCTGATTATTCTTTTGACCACCATGATATGAGACTCCTTAGGACATGCTTGATAACGGGCACATACTCCCACACTGTAACTGATGTCAGGCCTGCTGGCTGTCAAATATTGAAGGCTCCCTATCATGCTCCTAAACAACGTGACCTCCACTGATTTTCCACCATAATCTTTGGAGAGCTTGTCACTTGTAGACATAGGAGTACGGACTTGTCTGGCATTCTCCAGCCCGAATCTATTCACCAGATTTCTCGCATACTTGCTCTGAGAAATGAACAGACCTTCATTAGATTGATTTACCTAAAGACCAAGGAACATATTCAGTTCTCCAACCATACTAATCTCAAACTCCTTCTGCATGACAGATATAAATTCACGAACAAGCTGTTGAGAGGTGGATCCGAACACTATGTCATCAACGTAGATCTGTGCTACAATCACAGCAGACTTAGTTCTTTGAACAAACAGAGTCTGGTCAGCTCCCCCTCTCTCATAACCCTTCTGAAGAAGATATTTAGTCAGTCTCTCATACTAGGCCCTTGGAGCTTGCTTCAAGCCATAGATGGCCTTCTTCAGATGATAAACATAATTAGGGAGCAATAGGTCTTCAAACCCTTTGGGCTGTTCGACATCACTTCCTCATTCAGTATTCCATTTAGAAAAGCACTCTTCACGTCCATTTGATGAAGTTTGAAGTTGAAGCTACATGCTATTGTCAGTAAGAGCCTGATAGACTCTAGACGAGCAACAGGAGCAAATGTCTCATCAAAATCAATAGCCTCTACCTGAGTATACCCTTGAGCCACAAGACGAGCCTTGTTGCGAGTGACGTTGACTTTCTTATATGTTTTATTCTTAAAAATCCATTTCGTTCCAATGAAATTTATCTCATTAGGTCTTTCTACCAGTGTTCAGACATCATTTCGCTGAAACTGGTTCAGTTCTTCTTGCATTGCAGAAACCCAAGTATTCATCAATCAGGGCCTCCTTCACATTTTTCGGTTCAGCTAAGGAGATGAAACAGACATACCCGACAAGATCACAATAGTTGACATGGCTCGTACCTCTCGTGCGACGACCGTCAAGAACATCACCTATAACCAGCTCTGGAGGATGATTCCGTATAACTCTGGTGATTCCTTCAGGAGCATGAGCATCACTCGAACCACTTTGAGGTTCCTCAGCCAATGTTGTATCATGTGTTGCAACATTAGGTCCAACATGATCTTGTGTTGTATCGGATGTTCCAACAATAGGTTTAACATGGTCTCCTTCATCTGTGCAGACTTCCTGAGAATGCCTTCCGTCAACAGTGACTGCCTCCTTTTGATCAAAATCATCTACAACAACATTGATAGACTCCATCATGGTTTTTGTACGCTTGTTGTAGACCCTAAATGCATGGCTGGTAGTAGAATAGCCACAAAATATTCCTTCATCACTTTTTGCATCAAACTTTCCTCTTGGAGTATGGTCCTGTAGAATATAGCATTTGCTTCCGAAGATATGAAAGTATGATACGTCATATTTCCTTCCTTTCCAAATTTCATAAGGAGTTTTCTCAGTTCTAGGACAGAGATAAACTCTGTAAATAGTATAGCATGCAGTATTGATTGCTTCGGCCCACCACCTTAAACTGACCTCCCTAGCATTTAGCATCACACGAGCCATCTCTTGCAATGTGTGGTTCTTCCTTTCAACAACTCCATTTTGTTGAGGGGTCTTAGGAGCCGAGAATGCATGAGCAATTCCTCGGGACTCACAGAAATCAGTAAATGAATGGTTTTCAAACTCCTTTCCATGGGCACTCCTGATTCTGACAATTTTGCAGAAACTACTTCCCTTCTCAATTTGCAGACTAGTACACAATTTCTTGAAGGCTCCAGATGTGTCTGACTTTTCTTTAAGAAAGTCTATCGATGTAAACCTATAAAAAGCATTAACACAGACAAAGATGTACTTCTTACCTCCCACACTAGTTTCAGACGTTGGCCCGAACAGATCGATGTGCAGAAGATCCAGTATCTTGGATGTAGTAATCGTCTGAAGCTGTTTGTGACTGGTCTTCTGTTGCTTTCCCTGTTGGCAAAGACCACACACCCCCTCTTTCTTCTTGTTTAGACCTGGTATTCCTCTGACAGCTCTAACGTTAGATATCTTCATCAATGTCTTGAAGTTGAGATGCCCTGACCATTGATGCCATTGTTCAGAAACATCAGCGGTAACATTAAGGCACGTGTTAGCTTCTTGGAGAAGGTAGCAGTTATCAGTAGATCTTTTCACAGTAATGATACACTCTTCATTTGCGTTGAATACTGAACACTTCTCTTTAGTAAACCGAACTAATAGGCCTTGATCACATAGTTGACTTATGCTGATAAGATTAACTTTCAGATCTTTGACATGCATAACATCCTTCAGATTTAGAGAACCGGCCGCATTTAGATTTCCCTTCCCAACAGCCTTGCTTCTTTGTCCATCGCCAAAGGTTACATGACCCTTGTTACAGGTTGTATAATCACTAAGGAGAGTCCTGTTGCCGGTCATGTGCCGGGAGCACCCACTGTCAAAATACCACTTGTTCTCAGAGAAGGCAATTAAAGAAGTGTAAGCCACCATGCTATACAGGATTTCCTTACCCATTTCTTCTTCATCTTCGTGTCAGAATATCTAACATTTCTCCCTTCAAGCCAATGTCGCATGCGACTGAAGCAATTTCTTTCATTATGTCCTATGATCCTGCAGTAGCCACACACAGGATGGCCAAATGTTGTATCTTTACCCAGTTCTTCTTCTGTTCATACCCCTCGAGCTGATCCATCCTTTCCAGCTCTTTGGTCACAAGAATTCGTCTCTCCTTAGGGACATGATAATAGCCTCCTCTATTGTACCCCACTCTAGTGCGATCTCCTGATGTCTTCCCCATACTTAGAATGTCATCTAGTTTGATCTTCCAGAGGTCCACTTGTTGAGAGTACTCTCAACCTTATCAGCTCTGAGAAGAGTCTTTCTGAAGCTACTCCCAAGATTTCTGAGACTGAGCTCGGCCTTTAGAAGTCTAGCTTTGGCTTCTTCCTTTTCATCCTTCAATCTGACATTCGAATTCTTCAAAGTTTTGTTTGTTTCACAGCTCTTCATCCACTTGTCAAACATAGTCTGATAGGCTGTTCGAATGTCCTCTTCACTCAGATCCTCATCACTATCAACTTCAGAATCAGATTCATTACTGGATGTTGTACTTGATGTTGCAACATTCTGGCTGACATTGTCTAGTTTATTGCCAGATATTGTACCTGATGTTGCAACATAAGATCCAACATGACTATGAGTGTCGCAATTAGATTGTCATTCAAGATAGCTGTAAAAGCCACATAGTTGCTGGTGTTGTCCTCATCTCCAGCACTCCCTTCAGATTCATCATCGCTCCAGGTGCTTGCTAAAGATTTCCCTTTTGCTTCTTTAGGGTGTTGGCACATTCAGCTTTTATGTGACCAAAACCCTCACATTCTATACACTGTATCCCTTTGCCTTTGTTCTTCTGATCATGCCTCTGAGTAGGGTGACTGGTATTCTTTCCTGCAGTGGGAAGATTTGGCTGTGGCACATTGTTGCCAGATCTGAAGTTCTGACCATTGTTGATGATCTTTTTCATCATTCTGCTGAAGTTCTTGGTCAGCAAGGTAATGTCATCATCTAACTCTGACTCATTATTCGATTTAGAGACTTCACAAGCTTCTGCCTTTAGGTCAACCCCTTTGTCCCTTTTATCTGCTTCAAATTCATTTCATAGGTCTGAAGAGATCCCATGTGTTCATCCAGTCTCATGGTGGAAGTATGCATAGTTTCCTCAATGACTACAACTTTGGCAGAGAATTTTTTTGGAAGAGATCTCAAGTTTTTCTCGACCAGTTTCTTTTGAGAGTATTTTTTCCCAAGTTGGAAGGCCTGATTGGTTATGTCTCTCAATATCCCATTGAATTCAGCTATGGTCTCATCATCATTCATCCTTAGATTTTCAAACCGAGAGGCAATCATTTGGAGTTTAGAAGCTGTTACCGTACTAGTGTCTTCATGAACATTTAGAAGAATATCCCAAGCTTCTTTGGCATACTCGCAAGTGGAGATCAACTTAAACATATCCTCAACAATGGTTGTAAAGATGGCATTCACGGCCTTAGAGTTTTCCAGAGCAGCTCGATCTTCTTCTTGGCTCCAATCTCTTATTGGCTTGAGGTGTTATTTGCCATCTTTATCGACTTCGACCGGAGGAGTCCATCCTTCAATGGTGGCAATCCATGCATTCTCATCAAGAGACTTGATGAAAGCACGCATCCGAGACTTCTAGTATGTATAGTTAGTACCGATGAGCAGCGGATGACGAGTAACGGAAGCGCCTTCTTTTGTATTCATGATTTGCGTACTGAAAAACCAAGATCACACCTACTTTGACAACCACAAAGTAGCACTGATGACCTGCTCTGATACCAATTGAAATTCAGTATGTGGAGATTAATCAATCAAGCATAATGATTAAACAAAAAACCAAGCAACGACATGCAAAACTTGGTAACGCGGTTCGGTGTGCACACATACGTCTGCGGGGCCACGCCCAGCAAGATCACATTACTCCACTAAAAATATCAATGAATACAATTACTAATACCGGATTTCTATTAGGAGGAACAAACTCCCCCTCAATACAAACCGTGATGGGTGGTCTCTACCAAACCCATGGAGTAATCTATGCAAGCTCCCCTTGCATGCAAGATCCCCTTGCCAAACTGACTAGAATCAACTCCCTTGATTCCTGCCTCGGTAGCCGTCAGATTCCCTCTACGAGTTCTACGAAAACATTCGCGAAAGTCGTATCCCTAGCCACAAAACCGCACGCGCCTTAGATACTCCGCTCCCCCTCAATCTCGGAGTAGATAAGGTAGATCGCTCGATAAATCCCGTGCAGATCGGCAGCTCGCAAATTAAGGAACCACTTCAGGCAGGTGGTTCCACAATATCTTCAAAGAATATCTTTCAACCACTATTTGCGGGCTAATATTTCTCCAACAGATTCTTCAATCAAATCTAAGATATAACAACTTCCAAATGCATCTTCAACGATTCTTTAACATAACAGCATATAACAGAATACCTTGCAGAGACTGCAATAAGATCTGACGTAATTCACCGTCAATACTGCTGATGACCGTCATCCTTTTCAAAGCCTCCGACACAACAGGTTGGAGCTCATGTTGCAACATGACATTCAACATGTCATACAACATGGCCAATAAACTAGATCTCTCAATCCAAGATAATTAAGAGCTACAGAAGACTAAATGGGTGCCACTAATGACAACACAAGCACACATCGTATGACCTAACAATTGGGATGGGGGGTTTTAGGTATTTTCTCACCTTGATTTTCTCCTCTATATATTTAGAAGACATCAAGTCATTTATGTAAGATTCTAGATAGAATGAAATGAAAACAAAGAAGAAAAAGAAAAAGGTAAATTTGAAATAGCCTCAATGCTCTTGATCTTAGTCTTCAGTCTCTTGAGCTTGTTCCTACTCTTCCAACGATCAATCCTATATAGTATACATACATTTCCATATCCACACTACATACACCAAGCTTCATCTCCAAATCTTACGGAAGTTGTATATCTTTGCTCTCAAAAGTGCAACCTCAAGTGTGAGATATTGGTGTTGCTCTCAAGTGTGAAAGGTGTTGTTCTTGGTTGAGATGTGTTTGCTCCATTCACCAGCTTGTGGTGAAGTGGATGTGTTGTACTATTCGTTGAATAGTGGATTAAAGCTTGAGTGGGTCGTTGGTACTAGATGTAGGTTGCGGGGTGACTGAACTAAGATAAATCATTGTGTTTGCTATTGTCTTGATTGGTTTCATTCGTTATACTTTATAACTCTGTGTGTTGTATGATTTATACTCTTGTAAATATTTAAGCTTCTGCATCTTATTTTGATTATTATTATTTGCAAGTAGTATTTTTGATTAAGATTCAATTAGGTAACACTAATTGATTTCTTAAGTAGAAATCTAAAGGATTTGTTTTAAATTTTATAAAAACTATCTCACACTCTAGTGTTCTACTTGCCATCTTAGGATTCAACACCTCCCCTCCACACACACGAGATTACTATACATGTGCTAACTACATAGGATTTTCAGATATTGACTGCCACATGGCGGCACTCAGTTTTCTGGAGCTGTTTTTGCAAATACATTCCTTGAATTTTCAAAATGACCATTGATTTGCAAAACACACACTCTGTCAAATTTTTTCGTCCCCCACCTACCTCCTTATCCTCCTCGCATAGCTTCAACATCTACCTCATCCTCCTATTGGTTATCAACAGTGAAATCACTGCCACCGATGAATATGCTAATGGAGATGGACATGATCAATGGATAAGATTAGGTCATGAGGAGGAGGTTGGTATGTGAGAGAGGATGAGCATGATGTCAGCATGAAGGAGGAAGACTAGGGGCAGCGAGAGTTAATGATCAGAAGAGCAATGAGTGATGAGAAGGATGTAGATGGAGTGTGAAGATGTCTGAGTAGGACGAGGTGATGGGTGGTGGGTGAGGAGGAAGTCAATGGCGGATGGAGGTGGAAGAGACATGGGGTAAAGAGCAACATCGGTGGAGTAAAAGAGAGAGAAATAGAAGGACCAATACTTGATTTTATGTGGTGTTTTTTGTAAAAATGTGCAAAAACAACTGAACAGCTCCAATGGATAAGGCACCACCATGTGTTTTTAGCATATGAAAATCATGTGATGATAGCAAATATACTTACACACACATGAGAATAATGAGTACCATAAGATATATTAGATATCTCCGTCATATATGATGTTATGATGCATTCTCCTCCACAATATAGCATATGGGATAAAAGTATAGTACATATGACTTCATGTACTATATGGATGAGAATATATCACATTATCATATATGAGATAAATATATCATATGTCAAATGATACACACTATAATACATACTAGTCATCATGTGTGACCAAATGTCACGGGGCATTCACTATATTCTCCCGAAAAATTTCATTCCACTCAAAATTTTACCCACCCAAAAAATGCAGTGTCTTCAAAATCACACCCAAAAAAATTTGCATCTACCTTTAAAATATCCACCCATAAACAAAAAAGTTTTAACACATCCAAACTGAAATTTAGGTCCCTCCAGATAATTTAGTTCCCCACAAAAAAAATTAACCCCCCCCCAAAGTTTAGTTCCCTCTAGATTTAGTTCCTCAATAATATAAAATTTTAATTCTATTCAGATCTTGTTCCCGTAGAAATTTTAGTCCCCCCAAAGAATTTAGTTTCCCTAGAAATTTTAGTTACGTCTAAAATTTAGTTCTCTTCAAATTTAGTTCTCCCCCAAAACTTAAAATTTTAGTTCCATCAAAATTTAGTTCCATTCAGATTTAGTTTTCTCCAAAATTTTAGGATGTCTCCTCAAAATTTTAGGGTTTTCCTTCCAAAATTTTCTAAAATTCTCATCGTACATATTGATTCCTTAAGATTCAATCTCAGCCGTCCTGCTACCTACCCTTTTGACATAGTCAGCAATCCCAATAAAAACACCCCCCAATTGTATAATAGATTGTACAATATATATTTACTACTAACTATCATACACATATCGTACGGATCATATCACCCTCCACCTCTATGCTACGTCTGCCTGATACGAACATATATTCACCTATGTCATAAATTTATATGCACATAGTAATTACATCTCTCCATGCCATAAATTCACTAAGACATGCACCCGCTCACATTCACACCATCTCTTTCCTTCCATCCGTTAGGTATTGATTGGCTTTTTAGACCAATATAGTTTTGATGATGATCACAACATTATGTTGTTGCTAATGACTCTCAATATTTTAGTCTCATATTTAACAATTGAAGAATAACATTTTGGAGACTAAAAGATTGGTTTCATTATTGAGTAAGTTCATCTCATCAAGGTATATGTAAGAGTCATTTATTTCATCTTTTGTGAATGAAACCCTAACTCTCTTTGTGAGAGTTAGCTTCTCATTTTGTGGGAGTTTGAGTCCTTGTGTAAAACTAACCCTTGTGTAGGGTTTGGTGTGTCCTTATGTGGGACAAGGATATCCCTTGTGTAGGGATTGTATTCACTACCCTGAGTTCAAGTGGGAGATGTTGATGGATGTATGCCCTCAGTTCATTTGTATTAGATGCAAATGGATTTTATATTAAAAGAGAATTAATTAAGTCGCAAAGAGTTTGCGATATAAGTTAAGAACATTAAGGATATGTGAATTTTGCATATGATGCTAAAGAGAATTAAATATGTCATAAAATATTTATGAGCATATTTAATGTAATAAACGCGAGGAAAATGTTATCTGGATGACGGGATCGTCCCGATTTAAATCCAGGTTCAAACCGCGTCAAAAAACGGACTCCAAACATAGACATTAAGGCCAAAACAGTGATTAAAAGCCAATTTAGCATTGCGGGTCGGGCGCCCACTCTAGGCGGGCGCCCATGCCCGCACGGGCAAGCGCTTGACCGGCCCGCGGGTCAAGCCCGCCCCAGCGGGCTGGGGCTCGCCCGCACAGGCAGGCGGGTGCACAGCCCACAGCGGCTGCCTAAGCTCGCAAGTCAGGTGGGCCCCACGGTGGGGCCCACAAATGAGTAAACCCTAGTGGTTTTAAAATGACGGCTGGGCGGTGCGTAAAGCAATGTTTTGGGCTGTTTTTTGAGCCTCGTTTGAGGGGTCAAACGAACTCGAAATAGAGTGCAGTTTTTTCCTACGCGTTCACCATTCAACCCTCTTTGTAACGATGTGTGACATCACTCTTGGAGATCTATGGTGGGAGAGATTTAATTGCCCAGACATTACATTTACGAATGCATGTTTTGGGCAAAGTAAAATTTCTACATATGTTAAGTCCCACATCGGAAGCGATGAGATGGGGAGGGGTTGGCCGCATATATAAATAGGGGCCAATCACCTTCCTTGAAACTTGCACCAAGTCTCCAAATCCGAGAAGCTCCCAAAAGTTTTGATTAACATCAGATTAATACTTAAATTAATTATTCCATCTCTCCCAAAAATTCTTCCTTGCTCCTCATCGGCTCTAGCAAAGCTGCGAAGGAGTTCGGATCGGATTCGAAGTCTTGACGAATGATCCACTCAAGGTGAAACTTTCTTCGGCGCGTGGTTGGCTCGGCGACAAGGGTGTTGCTCGCCTCGGGACGCGGTGTGGTTCGGGAAATGGTTCGGCTCAGGACGAGGTGCTGCTCGGGACGCGGTTTGGCTTGGGAGAAGCGGCGCGAGGTCAAAGAAATGTTGATGAAAACGACACTTCGTATTCTGCGGAAACGACGTGAAAGGTATGTAGTTTAATTAAACATGTGTTTATAATTGCAAATATGTGAGATAGATATATCCTTAAGGGTTGGTCGGACCCAAACCCAGGATAGTAGAGATCTTGGCTAGGGTTGTTTCTTTAGAGCTTGATTTAAAATAGTTTTAAATCTGTTTTTCCGCTGCAATTTTGTTTTCGTCGTCCGTCCAACTTAGACCGGACGTCGATTTTATGGCCCGAAGGACACATAACCCGTCAAAGTCTCCATCTCGACAAAGGAGTCCACGTCAACCCACATTGCCGTTGATCCAAATCTGGGTTTTAACCGTTGCTTTACCATGGACCACTTTACACACCCCCAAAAACATTTAAAATTCAATTTTTTTAATTTACACACGTTCATATACCCAAATTGTCCCTCTCCTCTTCATCCCCTATAATCATCATCGCCTTTGCCATCGTTGCTGTCGTGTTGTCGCCAGCCTCCACGTCCACCTCTGCTAGGAACCGTCAAAAAATTGGAGTTGGAAAATAATTAAGATGGAGAGAGAGATAAACAAGTAAACATGGGAATTGAGAAAAATAAATATAAAAATTGAAATCGAAAAAGATGGAATCAATAAATAATGAAGATGATTATAGATTGGATGTTTTTTTGATGAGGCTGAGTTTGCTTCATCGGCCTTCTCGTCATTCTTCTCCTCATACAGTCAAATTACGAAGAAGTGAGGCTGTAGAGTCGATATGAGAGAGGATAATGAGGTGGCAACAACAGTGGAGATAGGTGAGACCGTGGAAGAGACGATCCTTGTCGACTGTGGCGGAACTAGACTATTGGTTAGCTCGGGTCACAATGCACATAATTATTTAGTGGGGCCCAATACGTATACATACACATATGTACATACACACACATACAAATATACATAAAAATATACATATTTTTCAAAATTTTGTGGGGGCACATGCCCCCACATTGCAATGGGTAGTTCCGCCCCTGCTTGTCGATGAGAAGAAGCAAAGAGGAAAGGTGACGAGCAGGAGATGGGTCGGATGACAAACTTGTAAATTTTGAAAGGCAAACCCGTAAATAAACGGTACTAGTCATAACCCGTGCACTAAGTGCACAAACACCACAAAAACCAACACACACAATCAGGACGTGGGACACATACGGATGTTTCGATGAATGTAAAAACGGGTGAAAATGAGAAGTGTGGATTGAGTGTGTGTATAGTTTTGGGGTTTTTGGTTTTTTTATTGGGGGTGTGATTTTGAGTGTTTTGGGTGTGTGTAGTTTTGAGGGGTTGGATGTGGTTTTGGGTTTAAAGAGATTGTCCCATGTGACGATGTGACATTGTCATGTGGGACAAATTCAAAAACATCACTCAACTGTAACACGGACGTGACAATTAGGTCTGTGTGTATAGCAGCTCGCGGTCCTTTCCTGTCCGGCTTTAAAATCTGTGTCCTTTTGGGGGTTTGGGTTCATTTCAAGAATCCGATTTTTTCGTTTTTCCTCCGCTTTTGTTTTGTTTTCGTTTGTACGGAGATCGTTGCAGCGTTTTGTCTCTAGAATTCAAACTCGAAGTTGTGGTTGAAGGTTCTCTTTGATCGGCGACGGCGAGTGCGCGTTAGCCCTAATAGCCGTCTTCTGCTGCTTCGATTATTATTATTTTGTTTTTTAAATTTGTTTGGAAATGTTGCAGTTACATGAGGAATTGGGATGACGTGAGATTCCCCCCGATCTTCACATTTTCCTGTAGTTTTACTTTCTATTTACATTTTGTATTTTTATCGCTGATTTTCTTTGTTTGATTGGGGCAGGGGCTGCGGAGGAGGACTCATCTTGCCTGATTTTCTCTTCGTTTCCATCTTCTTCTAGGGTTTTTTTTTTTTTTTTTTTGGGGGGGGGGGGTGTGTGTGTGTGTGTGTGTAAATATTCTTCGATATTGAAGAAGAAGGATTAGAAATAGAGATGTCTTCTTCATCTGGTCGACCGCAGGTTACTATCACACTCGGCCGTAGCGGTCAGGTACTGTCTACTTCTCATTCTTCTCATACTTCCCTTATTTAACCGCCATTGTAACACCATGTACATTTCTGCTTTTCTTGCGTGCTTCCCGATTTAAATTCATGTAGTTTTCCTTCAAACTAATTCCCATAGGAGATGAAGTAATGATCTAACTAAAGCTAGCTTTATCTTCAGCCTGCAAAATATTCCCCCCCCCCCCCCCCCCCCTCCCCCGTAACGTTACACTATTCGCCCCAAAAGAGGAGGAGGAGGAGGAGACATTGGTTGTGACATCGATGGCATGTGATCCTGGTTGACTGTATATCAACAGTTACTCCAGTTTCGCCTCCCTGAGATTTCTTCCCGTCAAATTATGTGCCTTTATCCCCTTTACTACGCTCTGGGACTTCTTCTCATCAAATTAGGTGACGTGCCATCATCCCTCAGCATAGCTGATCACTTAGCCCAGCTTGTGGTGAACCCTGCAAGGTGAGCTGGTGTGCGGTGAATCGTGCCTTGTCCATCAGGCGCTTTTAAGATTGGGCAACAAGTGGGCAAACTTTTAAAATTCTTTCACACGGTGAAATACTTTGCAAAATACTTTGCAAGAGGCAGCTGCAAGGAACTGCATACAACGGTGAGGAAATGTATATATGAAAAGTACATCCAAATCATAGTAATGAGCGTTACCAGTGCTCTCTGATCGAACACATCCCATGATTCTGCACTGTTTGTTCCCATTCATTCTCAACTGGCAACTGCTTGCTTCTACGCTCCATTTTAGTTTTTGTTTAACCTCAGATTTGTAGATTATTATGAAAAAGCCATCGTTAGAGAAATCATTAATTCAACATATCAAGATACAAAACCCGCCATCACAAACAAAGTAAAAAACATGCCCTTATGACTGATATATTTTACCAGAAGTCAATAGCTTTATCTAGAAACATAAAAGAATTGGAAGAATGGCTAGATTTCATAACTTGGTTCCAAAATAATTTAACAAATGTAGAAGCTAAGGGCACTGGTCTGATTTACTCCTCCTACCTTCATTCTTGTTATGAACTTATGTGCATTGGGCTAAGTTTACTCTAAGCACAGTTATAATTAAGTTTTCTCATCATTTATCAACCTGAAAAAGTAATAAACTGTGATAGTGATAAAACTCTTATTTTAAATTATTCCGCTGCTAGATGAAGTGGAATTTGCAGTCTGCTGTCAATGCTTGTGTTATAATGATCCAAATATGGAAAAAAGCCTAGAAATCTAGAACGTATCCAAACTTGACTGATATATAAATTTGTGAGGGTTTCTTTAGTGTTTCTCATGAAAGGCCATTAGTTTATGTATTGTGCAAATGGAAATTTTTTCTAGAGGGTCCATATTTAGTTGCTTGTAAGTAAAGTACCATATTTTAACTTTTCTAATTGTGTGGAAATTGAATGTATGTGTTGCGGCTGTGAGGGTTAGTGAGGTCCAATTGCATGGCCGAATAGATAGGTTGACCTATCTGTCAATTCCATCAAGGTTCTATGATATGAAATTTTCTTGTCCAAAGTTGTCTTTGTCAGAAGTTTGATACCAACTCAAATATGGTTAACAACATCTTGACACATGATCGTAATACTGTCAATTCTTTTTGCAAGCTTTCTTGACTTAATGAGTCATGCATCAATAAAAACCTCTGCAATAGATGAATGTTTGAAGTAGGAGAATGCAGATTATAACTGCATTCCATTAAGTTAAATGTTATTCCTTCTAGGTTCATCAGAGGGTTAAGCTCCATTTTTGCCTGGGGGAGTTTTCAGCATTCAATATGCTTAGCAGATCCATGTGAAGGCAAATTTGGTGGAACTTTGGCTTAATTCATATATACCTCATAGGGTTTTATTCGGTGAGGATCCATATTGAGCTGAATAGCACTAATATAATTTTGCTTGTTGGAATTTGAAGTCGATTATGCATTGGAGTTTCTAGATGGAAATGGCAAGGAAACTGCCAATGATATCTGATGATACTCTGTTGTTGATGCAAGTGGCTGGTTGCTACTTGAAATAACGGGGACAAACTTTTTTGTAGCAGAATTTCTCACAAGCTTATGTGGCAAGAAAGTTTACAGTAGCAGGATGTTCTGGTTTTGCAGCAGGATCTCATCTACTTGTATTGCTAGTGCCATGATTGGATTTATTTGTGGAAGGCATTTGGGTTGCTTGGTGTTTTGACAATACTGCCTTGTCGTTACCATCTTAAAACTATTGGTACTCGATCATGTTAAGTTTCTTCATCCTGGTATAAATAGCTTAACTTTAAACTACATATAAATGGGACTGAGATTATTAGTAAGCATCTAATTTAATATATATTGTGGGTTTACTATCATCATCATCATCATCATCATCATAGCCATCATCCCAAAATTGGGTTGGCTTCATGGACTTATGAATGGATTTTCTAGGGTTTTGTGGTAGAAATTTAGGAATTTGGGGAAAAGATAATATTTATATGGAAATTAAAAGGAATACACGATAAGTAGGTTTCTTTTGAGAGGAAACCGCTCTCCCAAGCCACCAATTCAAGAGGGTGGCCACGCTCTCCAACAAAGAGGGATAAAATCAACCTCGTATGAGTTCTCTTACAAAATTCAGCCTTCCCTCTAATGACCCTTACACTCTTATTTATAAGAAGACCATTGCTTAGGTAATTAGTCAAAAGGACTAAATTACCCTTCTTATTTAAACAATTACCAAATGAGGGTCCTAACATTACTCCCTCATTTAAACCATTACTATAACATGTCTAACATTACTCCATTTAAACCATTACCAAATGAGGGACCTAATATTATTTCATCATTTAAACAATTACCATAACCGGCCTAATGCTAACTCTCCCAGTTAAACCATTACCAAATATGGGGCCTAATATTACTATTCCATTTAAACCATTACCAAATGGAGAGCCTAACATTACATTTTTGTCCCTAACCTTAGAAATTATGGTTTTGCCATTGTCTCCTCTAGGGTTTGCCGCCGTCGCTCCTTGACTCTACTTTCGCCGCCGCCGCCTGCTTGTGATCGTATCAACTTAATAGAAAGAATGTCGGATCATGATTGCGTTGGAATATAATGTGAATACTTGTTTTTCACACATTACGATCCAAAGCCTTTTCTTTTGTTAAAACTTAGATCGCTCATATCCATTCTTATCATTTACATCCATGTTTTATTCGGTTTACATCTCTTTCTCTTGATCTCAATATTCATATATTCTGTATTTCTGACGGACACATCAAAAGGCCTTTGGCGTATATGATCAAACCATCCTTTCTAAAATCATATACGTTCGATCAGATATTCATTATCTTTTTTAATATTTCTACACATCTGCCGGAACCTTCATATTTTTGCTACACTTAAATTCTGTTCATCTTTTTGGTAATAGCCGAACATTTGCACCTTATAACAATACTAGTTTACTCATTATGGTAAAATTTACGTTTTGATTGTAGTGGTACGTTGCGATTGCATACCACTCCTATTACGGTTCTCCACTTCCTGTTTTGAGTATATGATCAATATATTCCTTAATCAATGTGTCATATTGAATAACCCACCTGAGATATCGAAAGTACTTATCGAAATACTTCCCCCAACCCGCTTCATCATGCTATGATCTTCATGTCTCACATTGGGGGGTTGACTTGATAAATATTAAATTCTGTTAATCTTTTATGTATTCTCGGGAGTTACATTTTTTAAACGCATTATGTGTGTCAATATATTTGTTGCTATCAAGTCACTATAAACTCGACATTGCGATGTGCTATGAACATGAATGTCTGGAAAGATAAAGTGGTATAGTCCTTTATATAAGAGTTCTCTAAAGAGCTTGATTGTTCCATGTCTTGTTTAACAACTGCAGGTTGTCAAGAGAGCAGGTTCTATATCTGATGTTAGTCATACTGATTTCAAACCATTATCTGGGAGTAAGAGGCCAATCAGAGAGAGGTTGGGAAACAATGTGGGTGATCCTCCCTCACACGGTAGTCTGTCCAAAGACAAACGGTAAGCACTTCTTTCAAAGTTTTATGTGATATGAATTGTGAAACCAGTGAACTTCTCTGATGATTATCGTTTTGTTTAACTATTTATGGTTTGCTGCTCTTTTTGTCTATAAGAAAATTGCTAACAAAACTTATGTATATGTTGCTTTTTTGTCTATAAGAATATTGTTAATGAAACTGTTCAAGGGCATAACTGTTAATTTGACGTAATGTCGGGTTCAAAGGAACACCGGTGCCCAGTCAACTGTTCATATTCTATATTTTATCTTTACTTCTGTATCTTGTTTCTCAACAAGTGAATAACGTTTTACTTCATACTATACCGATTCCCAAAGGATTCTCTTTGCCTCTGCAAATTGGATGCGTCTGTAGATATGCTTCCGGCTGAAATTGCAACAGGACCATGGCACAATCCAGTACCTCCCACCCAGAGCTCTAGGGCACATGGCCGAACAAAATTGTCAAACATTCATGTCATAATTATTCGAATCATTAATTCATAAGTTTCCCCCCCACAACATTTACAAATAGATGAAAATCAATAACACAATCCACTATACACACACACACACTAGAAATTAGCCGTGCACTTAGTGCACGAAGCAAAAGTAACCCCTACAAACATGGCGTGGTGCACGTGCACAACCGAAAAGGAGCGAGAAGTGTGGGTGTGCGTGTTGATATCGTCGGAGAGTAAAAGGGGAGCAATCATGTAATAAGGAGGCTAAAAGCCTGAAAGGGCTAACATGCAAATAATTGGGATGAAGGGGGCATGCAATCTTTTATTTTTTTTGGGTGGGGTGAGGTATTTACGGTTCTGTCATTGTCCCATGTGGCGATGTGGCATTGCCCTTGGGACAATAGCCAAAATCATAAATCCCTTTTTAATATATATATATATATGAGAATAATGGGTATCATATGACAATGGAGGTATCTCCTCATATATCAAGACACAAAAAGTGGGTTGGTACAACAAGTACAAGCCCATGTGGGCTTGTACCACCCCACTTTTTGTGTCTTATATATGAGGAGGTGCCTCCCATGTCATATGATACCCATTATATATATGAGAATAATGGGTATCATACGCCATATGAGAGGGTCTCTCATATGCCCTCTCACATAAAGGGGGCAAGTATAAGCCCACATGGTCTTGTACTTGTTGTACTTGCCCCATTTATGTGAGGGGGCATATGAGAGACCCTCTCATATGGCGTATGATACCCATTATAATATATATATATACACACACTAGACATAACCCGTGCTCTACGGGCACGGTTCATTTAAGATATTCACCTCTTAAAATCTTAGTTCCCCCAAAAATTTAGATCATCCCAAGAAATTTAGTTCCTTCCAAAATCTTAGTTCATCCCAAAATTTATAGCCTTATAATTAGAAGAAGGGTGCCAGTTCTCCAATTCATTTATATAGTCAACAAGGCATGACTGTGACTAAAGAATTTATATCCTTTTTATATACATGCGATTAGAAGATAAAATGATATTTATATCCCCATGTTTTACTTCTCTTGCATCCTCTATATGTTACTATAATTTTACAGATATATTTATACAATCAACCGATATACATAAGACTTCAAATTACAAAAAAGAAGAGGGTATAATAGTGGTCTGGTTAAAGAATTATAGTATGCATTGAAATTACTTTTCTTGAGAGAAGGGGAAAAAAATCTATTTTTGAGTTTTTTTCAACAAAATTAAATTCTCCAAACGATGTACACGTTCCAAAATTTGAATTCGCCAATTAACTATTTTGGGACTTGGTCAGTGCTCAAGTCTGAGCTCTTCTCCCACTACCTCCACTTCTCACTCCCGCACTCTTCTCTTCTTAACTGACTCCCACACACACCCTCTCTCTAAACGGTATGTCCTAGTCACCAATTAAAAAGTGCAAAAGGGTATGTGCCTGCGGTTTTCAATTTTTGTGTTATTTGGTTTGTAAAATATGCAAAAGGCCATGTCTTAGTCACCAAGCACAGTCATCATTTTTGTCCTAGTCATATTTTGGGTGCCACGTAGGACAAAATTCAAAAAGGTCATCAATTGTATAATAGATAGATATATATATGACAATAATATAGAAAAGATGGCACCTAATTTAATAGATCAAGTGCCAAGACACAAAAAAGTGAAAAGTACAAGCCCCACATGGGCTTGTACTTTCTGTGGGGATGCCTTTTTGTGTCTTGCACCTGATCTATTTCCGGTGACACCTCATCTACATTATTATAAATATAAATATAAATATAAATATAAATATAAATATAAATATAAAACAAATGAGGGAGATTGATGGAATGTTTGTCCTACTAGGACAAAAGAGTGGATATAGTGGTCTATATGGTTTGGCCACCTCATCACGGTGGGGCCCACTTGGAGGTGGGGGGTTTGGATGTGGTTTTTGGTGTTGTTGTAGAGCCCCCATGGATATGGCCCCCATTCCCATGAATTACGAGCTTGCCATGGCCAAATGAACCTCCATCTACCATCTATTTTACTGGTATGCCATTGGGATTTATGCACTTTGCCCTCCAACATTTTTTGCAATTTAACCCTTGATTTTCCTCCTTTTACCCCCGGCGATACATACACAACCATACTTCTCACTACTTTTTGGTTGCGTTCGTGCACCACATCTTGTGTGAGGGGTTTTTTGTCCCGTGTACTCTGTGCACGGTTATTTCAAGTATATATAATATAGTACATTTGAGGGATGTTTTTTGAATTTTGTCCCATGTAGCATGTTTGTCCCATGTTGCAATGTCACATCGCTAAAAAACCCCACCAACCCACCCCAACCCAAAAGCACATAAAAACCAAAAAAACCCACTAACCCACCCCCACCAAAAAAACATCCAAACCAAAACACCCCAAAACACACCCAAACCAAAACACCCAAAAACACATCACAATCAAAAAACCCCAATACAATGCCACACACACACACATCATATTTGAACCCGGTTTTGCACATATTGAAACACCCGTTTGGGTCCCACGTCCTAATTGGGCGGGCTGTTTTTTTGCGTACCTGTGCACTATGTGCACGGGTATTTTCTGGTGTGTATATATATACATATATAAGTAGCCCAATTTAATAGTATTTTTCTACATGCAAATAAGAAAGTGTGCAGACCGAGGGGAGGAGAAAAGAAGAAAATGTAAGGGAGAGTTAGGAAAGAAGCACTCACCTTATGACTTGGGAGATTCAGATGGAAATAGGTAGAACAAGAGTAATTTATATTTCTCATGGTGCACAATGGACAACTTCACTCTTCACATCCGATCTGAAGGGAGATCAGACTTTATATTGTTATTTTATCATGTACTATAATGGAATAAGTGGTACACATATCTATGATGTGGATAGATTAAACCTTAAACGCTTGTATTAAGTATAACACATTTTTGGATCAGAATATTTTAAATAAATTTTATGATTTTTAAGGAATATTTGGAATACATTTCTATTTTAATTAGTTACGACTCGTTAATTCGTTAATTAAACCCATTTGATAAAACCCCAAATTGACCCCAAATTTTATTTTTAAAACTTAAATCTAAATTTGAATATATAATTAATTAAAATTTGAATTTAAACAAAAATCTATCTTTTAACTCGGAATTAGAAGACTAATTAAATATGAATTATAATCTAATTCTAAAATTGAATTCAAACCCCATCTCTTTCTTGCACCTGAGCAACATTGTCACACATTTCCTTTCTTTTATCCCCAGATCTTCCTTTTCGAAAAAAAAAACGTGAAAGAATAGACGAAGAAGAAATAGAAAAACGAATAAGAGGTAGAAGCACGTACCTGCAGCAACCGAGCCCCCTCATTCAACCGAAGCCAAATCCGCTCGAGCTCCTTCGAAAACCCATGCACTCGCCTCCATTGAAAGATAGGTTTCCACCACAACTGATCCCTTATTTTACACTATTAGTTGAAATTGATTATAAAAATAAAAGAAGATTTTAAGAATTGGTGAGAGTTCATAAGTGGGGGAATATCTAATAAAAGAAGGGTTGTCTTAGGCAACCTGAACAATTACGTCAGATACTCAGATTGTTATCCTTATGTGAAATCCTCTGATATAAACTTTAATTGGCGGTGTTCTTGTTATTTCTATTTCTCCACTCCGTTAAATTTTGGCAATTCAGATGTATTAGTTGTTAAACACAGCTTTTGACAAGCCTAATACATAGTAGTTGTTAAACACAGCTTTTGACAAGCCTAATAGATGGTAAAATATGAAAAAAGGACATATAAACAGTGATTCGGTTGGGCTCTATATAAAATTTCTTCATGTTCATGCACTGTAGATATGGCTTGGCATTATACTTATTTAATCAATTTGGCATGCCGAGGTTATCATATATTTGTGTGGATTCTTTGAATCATATCTATAATAATATGTAAGAAAAGAGGTGATTTACTGATTGTTAATGTTAATGATTAACATGTTGCGCTTGATCTACTGCACGTTGGCCATTTATGCTTCTTCAGTTTTATACATATAAATCTCATTATGGTTTGAAATTGACCTTGTTATTCATTCTCTTAAATTAATTTAGAAATGATTACGTAAAATGGATCCGATTTTGTGTGATAACAAATGGCAATATGACTAACTTAATATCGTGACATTGAATTAAAAAATATAACATGGTTACATGACACGTGGGGTATATGAAACTCATTGTCATAGAGAGTGCGGGATCGATGAAGGTCCTTACAATCGTACCCGGTCATGGATGCATGAATATACTACTATGACCTAATAGCTATAGCTAGGATATCAATTGTTGGGGAAGTTTACAACTCATGATTTTCAGTTCAGACCTGGATAGTTTGAGAAGGTTATAACTCACGGATGTAGTCCATCGCTGTATCGTGTGGGAAGGTTATTGGTCTATATTGATCGTTGTTTCAACTGGATGGAATATCCAAATTGCATATCGTACTATCGAGCATGAGTTATTTGTTAGAATAGTATCATCATATTATATTTGATACATTGACATCATAGGTTGGTGACATTGCTATTCTTGACTTCATAAACTAGAGATATTAGTTGATATTAGTTTTATTCATTTGATCAACTAAGATATTCATTCACTGATTATTACCGATTTATGATGCACATGATTTATCGTCATACTTGACATATTATTGCCCATACGTGCCATCCTTATTGTTCTATATTTTTACTGGTAAATATTTTAAAGAATTTTTAAAATTAAATTGTTTGTTTTCTGGAAACTTAACGAGAATATCTTGCTGAAGAAATTTTTTCTGTTGAATGTCAGTTAGGTTCGGAGAGTGAATATATAAAGGCCGATTCTTTCGTGCACGTTGATAGAGAGGAGCATGTGTTTTCTATGAGTTAGGTTTAGTTACTTTTGTTTCGTTTATTAATATATACCATAATATAGGGACTATATTTTGTACTAACCATAGAGCCTTATTTTTATCATTGCTACTCTTTCTTTTTTGGGTTTGTAATAATTGAACTCCAATTTCAGGAGATATTTTCTTTAATTCGGACAGTGATGCAATAAAGTTTTCGTTTCTATTTTATTTATGGCTTGTTAAATATATATACATGGGAACTGGATGTCAGTTTTCATTGATGCTAGGCATATTTAAATCAAGAGGAAAAAGAGGAAGAAAGAAAAAAGTTACATATTTTTCTTTTGATTTACGCACATTGTGGGCCTTCCGTTCTCTTCTCCGGTATAGTGGGAAGTGGGAAGCTGACATGTTTTTGGCGATGGCCCACACATGGCATGTCCATGCAAACTCTGTAACGAGTTACGATATAATAAAACATCGTAGTCATATTAATTTTTAAAGAAATAACCCCTTGTTTTTCTTCGAGATCCCGTATGACACATCAAAATGAGAGTGCGGGTTAACACATTAGCTACTGCGAATAATGCGAATAATGCACCCGTGGAGAATGCACCTATGGTTGATGCACCCGTAGGCTTGGCGGAAGTGCTACGTGGGTTGTATTAACACTAATATCAAATTGAGATTCTCCCTCAGGGATTTCAGCATGCTCCATGGGCTGAGTTGGGAGTCAAGCAGTTTCGGAAGCTGCACCCGGTGTACTTTTCTGGCAAGGATGGGCAAGGATGGTACACTGAAATCTGAAAAATGATCACACATTACAGAGGAATACATGAGAGTTACTCATGTTCTATTGGGATCATGGGTGGATATTGCTAAGCTATAGCTGACAGAAACACGAGAAACTGGTAGCAAGAGGAGGAAGCCTGTTTGGCTCGACCTATTACTTGTGCCATAATGAAAGAGCGTTTTAACGCCAAATACTTCTTTTCGATGGTTAAGATGAAATTACAACAACGCTTCATCAATCTCGTCCAAGGTTCCAAGATCGTGGACGTGGACGAATATGATGCACAATTTTGATGCTAAGTCGGTAACCATCCCTCAATTGAGGCCACTACGATTTTTAGCTATTTTTGAAGTTTCGCTATGACTCTTTTGTTGTTGCAGGTTTGCTCTACAGATGGTTGCCACTTTTGTGGACCGGGCGATATGTTTTTAATAGGGCTTGATTTTTGAAATTTAAGAATAATTGGTCATTGTCCTGTATAACATGATGAAGTCTTGGAAGTAGAATGAGGTATGAGGTCCTTGCCGAGCTTCATAAGGTAGTTTACATTGGAGGGAGCAAGCGCCTTTGCGTTCGATTCAGACTGCACGGTTTAAGAGGCTGCTCGTTTAGCAGTTGCTTAACGATCAGTTAAGTACTTCCATTGATGTAGGATTGATACTTCCATTGATGTAGGATTGAACATCTTAAGGACTACCAATGCATGCTCAATCAGTGCATCATTTACGGGATGTCTGGGCATACCACTAGAGATTGATTATATAGAACCAATAATCCCCCATCTACACTAGTTCTAGCAGCTACCAGATCCACTTAGTGCGGTCTACCCCTTGTTAAATTAGCAACATGATTTTAGCAGGCGAGGTCCAACAGTCCAGACTTCAGGCTTTTACTATGAAAGCTGCGGAGGTTGAGACTACCGACTAAGTGACATTGGTAACCTCTTGACTTTTCTATTATTCATTTTCATACCTATCTTTTACTACCCATTGCTAGTAGCTCGCTTCCATTATCTTGTTGTTAGTACCTTATGCATGTTTGTAAAACCACCTGTTACATTAAGGCATAATGTTAGTTGCTTTTACTCCCGCCCGTTCTCTTTCCGAATCGGGAGCTTCCTAACTGTTTTTTGTCCTGACAGTTCGTGCAGAAACATTCCATTCCTATTGGTTCTCTTCTTTCGAGTTGGAGTATTAACAGGGTAGTGCCATATTATGCTCTTTCTCTGGATGTCAGTTATGTCCCATGGTAATATGTTGACGTGTGCTTTGTGGATTTCATAGTGATCGACATGTTGAGCTTCGATGTGGTCTTTCGTATGGATTGGTTAGAAACTTTTCATGCTACAGTCAACTGCTGCTATTGAAAGAGTAGTATTCATGAAATCTAATCATCATGTGTTTGAGTTAATAACTGAGAGCATATCACTTGTACCAAGCTAATTATGGACCAATACGAATGAGGCGATAACAGTAGCATGGTAGGAGGAATCAGAGAAGCTTGAATGGGTTCAAGAGTTTGATGATGTATTCCTTAAGGCCATCTTAGGTTTACCATTAGATCGAGCTCTTGAATGCTCAATTGAATTGGTATCAGGCGCACAACCTATCTCCAAGGCTTTATATCGAATGGTCGTTGCAAAGTTGAAAGAGTTTCGTATTTGGTTGGGTGACTTGTTATCGAAGGAATTGATATGTTCCCGTGTATCTTCTTAGAGAGAGTGAGTTTTATTAGTTAAGAAGAAGGATGTGTAGCAGAGGATGTGCAGACTATCAAGAGCTGAACAAGGTGATCTTAAAGAACTAGTTTCTGTTACCGTGCATTGCTGATATCTTTGATCATCTCAAATCTTTTTCAAGTTGGATCTACGAAGCGGATACGATGAGATCGCGCACAGTGGCAAATTTGAAGTTTCAGGAGGCTTAGTGGCATTTTTTTAATTTTGGGGTCCCGAGAGGCATTTATGTAATTTTGAGAAAATCTGATTATTATGTTAGTGGGGGCTCAGAGAGATCAATGTTTATGCCGAATTTTGTGAGAACTTAGAGGTTGATTAGATCATTCTTTTGTGAACAGTGCGACCATTCTCTTGAATTGGCGGCTTAGGGGAGCGGTTTCCTCATGAAAGAAACCTACTTATCTTATATTCCTCTTTATATCCATAAAAAATCTGATTTTTATTATTTAAAATCCTAGAAGTTCTTATCAAATTGGTATCAGAGCAAGCTCGTGATGTCATTGATGAGAAAACTTGAAGCTTTAGAAGAGAAATTTGATGGCGTATTGGCAGGAGTGATGAAATCAATGGAGGGGATAATAACGTCAATGGCCTCCGTCTAATCCACGTGAAGGCATCGTTCGAAGGCAAGGATGGATGCGAAGATGGAGACTTTCATGCAAATCCTTACGTAACACTTATCCCAACGATTTTTCGATCCAAACGGGGATTTGGGCAACGTTGGCGATAATAACTCAGATCTAAGGCAAAAGGCAAAAGGCAAAAATTTTTGGCGAAGGAAAATGAGAAAATTGAAGAATTTGAGGAAAGACTTTTCTCCGATGCAGATCTGGACTCCGAAGATGCGATCAAAGAATCCACACGGGGCGGTGACCCCTCGCATCCTTACCAGGGGAACCACGACCTCGGGGCAGGCTGCCTGGGGGTCGACGGTCCCCGCGCAACCTGCCAGGGCCTTGGCGAGTCACGACAATGCCGCATGGGGCCTTACGGCTTTATGACGGCCTGCCAGGACCCTCCTGAACAATTGCAGGCATGCCATGGCCATCCCAAGCAATCACGGTCCCGCCTGGCCTTCCCTACATGCAGTAAGGCTGTCAGGGCAGCGGCTTGCAACAGCAGGGCTGCCAGGCCCCCTGACCCCAGGCGGCTTGCCAGAGGCTATTGGATCATTGAGCATGGTGGCATGGTATTGGCAAAGATCTTGACGACCCCAGGGACTCCACGGCCCTCGGATTGTTAGAGACTTCGACATGTGCCGGCCTACGAGGAGTTTCGAGATGACTATGACGATGACTCGGGCTATGAGGAGAATGTCAGCGACTATTTGGGGCGATAATGATTGGGAGAGTGATTGTTTAGTAGGTGGTGCCCCATTGAGGAGTTTTAAGTGGTCCAGGGAGATGCGCCAGAACACCTACAAGCCATACTAATTTGGGTAGCCTAGATGGCGAGTTGGTTAGGGAATCTCGGTGTTGATGACAAGATTAGGAATTTGAAGATGCTGTTGTTCGAGGAGGATGATCCTTATGGGTGGATTTATCGTGTTGAAAGATTTTTTGCAGTGACCCGCTTGAGGGAGAGGGATACATTGGAGGCATGTGGCGTATGCTTTGAAGGAAAAGCTCTCTATTGGTTTCAATAGAGTGAGCAGAGACGACCTATGCGCTCATGGGAGGAAACCTATATGAGCAGCTCATCGCCCTCATGAAAGTGGGCATCGTCAGGGAGTACGAGGCGAAATTTAAGGCGCTTTCTGGACGAGTAAGAGAGATACCAGAGAAGACGTTGGATGAGAGCTTCATGAATGGGCTCAAGGCAAACATACGTTAGGAGCTCTGCATACAGAGATTGTGGGGGCTATTGGGCACGATGGAACTGACCCAGATGATTTAGGATCGGCTCATAGAGGAGCGGTGGGCCAAAGGGGGCCTGGGGTGGATCTGTTTTTTGCAGCCAGGTCCCGATGGAGAGGAGGCACCGTCAGGAGGGATCTAGTCCAACAAAGAGGAGAACAACGAGAAATTATCAGGACAATTCAAGATGACAGAGGCTGAGGTGCGGGACAAGTGGATGAAGGGATTGTGATGCCACTAATAAAAAATTCATCCCAGGGTACCGGTGTTGAGACCGTAAACTTCAGCTGTTGATCGTGGATGAGGAGTCGAGGAGCCATGATGAAATGGGCACTCCCACTTGGAGTAGCATACACATGGTTTTCATGACACCACCTTGAGGACAAGTTGGTTATTTAGGAGTAGTATAGAGGCAAATCTGTATTTTTGGGAGGGCTCAGTGGAATTCTTGTAATTTTAGGGTCAAGGGGGGTGTTTATGTAATTTTGGAAACAATCTGATTATTATATTAGTTAGGGCTTAGAGAGATTATGATTTATGCTAAATTTTGTAAGAGAACTCATAGTAGGTTGTTTAGATTCTCTTGTGGAGAGTGTGACCATGCTCTCGAATTGGTAGCTTGGAAGAGCGGTTTTCTCTCAAAAGAAACCACCTTATCTTGTATTCCTCTTTTTATCTATAAAAAAATCTGATTTTTACCATTCAAAACCCTAGAAGTTCCTAACCGAATATTATAATGTGAATGTTAAGAAAGAAGATATACATAAGATTACTTTTTAGATTAAGTACGAACAATATAAATTTTTGGTTATGTCGTTTGGTGTGACCAATGTACTAATAACGTTCATGAATCTTATGTTCCAAGCATTCTATGAATTTCTGGACAATTTCGTGGTGATCGATTTTTATTAATGATATCTTGGTGTATTCCAAGATTGAAGAAGATCATATTGAGCATCTATGGATAGTATTATATGTACTGCAAAGACATCAGCTCTATGCTAAGTACATCAAATGCGAGATTTGGTTATATTAAGTGGCCATTCTTGGACATATTGTGATTAATAACGGCATATCGTAAACCCCGAGAAAGTTTCAGCTATTAGAAATTGACTGGTCTTTAGGTCAGTTATGGAGATTAGGAATTTTCTGGGACTAACAGGCTACTTCTGATGTCTATTCAAGATTTCTTTAAGATTGCAGAACTTATGACGTGTCTTACGAGAAAGGATATTGAATTTGTTTGGTCTGAAGCTTGTACACATGCTTTTGAGGAGTTGAAGACAAGATTTCCAGTTGCATCAATTTTGACTATTTCGAATAAGATTATATGAGGATTTGAAGTTTATTGTGATGCTAATAGAAATGGTCTCGGTTGCATGCTGCATCAGCTTGGATGTGTAGTGACCTTTACATGTGGGCAATTGAAGGGGCACGAGAAGAACTATCTTACGCATGATTTGGAGTTGACTGCGATTAACTTCTCACCCAAGATATGGAGACACTATCATTTGGGAGAACATGTGAATATATTTACCGATCAAAAGAACATGAAGTACATCTTCATTCAAAAGGAGCTCAAATATGAGATGTCGCATGTGATTATAACTTATAACAACTTATAATTTTGACCGTCAGTACCACACACAAGGAAGGTTAATATTGTCCCTGATGAGTTGAGTTAATTTCTCACATGATGACTCTTACAACGCAATAGATATTTCAACAGGCTGTGTGAAAGATGGTGATTGAAGTTATTCTGTTGGTAATTACAACATCACTGATGAAATTGCAGATTCAGTCGATCATCATGGATGGATCGGATTAAAGCTGCCCAGACTGACTATACAGAGTTATAAAAGATAAAAGAGCTAGTATAAATTCGTTTTTAGACAGACTTTCTCATTCATCAAGATGGGTCATTGAGATACCACAGTAGGATCTGTGTGCCCTGTGGTGAGATCAAAGATGAACTATTAAAGGAAGTTTGTATCTCTCCCTACTTTATTCACCCCGAAGGTACAAAGATGTCATAAAGAGGAGTATTGCTTGAAGCGTAGTCAAGTGTCTGGTTTACCAGCAGGAGAAAGCTGAGTATCATTGTATTGTTGGTAGGGGTGGGCATCGGGTAAACCCGACTTTTTTGAACAAATCCGAATCCGATTCCGGATTAATTCGGTCAGCAAAACGAGTTCCGAAGCCGATTCCGAACAATCGGGTTTCTTCCGAAAAATCCCGATTATGCAATCGGACCAACAAACCTCACCCGAATCCGCGTCCGAATGGGCCCAGAAAAAACATCACCACTTGCCCTCACGGGCCTAAGCCCAGTTGCCATGTTTCTGACCCAATATCTAATTTATAGAACATGAGGCACCATATTTTACCCGATGTGGGTCTAAAATAGCCCACTCACCCTACATGCTACAGCTTGCTCTCTACTATGAAGGTTCTATTCTCCAACTTTAGGCCCACATCGGTGGGAGGTGAGATAGTCGCAATATTTAAGTATAGGCCGTTTGGGCTAACTTACGCGATCTCAACAGAACATCACCCTACTTTGGCCGACCGTCTGGGCTTAAGCCACTAATGCAAGTGGGCGATTCGATTACTTAACGCATGATTGTATCTCCAAATTTGTTCACTGGTTGACAACTCGGTCAACGCCCCTGAAACGAGATCTCTTCTGTGCGCAAGTTCCATTGTGTTTAGTCCCACATCGGTGGGAGTTCGTAGACTCACAATGTTCAAATATGTTATTTGGGTTAGGGAGAACAAGATAAATAATCGGATTCGGATCGGACCAAGATCCTTGACATGGCATCCGATTTCCGATTCCGAATGTAATCGGTTGGGAAAATTTTATCCGAATCCGAATCCGATTTTGAACTGACCGAATATTCGGAATCTTATTCGGGAACGGAACCGGGTTTTTTGCACACCCCTAATTGTAGGTTTGCTACAATATCTGCATATCATCATGGATTTCGTGACCATTTTGCCACGGAGCTCGAAGCAGCATGATGCTATTTAGGTGATCATTGATCGATTAAACAATTTAGCGCATTTCATTCCTTTTCGCATGGATTGGTCCACAGAAACACTTGCGAAGAAGTACATATAGGTACCTGATTTCTTTTCTTATACCTTCTGTAATTTCTTAATAAATGCATTGTGACGTAAATAAACTTGTATATGAAATCAGGAGACTACATGGTGTGTTTGTGTGTATAGTCTCCGATTAAAACACTACATTCACTTCACAGCTTTGGAAGAGTCTGCAGGCAAGTTTGAGTACCAACCTCAGTTTTAGTACGACATATCACTCGCAGACACGTGCAGTCGGAGCGTATCATCTAAATATCAAAAGACATTAAGAGCTTGTATGTTGGACTTTAAGAGATTATGTGAGGATCGTCTGAATCTAGTTGAGTTTTCATACAATAATAATTATCAGTCCAGCATTGGTATGACACCATTTACAACTTTGTACGAGGGAAAGTATCGTTTCTTACCGAGTTGGGATGATGTTATAGACGAAGAACTACTAGGGCCAGAGATGATTATGGAGGTAGTGGATGTGACGAGGACCGTCATGGATACACTTCTGATTCCGCATGATTAATATAAGCATTGGATAGAGACGAAGTGTCGGTATTTGTAATTCTAGTCAGGTGACCATGTGTTCTTAAAGATTTCATCCAACCGAGGGCTCATCTAATTTGAAAGAAAATCTAAGCTTAGTATATGATATGTTGGACTGTTTGTTGTATTGGAGCGAGTAAGAGAGTGGCTTTTCGTCTAGCGTTACCATCTTCATTGAAGGGAGTGCATGTCATGATCCATATTTTTTTAGTTGCGACGATACATGTACAATCCTAGTCATGTGTTTTATTGCTGGGAGATTACGGTGTGACCAGATTTGACCCATGATTAGCAACCAGGCAGCCAGTGAAGATTTTGGATCGTCAATAGACAATTTTTAGGAATAAGGTGATCAGCTTGGTAATGATGTGGCAGAGAGGTCCATCTAAAGAGTCCACTTTGGAGCGTGAAGATGAGATGCGAGAGCAATATCTTCACTTTTACGTTGTATATCAGTTCTGAGAATGTGGAGAATGAAATTTTTATTAAGAGGGTAGGTTGTAACAGTCTCGAATCATCTTCAATGATATTTTGTCGAATTGCAATGTATTTTTGGATAAAAATATTTTAAATAAAGTTTTATAGAAAATTTTGTGATTTTTAAGGAATTTTCGGAATTTATTTCTATTTTAATTAGTTAAGACCTATTAACATGTGGATTAAAATCATTTAATAAAACCCCATATTAACCCCAAAATTTAATATCAAAAAATCAATTAAAATTTGAATGTTAACAAAACATATCCTTTAACTCGGAATCAAATCATAATTAAATGCGAATTCTAATGCAATTCTAAAATCAAATCCGAACCCAATCCATTTACACCACAAACTCAAACCTTGCAAATAACCCTAAAACTAAACCTAATCCTTTAAAATCTCACACTCTTCCTGCGCCCGAGCAGTAGTGCCACCAGCTTCTTTTCTTTTTCTCCCAATCTTTCTTCTTCAGAAAAAGAGAGAGAATAGATTAAGAAGAAGAAAGAGAAGAAGAACGCAGAAGATAAGATGTAGAAGCACTTACCTGCCGTAGCGAAGCCCTCATCATCCTTCAACCGAAGCCAAATCTACGTGAGCTCCTTTGAAAGCCCATTTGTCCGCCTCCACGTGACATGTAGGTTTCCCCTAACTAATCCCTTAGTTTATACTATTAGATTGAAATTAATTATGAAAATAAAAAGGAGATTTTAGAATTGGTAAGAATTCATGAGTGGGGGAATAAGTATAGAAGAAGAGTTGTCTCAAGTAACCCGAAGAATTATGTCATATTGTTATTTTTTGTGTGAAGTACTCTAATTTAGACTTTAATTGGTAGCGTTTTTATTATTTTCATTTCTCCACTCTGTTATGTTTTGGCAATTCAAATGTAGTAGTTGTTAAACGTAACTTTTTACAAACCTCATGCATACTATTGATTGTAAAATATGAAAGGACATAGAAACATTTATTCAGATGGGCTCCATATAAAATTTCTTTATGTTCATGTATTGTAGATATGACTTGGCACTTTACTTAGTTAATGAATCAATTTAGCGTGCTGGTGGTTGCATCAATTTGTGTGGATTTCTTTGAAGTATATCCAGAAGATTGTACTATGCAAAAAAGAGATGATTTATTGATTGTTAATTTTATAATTAATTAATCCATGATCCGCTTGATTTACTACACTTTGGCCACATATGCTCATTCCGTTTTATACATGTAAATCTCATTATAGCGGCGTTGTACTTAGTTAATGAATCAATTTAGCATGCTGGTGGTTGCATCAATTTTTGTGGATTTCTTTGAATTATATCCAGGAGATTGTACTATGCAATAAAGAGATGATTTATTGATTGGTAATGTTAACAATTAATTAATCCATGATCCGCTTGATTTACTACACTTTGGCCATATATGCTCATTCAGTTTATACATGTAAATCGCATTCCTTTGTTCTCCATGCGCTTAAATTAATTTGAAAATGATCACAAGAAAAGGATCGATTTTGTGTGATACCAAATGCCAAACATGATTACATGAATATTGTAACATTGAATCAAAAGATTCAATATAGAATAGTTACATGACATGTGTGGTCTGAGAAACTCATTATCACAAAGGCTGCGGGAGTGACGATGGCCCCCATGATTGTACCCAAGTATGTGTGTTGAAAGGTATTGATGGACACTACAGATTACAACCCAATAGTTGTAGCCCGGATGATAACTGTTGGGGAAGGTTAAGACATGATTTTTAGTCTGAAACTAAAATCAAATGGAAAGATACAACCCTACGGATGTAGTTTGACGCTGCACCGTACGTAAAGGTGATTGGTCCATATTGATCGCTGTTTTGAGCGGACAGAACACCCAAATTGCATATCGTATACTCGGGCATAAGTTTCACGGTAAACTAGTATTATCATACTATATTTGATTAATAGAGCACTTGGTACTATAGATTAGTATCGTCATACTATATTTGACGTCATATATTAGTATCATCATACTGTAATTGATACCATAGGCTGATGTCATGCTATGCTTAAGATCATAGACTAGAGATAATTGATATTAGTTATTTCGAATTTATTCTTTGATTGTTACTGATTAATGATGCACATGATTTATCACCATACTTGTCATATTACTATGCAGACTTGCCATCCTTATTGTTTTATTTTTAGTACTAAATATTTTTAAATTTTTTTAAATTAAATTGTTTGTTTTTTGAAATCTACAGCGAGTTTGTTTTTTGAAATCTACAGAGAGAATCTCGCCGATGACATTCTCTTCTGTTGAATATCGGTCATGTTTGGAGAGCGAATATATAGAGGCTGATTCCTTCGTGTAGGTTGACGTCAAGGGTATAAATATAGGATGTTGGTATTATATCGAATGGCTAATTTTCATATCGGATATCGAATATCAAGAGATATATCAGCGATACACGTCAATATCAGGTTTGCTCATATTGAACAGTATAAATATACAAATTTTATTAACTAAAGAGTCTTTATATTATCATAAATATCTATGTTTTTGTTTAATTTGCCTAAATATCATCAATAGGATCAAATAAAGTTACAATAACACATTAAGTAACCGTTATCACTAATATACTATGTATTACTACAATTTAGCAAAATATTAAAATTTAAAATACTGCATGAATAGAAAATAAATTAAAAGATTATTATTAGAAAGAGTGACATATCCTACATTTGTTAACATGTTCATTCTTTGCTCGTCCCTTGCTTTTGTCCTTCAACATCTTCTGCCTCTGCAGTAGAACTATCATCTAAAGATGAATCAGATAAAGAACCTAAAGTTTTCTACTCGAGCATTTGCTTCTTTCCCTTTCCTTTTCCTTTTTATGATGATGCAACTGCTTTTCCTTTCTTTGAAGTATTTAACCTTTTACTAGCTCTTGGTGTTGGATCAACACACATCACGTCTTCAACTTATCGCCATGTTAACATTTCTTCAAGGGAGACTTCATCGTCATCCTTAGCATCTGAAGCAACAGATGTATCAACTATTTTTTGAAGAAGGGATCACTCGCCCACCGTGTCCTCTGTCATGGAGCGAGCAGATATGATATCAGTATTTCTGCTAACAAAATTTTTATTTCAGTTGAGCATTGAATTTGACATAAACTACTTCTTTGAATTTATCAGTACTTAGTCTATTTATTCTTTTGGTGTGAATCTATTAATGAAAATACAATAAACAATTAGCCATAATGGGAAATGAGTATATGATGATATAAATGAAAAGTATTTTAAAAAATTGTTTACCATCTCAAAAAAACTTCAATTTATTTCACATCTACTCGAGCTAGTGGTTAATCCCAAAATCCTCATTGCCATCTTCGACCCGGAGCCGTGCCACCATGCAATAGACACCAATTAAATAAAAATAAAAAACCAAATTCATATTCCTTTTAGTTAGTTTAAACTTTAAAATATAAAAACTACTATAATGGAAAATTAATCTTAGTATAATAGCTATACTTGGATTAAGTGAAGGATTTTTAGCTTGCCTTTGCGATATATCCTTTCTGAAAGATCCGTTTCGATTTTAATACAAAGGCAAATGAACGTTAATTTTGTCATTTGCTCAGGATCATGTGCATACATCCGAAACATACACTCTGTGTTTCTATTTGCAAAAGCACCATCTCCATTAATAGCCTCACGTCTTTGATAATAAAAATACGCGTTTAACAAATGACCCGTCATATGCAAATGATTCTTCAGCTTATTATTCCATTTATTATCAATGAGCATGGAGATTGGTTTGAATTTTTTCTTATCATGCTTCAAATTCAACACGATCTTCTTTTTGCACATCATCAAGTCTTCATATAATCACCCCATTAATAGAGTGTCGTTATCTGCCCTTCGAAAAACATCTGGCTCAAAAATTTTCAATGTGAGTGTACCGTTCTTCTAAAATGAATGGTTATTGATGATGTTATAGACATATAAAATACCTAGTTAATAAAAAACATCAATTATTTAGTTAACTACGATAATATGCAAACCAAATTAGATTAGATATTCGATTTTACCCTTTTTCCCCTTGAGCAGTCCTGGAGAACTTTAACTCTTCTCATTCAATGGAAATGACAAACGACCTTAAGTTGGATTCTTCTCTTGCAAGCTTTGGAATGATAAAAATGTTGTAGCATACCGAGTAACATCGGCCTAACAAGATCTCCCTCTATCTTCTCCTTTGTCATATCAAGAATAATAGTATAAGCATACATGTAGACATTGACAACTCTAGCATCTAAAAGAGTTTCAAATAGGCGTGATCTTTCCAATATCCTATCACAAGAGATTCAATGTGTGTGCAGCATAGGAAGTTCAGTTATAGATGACCTTCTCGTAGCTAACAACTTCACTTGCATCTATATTGTTAGATGTCTTGTCGGTCACTATATTCATAATAGATAATAGATTACAGATTGTTCTCCCAACTTATCGATTGTTGCATTCATTAAGTCATATATATTTGCCATCATGTATATCATTAGATGTGTTCTTCGAATCATAGAACATCGTTCCCGTATAAGTATGAATGACAATATTCATTATGCTCTTACCTCTCTGATTAGTACAACAATCTGTTATAAGACTGCTACCATGCAATTTACAAGTCTCTAAATAGATTCCAACTTCTCCTTCTTAGTAGGTACTTCTTTAGGCAGATATGTCTCATCTATCTCATAAGATATAGGATCTTTCAAATTCGGTCCTTATTTACTAACTGCTTGTAATATCTGGCCAAAAGAAAAGTAATCCACAATAGCAAATGGTGATCATGTCTCAAAAATACATCATGCAATCCACTCGTACACATATTCTATTTTCTTCTTCTAATATTCATTAATTGTGGTTTGCACTCCTTTTCATCATTCCCCAGCTGTACCAACTTTCTCAGTTTTTGACCTTTGAACTTTTGACTTTCAGGCCCATAACTAGTATCATGAGAGGAATCCACTTCAGCTTCCCCGTTTCCATGGACCATTTCATCTCTAAGAGCTTGAATCTTTAATTTCTAGATCGCTTTCAAGGATTGTGTGGCTTTTAATGCGTCAGTTGCCTTTAACCTAATAAATATCCTTTTGAAACTTTGTGTAATGAACACAATATCCTCTCTTTCCTGCAATATATGTCTTGAAACGGCTAATACCGTCGCTTATGACATGATCACAAAATTTACACTTCATTTTTGTTAGATCACATCTTCTCCATATTATCATAAAATTTGTTCCTGTGGCGACGGATGATGCGTTCCTAGATGCTCCAAAGACATTTTCGATATATACTATTAAAGAACACAAACATTGAAAAATTATTAAATTAAAATTTAAGAGACTTTTTGAAAAAATTAAAACATATAATGTCATGACTCACGATTGTAAAAAAATTGTGGGATTTACATGGTACATGTCCTAAATTTAGAAATCAGGAGACAACGTCTCTGTGTGTAGTCCAAAGGCAATATCGTTGCGTTAATCTCTATAGTCAAGAATCAGGCCTATGCGGTAGTCGACAGGGGATAGTATACATAATCTCCATGCCAACCCAAAACCGATGTAAAATCCAATAATCCGATAATCCAACTATCCAAGTGAATGAACCCAATTAATCCAAGTGTTATATCTCTAATAAGACAATAACATAATGATAGATTCATAGCATGTCACAAGATTTGACTATTCAGATTAATTGGAATCAATTTCATTTTATTATCATATATGTACGTATAAGTACATCCCACAGTTTTCTTAGAATGTCATCATCGAAACAATATTTTTCAACCCAACAATATTTATTATTTTCTCAGAACAATGTCGTCATCGAAATAATATTTAGCTAGTTTCAACCTAACAATATTATTCTCAGAACACTGAGAAGAATGCCATCATCAAAATTATATTTCTCAACCCAATAATTTTTTCTCAGAACAATGGCATCATCACGTCATTGAAATAATATTTCTTAAGTCTCAACACATCAATGGTATTCACAGAACATACTCATCGTGTCGATATAGTAGTGACTATTGAGCACAGAGCGTAAGAGCCGAGGACGGGAGGAGGAGGAGAAGAAGTCATCCCAGAGAAGAAGAAGAAGAAGAAGAAGAAAGAAGGAGAAGAAGAAAGAAGTAGAAGTCACAGAGAATAAGAAGAAGAAAGAAGAAGCAACCATAGAGAAGAAGAAGAAAGAAGAAGAAGAAAAAATCATGAAAAGCATCCCAAAATACATGAAAAAAATTCTAGAATTAAGAAAATAATAAAACTTACATTTTTGTTGACTTACCTTCAAGTTCTGTTTAACTTCGAAAGAATCGAACGTTGAAACCTTGTTTTTTGTCGAATTTTACGACAAGCGAAGAGAACGAAGAATTTTATCGTTAGATCGATGCGAAACGAAGGCTGCTGAGCTGCGAGATTAAGTTATAATCAAACGTTTGAATCGAATTGATCCAAACCCATTTATAAAAATTTACAAACCTGTTAAGCACAATATCGGATGATATTGGCCGACATCAGCCCAATGTATATTGTGCTGAGTTATATGCAGCGATATTGGTTTATTTAAAATCCGACATATATATCGATATCGTACTAGATTAGATTCCAATATCGATATATCGACCGTATCGATTGATATTTAAATCAAGGTTTGAGGTATTGGTCGATACCATTAGGTATCGGCCGTATCGTATCGATATCGGCAGTTGACGATACCAAAACTAAGGGTGGGTTTCAGTATCGGCTGATACTGAATGGTATCGGTTAGTTTGGCCGATACCTGCCGAAACTGACCGATACGGACCGAAACTGACCGATAGCGTTCAGCACCGGTCGAAGACGGAGGAAGAAGAATGTGTAATTAAATAAAAATTCTCTAAAAAAACCCAAAAAAATTTCAAGAATCAATAGGTTGCATAGAAAGCTCGGTTAAAGAGAGGAGAAATCCCTCGGGTTTCGGCTTGAAAATGATGAAGCATTAAACGAAGAAGAGACAGAACCAAGAAAAAATTGCTGAAAAAAGAAGAAAATGGACAAAAGGAAGATGATGAAAAAATTGAACTCACCTCATCGCGTCGTCGTGTCGCCGATCCTGTCTCCTGCCTCGTCAAACCCGACTCGACCATCTAGCGTGAGAGTAAGAGAGAGCAAAGAGAGAGAAAGAGGCCCGAGTCCCATTTAAGGAGATGATGTGTTCTTTAAAAAGGCAAACTTGTAAATAAGTGGTATGTGCGTAAAGTAAAACAGTCGGTGCGCATATCAAGCGGATATTTTGTGGCAACCCTGTAAATAAGTGGTATGTGCGCAAAGCAATGCCCAGCGATTTTTTTGGCAAACTTATAAATAAGTTGTATGTGTGCAAGGTAAAATGGTGGGTGCACGACGCAAGCTTTAGGATCTATTCATTTATCTAATATTTAGTATTTAAGTACCAAGCTTTAGGTATTTATTATTTAATATGATTACGAACTCAAATTTAGTTTATCTATTTAGTATTTAGTATTTGATAGTATATGATTAATATTTTAGTTTGTTAAGTATTTGATATTATTTGATAGGTTTAGATTTAAGAACATCCGACACCATCATTGTGTATATAATATATACATATTTAAAGTATCTCCGAAACCGAAACCGAAACCCGAAACGAAACTACCGAAACTAGCGATACGGACGCAATCAAAACTTGCTTCTGAAACCGTCGAAACAGGCGATACCGATACCGAAACCTAAATTTTAGAAAGAACAATACCCAGACCGAAATCGAGACCTAAAACCTTGATTTAAATCTTTGGTTGACGGAGAGGAGCATGTGTTTCCTGAGGATTAGGCTTAGTTACTTTCGTTTCCTCTATTAGTAGCTGTCATAATGTATAGATCTTATATTGTACTGGTTTTCAGAGTCTTATTTTTGTCATTTTTTTCCTTTTTGGATTGTAATAACTCCAATTTTAGGATATATTTTCTTTAATTTAAATTGGGGTGCAATACATTTTAATTTCTATGTTATTTATTTCTTGTTAAAAGAACCTGGCAGAAGAACCTGGATTGGATTTTTCATTAACGTTAAGCATGTTTAAATCAAGAGGAAAAGAAAAAAGAAGAATGAAAAAAGTACACATTTTTCTTTTGATTTTAGCACATCGCGGGCCTGCTGTTTCCTTCTCCAGTATAATGAGAAGTGGGGCGCGACAATACTTATATGGTGTTTACAAGAATAACTAATTGCTTCTACGTATAATCACTAAGTAAGATGTGTCAACATAACATAGTTGTGTCTAAGCATGACCGATACAATTAACATCTACTCGATTATTTTGTGTGTGTGTGTGGATAATTCGGAAACTACATCTACTTGATTATGCATTTGCTAACATGATTATCATATAGTAGAAATGTGATTTAAATGTGTTTTTCATTGATTTACTAAACTCTTAAATTGGGAACCCAAGAAGATATTTCGTGTATTTTTGCAGTGTATATGCTGTACTAATGGCTAAAAATAGAGTATACAATCATGCGGGTGTTTGGACAATTGTAAAAAGAGAGAACCATTCCATTTTACTGTAGTGTAACATAAAGGATTTGCTGTAATGACCACTTGACATTTTTCTCCTTGGTTATGGATGAACTTACCTGGCATATTAATGATAAAGTTCTTTGAGTCAGATTACATTTTTTCTTGATGAACCTAAAAGTAAAAGAGGGCCAATATATGACCAGCAACAGGTCAAATAATAACGATGAATGCAAATTGAAAAAGATTGTATCTCCAAAAGCCCTTATTGAGATTTATCTTTAATTTAAGCTAATGAACCCCTTGTATTTGATTGGTTGGATTTCTATTTGTATCTTAAGAACCACAATGGTTTTTCAACTTTGATAAGTGTGGTTGTTGATAAGTACAATTATTTTAATATTCTGATTGTTTGTGGTTTCTTTCCACTGTTACTTGGACAAGTTAGAGTTTAAACCTTTCTGTTCATTAATTCTCTTTCCGGAAACTTCATATATCAGCTTCCAGGATTTCTACCACCAGATATCCTTTGGTGTCTGTCAGCTACAGCTGGTATTGGGCTGGTATATACCAACACAAAAAATAGTTTTCAGTATAGAACAATTAGGATCAACTGTTTGTCTGATAGTGAGATCGAAGAAGGATATTATTCACGTGATGGGATGAAAGTGTAGAAAATCTCTTGAGAACTGCGGTTGCCATAGTATGTAGTTGAAGAATACCCAATAGTAAGGAAATTTTATACCACAGCCATATGACTCGTCATGCTTTATGGGGTAGAATATTAGATGATTAAAAACTTGTCTTATGAGTATATATGTGAGAATTTGTAGATGGATAAGGGTAAACAAGAAAACCACCAGGACAAGAAATGAGTTCATCTGCTTCATTGATGATAAAATCTTAGAGAACTGATTAAGACCGGTTGTGCCAAGTAGTAATCGTCCAAGTTAGGAGTGAGATCGGGGTCAATGGAGTGAGGATATTTGGGGTATACAGAAGCAAAGAGTGAACATAGGAGGTTAATATACAGTAGCCATTTGTTCAATTTAGGTGATACCTCTAAGTGGATGAGAAAAAAATATTTATGTAGATTTGGTATGAAGGGGGTTTTGTCGTCTTTGACAATATATGTGGCTTAACCGAGGGGATGACCAACAGGCCTCTATGATTTGGTTCGAAGGTTTTGTTGGTGTTGGTGTTAGTGTTGAATTGATATGATGTGATTTAGTTTCACATAAATGGTTAAACAAGAGTTACAAAACCAAACATCTTGGTATTAGAAAATGAATGTCTAAATTATATACTAATTAGTTTACCCGGATAATCATTGTCCTTAATTATCCTTTAAAACAATGAGCAAATATATGAATGTAGCCCATTACTCATGCATCAGATTTTATCTGTGTTGTCTATGATATGTTCCCGATAAGATTGGAATACATTATGAATTGTAAGTACGTCAGATGAAGTACCTTGCATATCCACTAGGCATCTTAATATTTCACATGTCCACAATATGAGTATGTATCCTCTACAAAGTACCAAGAATACACGTGATGTTGTTTTGTCCTGTTTGCTTCCTGGTTTAGGAATTCCTGAATAACCGTGCCCATGCCAATACTTTAGTATACACGAAAATGCCAAACTAATTAGAGTGGAAATAATATTTTAATTTTCACTACTAAAACGCCTAAGTAAAATAGGAAAGGGAAGCTGTAGCTATAGCAATGAGGGGGAAGGTGAAGCTATGCCCATGGTAGGGAAAAGGAAGAGGGTCACTCCTGAAGAAATGGTCATTTGACTCTCAGAGGCATGTTGGAAACTTTAACAAGTTGCTGAAAAAGACAAATCTCCAGTTAAATTTAACCGGAAGACAAATATCTGATTATTTTATAATGCTTCATGCACCTTCACACATGCATATAGATGAACATCCCAGGAGTTGGTTCCTCTATTCTACTTGTATTTTCACTTTTGACTTTCTTCTTTTGCTGCATTTTGATTTGAAAGATTTGATGAATTATTTTCGTTGGTCCTTGTTTGGTTAAAAGTTAAAGGTGGAGTGCAGAAGTTTTGTTTTTTCACGGTTGTTTAAGAAATTAGTTGACACGAATCTTGACTAAAAACTAAAAAGGATTAAAGAGTTTTGCTTTGTAGGAGCCTACAGTATGGAAGGCCACAGTTTGGTTCCATTTCTTAAGCTTTTCAAAGTCAATTGTATGCCAGACATACAATGCACTCTTGTTGGAACTTGTGTTATAAGTTCCTTTAGATGTTATTTTGAAATTAAACTTAGATGACATCTCAAACATAGATAGCGATGACAAACTGATAAGCGTAGTTGTTAATATGTACTATAATCTTGCTTCAGTGAGAAGCAGATTTAGGTGATGTTGAATATGATCTTTGCTGAGTTTTAGTTTTTCAAGTTGCAGAACCTAACAGAGACATTTTGTGCAGGCAAAGAATGGGGGATCACAACTGGAATTTGAATAATGATGCAGTGGAAGATAGCAAACAATACATTCCCAGTATCCACTCGAAACACTTCAAATCTCTTCACTCGAAACACTTCAAATCTATTCATCTTTGTTGCTGAGTTGAATTTATCATGTTCTATTGTCTAATGTGGTATTTTTTTTCAACTATGAAAGGTCACCGGGTTGGTCGAGATGATTTAAGATATAAACTTCTTCGCAAAAGTATTTCCAAGAGTACTAATACTGTTCCTGATCAACTAAAAGTTGACCTTCGTCAAAAGCTTTCTGGCAATTGTCATGGTCCTTTGAGATTTGATGCACAACATGTGTTAGAATCAAGAGCCTCTGGCCATGCTAGGCAAATTCCTCCTACACGATATGCAGATGACTTGCGCCATTTGGATTCAACTAGGAAGTCATATACTTTAGCATCCAATGGGCCACGAAATAGAACCCCTGATAGACTTTTAGGAGCTTCGAGGGCCATGTCTCCTCCTCGACTTTATGATGACATGCGACATGCTCCACCTATGAGGTCTGTTGATGTTTCAAGGCCAGCAAATTTTATGACAAGAAGTGTTGTTGATTCTTCAAGGCGTGAAGCTTTAGCAAGCAAATCTACAATTTCTGTTGAAACTGCCAAGCCTGTCATGCGAGCTGCTTTAGCTAGTGGCACTTTACAGAAAACATCTTATATGGTAAATTTTATCCAATATACTTGATTTCTTATTATTAAATGACACCTGTCTATAATAAGACCTATCTGAATGCAAACTTAAACAGAACTTGGATTTAAATGGTATTTATGCTGTAATTATTGACATTAGTAATCATTGGTTTGTTTAGATTTCTTGAGTCAGGTATAATTTGCTCTTTTGTAAGCAATTTAAATATTACTTATATTGCAGTAGCCTTAACTGTCTATGTTGAATATATAACTATTGAATATTGCATCCCATTTTTAGGAGTTCTATTGAAAAATTATTTATTTTTGGAAATTTCATCTTCTCTAAACTTGAGCACTCATATAAGTTCCATCCTTATTTCACGTAGTTTGGTTCCCTTGGCTCAAATGTGGACATGTGAGCATACATATACATATATGATGTAGCTTTGATATAATGCCTTCACTAAATTTTATATTAGGGTCTATGGATACATCTCCTAAATATACTCAAATAAAAAGAATCAATCTCAAGAGGTACCTAAAAAGACTGATAAAACAAAGAAATATGAAATGAATTCTATCAAGCACTAAAAATAAATAAAAGAGAATTCCTAATCAAAATTCGGCGTACTCCTATTCGAATCGGAGTTTGAAACCAAACTTCTCCTCAGGAGGATTGATGGGGCGATTCAGGTGAGATCCAATGTAGATCTAACTTTCTATTCACCTGTGGGATCCGGCATCCGGGCGGTCCGGGGGGACCATCGCGGCTCATCTTTTCTCGAGAATCTATACATCCCTTATCAGTGTATGGACATCTATCTCTCGAGCCCAGGTTTAGGTTCAGCCTCAATGGAAAAATGGAGCATCTAACAACACATCTTCACAGACCAAGAACTACGAGACCGCCCCTTTCATTCTGGGGTGACGGAGGGATCGTACCATTCGAGCCTTTTTTTCATGCTTTTTCCGGAGGTCTGGAGAAAGAAGCAATCAATCGGATTTCCCTAATCCTCCCTTCCCGAAAGGAAGAATGTGAAATTTAAACTCTTACCCTTCGCTGATAATAAGTCCTCAAAGGAGTAGGATTTCCATCAAAAGCACTCATTGGTACTCGAAGCATGATGGTGGCATTTTATTGTGAAGGATATAGGGCATGCAGACACCAACATGCGAAGGTTGCATGATTTGGCCCATGCCATATTCTTTATGAGCTTCCAGTCTGGCTTGAAGGTTCTTGATACCGTTTCAACCTCCTTTTTCTCTTTCCTGTTCTCTTAGAAGATTTTTCCCAACGAATTTTCAGGGTCACCATGACATCAGTAGTTGCTGCCAACCCCATGCCAACCCCACCCCCAGGAAAAAGAAGGGAAAGAAGGAAAAGAAAAAAAAACAAAAACAAAAACAAAACAAAACTCAGGAAGCACCCTTTACTCGTGTCTGCCCGTCTGTCATATCTCAGTTTCATGTACGTGAGGAATCTATCTTCCCTTCCGTCCCATGCAGTCTCCTTTGTTTCTTGTTTATATTCTTGTTCCCTTAAATGGGTGTGTTCTATGCTTCTCTTGGAATGAACAGGTGAACCATTCACCAATTAGGCAGTGAAAAGGGTAGAAATCGAGAAATTTTAATCCTTGATCAAATTTAAAAACCAGAAGTTGATTAATCAGATTTCAAAAATGGAGATAAGACTATTCCGATTACTATTTTACAGAGGTGCAAAGCAAAATATTTTTGAAGAATCAATGGCCAATAATTGTCAGTAGAAGATAGTAGATGTAATATAATTCAAGGCATGCAAAACTGTGACAAGGAGAAAGTGCCAAGTCCTCCAATGTTTAACGCTAAAACTCCAAAATTTCAGCAAGTTAGGATTCTAAGCACTAGAAGCAAATGGGCCATACTAGCTGTCAGAACCTTTGAGCCTTAAGCATGTTGAACTTAAATATATTTGATTAATCAAGTAGTTTAACTACAAAAGTGAAAAGCTTTGAATAGATGTTGGTTTCCCTGATTTGAGGGTCATTTTGGTAAAGCAGAATTTTTTATTCGAAGATGTTAAGAGATCATGTGTTATAAGAATAGTCCCACATCAGAAATACAAGTGCTGATATTGTGGAAGTTGGGCATATACCTAATAGATTAAGTTTTTTGACCAGAGTGTCTCAGCATATATATTGTCTCTACTTATTGACTCATCGTAGGGCCCCAAGCTAGTTTTAACATGATATTATAGATACTCTTTGATTTCTTCCTTAAACAATTGGTCACAGTATCCAGTTGTATTGGAATTTGGAGCCACTTCAACAACATTACACTAATTGCAAGGAATGATTGGTTGGGTTTCTGGAGAAGATGATCGTGGTAAAGAAAAGTAGGTTATAGGGAAAGACCCAATGATTTTAAGGGAGGATCCGATTTCCGTAAGGACTTATTTTACAAACTCAAGGTGAACCCACATTGATATTTTTTTTGGGGGAGGGCGGGGATGTTAAAACATGGTGTGTTATACCAAAAATCCCACATCGGATTTATAAGGAAAAGTGAAGGATGTATATTAAAAGTTGGGCCCTTACCTAATAGCTAATGATTTTGGGTTAGAATGCCTGAATCTTGATTGTACCCTTATTGGTTTGGTTTGGCTCATCATAGTACCACACATTAATTTTTACCGAAGATGCAAATAAAGTGAGATAAAGTTGCTTGATTGGTTCCTTCAGAATAGGTTCCATTCATTAAGATGGAAAACCTTTTGACATTGAGAGAATATTTGCTTCTGGTGCAAATTATTCTCTCAAAAGAAAGGGTGTATGGTGTTTATGATCTAGAGTGCATGTGACATTTTGGATGGATAAAGAGGGCAGAATAGGTGTCATCTATTGCTGCCATGAAATTATTTGAGATTTTATCTCTTCGGCAGCTTGATGCTTAATCATCTTGCTTCATGCTATACCAAAAGTTGATTAATAAGCTTATCTAAATCAATTTATCTAAATCAATATATCTAAATCAATTGGTTGAGCTTTAATTTGTTTTTTGTTGCAGAGTTAGATGTCTTACTCCCATAGTATAGTCGAAAGTCGAAACATCCTCATACTTTCGGGAACCCTGTTACCTATAGCTATCCCCCGACGCTTTAGGGGAGAGCAGCTTTCATCGGTTAAGGTTAAGCACAAACTCATCTTCCTTTTCATGTACAGATGACTCCTTATTTCTTCGTCTACGCTTGAATCTTTTTAATGAACCGATGCGATGCACGCTCCTCTTTCAAAAGAGTTGTAGGAATATGCATTTTGTTAAAACTTAAAAGAGTGCCCCCTTACGCCAATAAAGAAATGCCAGATTTTCATCCCGCTTGCAAATCCAATCCAAAAATAGTCGATATGTATCATTATCAACATACTTTTCAAACCTTGATTTTGATGGTCAAATGAGATTTTATTCAAACCATTATATGAAATTTCAAAAAAAATAAATTTTGGTAGTTTCCCAAGTCTTCTTTTATATTAATTGTTATTGGTTAGGATCAGTGATATTGGCTAGTTTCGGATGGACCCATATCAAATACTTGTTATTTGACGATATTTTTCATTATCGGTTGGGATTTTAAACCATGAAATTTATTAATTGAAGTAAAAAAATATATAGAGAAATTTTTCTAGAATAAATTTTTAAGTGAGATAGAGCTAACTCATGTACAAATATATCCTGCAGTTGACAAGAAGTGTATGTCTATATTATTTTGTGGGTGTCGCATATTCACATATATTAATATCGTAATATAATTCTTATTGCACATTTTTTGAAAGCATTGTATTCAGCAGTATAAAAAATTAAGCAGTTCACTTGTCATCGCTGTATTTTGGAAACTAAATGGATTGATTTCTCTATTTACATCACTCAGAAACTCTACTTCATAGATAAACATATGCATTAGCCGGAATAGTTCACAATATGTTTAAATTCTTTTCTAATGTATAAGTTCTTTTGTAGGCTTAATTCACAAATCAGCATGGTTTTTCATGGGTTGACATTAAACTTTGGACTATGAGATTATAACAAATAATCCTGAAGTTTCCCCACTTTCAGATTATTTGATGCACTAAATGGTGGTCGTAAAGACATTTGCCATCATCATCGTCACCATTTCTTCCTCCTCTTCCTCCTTTCCTTCTCAAATCTTTACCCACATGCTGAGTTTTCTTTGACGAAAACTTCATCGTCATCACTTTTGATGTCATCATCTTTTTTTTCATCATCCATATCCCTTTCCTCTTTAAGTCCTAACCCAAACCATGACATCTTTTTCCTTTCTTCATCGTATACTTCTTCTCTTCCTCCTCCGGGTTCATAAATCTAAAATTGGGGACATATGCAAGCCATGTTATTATATTCAAATAATTGAACTTAGATCCTATGGAGAATAAGGAAAACGATATTTTTCTTTTAGAAATCATTGTGAAACCATGTTACTAGATTAATGTTGAAAAGATTTGCTTTTTACATCATTAGAAAGCTGTTTTTATACTATTATTGGTAGATTGAGAAAGTGATGAGGAAGAGGACATTAGGAAGCCACACTGAAATCAAGGGCACATCTGTCCATATTTTATCACAGAAACCTTGAAGTCGTCATGCTTAACTGAGTTGATTTTTATGAAAATTTGTAGAGAAATCCATCATAATGGTTTGCTGCAAATTTCAAAGTTCATGGTTTACTGGTATAACCCTGAATGAGAGTCTTGTGAATTTGTCCATTTAAGATCATCTAACGTTAGTCTAAGTCGTTGCATGATGTCCAAGAGATGTGCCATTGTTAGAGAAATAATTCCAACCATGAGGTTTCCATTCTACATGTCAATGTAATTCCTCAATTGTATTTTAATATCCTCACAATAGTTTATTTTTTCTTATACACACACGCACACACAAACCAGTCATAACCCATGACCATAGGGTCACATGGCATCCGAAAAATTTCAACACATTTAAAATCTCTCTCCCCACAAAAAAATTTACAGCCTCATTCAAAATATTCATTTCCAACAAATTTTTTGACCACATTCAAACTAAAATTTAGTTCAAGAGAATTTACTTCCTCCAAAAAATTTAGTTCCATCAAAATTTAGTTTCTTTCAGATTAAGTTCTCACCAAAATTTAAAATCTTAGTTCCACTGAAATTTAGTTACCGCCAGATTTATTTTCTCCTAAAATTTTAAATTAAAATTTAGTTTCCCTCAAAATTTAGTTCTCTCTAAAATTTTAGATTTTTTTCGCGAAAATTTTCACAAATTCTCATCATATTCATTGATTCCTCATGATTCAATCTCAGTCGTCTTTCTACCCATCGTTTTGTCATAGTCAGCAACATTATTTGAAAACATCCCTCAACTGTATAATAAAATGTATGTATGTATATGAGAATAATGTATATGTGATGGCAGTATAGAAAATTTTCTACATTGTTGCACATATACATGTGTTTTTTGATTTTTTCCAAGATTTAATGATTTGAGAGTAATTTATATATACTAACATCCAAATATCAAAATCAAATGAACCCAAGCTTATTGGACTCACAATGGGATTGTTACAAATTCAATAGTTATATGACAATAGAACTTTTTGCAATGATCCAATCGAAGATCAAACATGTTTGGGTTCTCTTGTTTTTTGGTGTATTGTGATTTAGTATGTGTAGATCATTTTCAAATAATCAAAACTTAAAAAAACATCAACAAAATTATGAAAATGGCCATCAAAGTAGAAAATTTTCTATGCTGGCAGCGTACCCATTAATTCATATATATATATATATATAGAAAATATAGGTCTGGGATGTCAGCTCATATAGCTAAATGAGCTACCCTATCACATGATGCCGGGGCTTGCCTCACTTATGTGACAATGGTCACATAAGGGTGGCCACATCACTTGTAAGAAGGTAGCTTATTTAGCTAAATGAGTTATTAGCTCATAAACAATAATGTCATGCACAAACATGTATGCACATGTATACACATATATATGGCAAAAAGGGTTGCAGGCTCTCCTCTGCAAGGGCATTCTAGCCCTTCATCTTGCTTTGAGATTCGTGCACCAGTGTCATTGCAAGCTATGCATTCCATATATACATGAGAATAATGAATATCACATGATATATGAGCATTCATGTCTGATGACTCCATCTCTCCATATTTTTTGGATAATTGGCACTATTCAATCTAATCTTCATTTTCTAAAACCTAAAAGATATTGTGAACTCAAAGCTTTTTCCTAGTTAATCTACTAGTTGGTTAATTAACTGTAGAACTTTTTTCACTTCTAGTTTGACACAGGTGGCTTTGTGTTCACTAGATTTGTGATGTGTTTGTGTTTTAGAATATGAACATCAAAATGAATATAGCCAATCAATTAAAAAAATGAGAGGATTTTTAGGCATCATATGTCATATGACACAAGAGCCGATCATATGCTGTCAGTTAAGCTCTTCACAAGAGCCTCCACCACTTTTGACATGTCGATGGAAAAATTTGGTGGCCCAATTACCAATCTCTGCTTTAGCCCATTTTCTCCCACACGAGTTGACAACCTATTTTCCTTTTTCCTGTGCACATGTGTGTGCATGCGTCTGGGATATTTTGGTACACTTAACTGTTTCTTAATGGACTTATCTGTGCTTTTCTGTAGTTTCCTTATGTCTTTTAAGTTTAGAGTTCAAACTTTGACCATTTAATGTAAATTGAATTTGAATCATTGTAAGTAGTTTGTTTTGTAGTTTTTGGATTAGTTCTAGATCAGGGTTTGCTTTATAGATATTGAACATCTCTATTTTTGTCATCCATAATTTACATTTCTTCAAATGTACACATGCACATAGACAATGCATTGTTTTTGATTGTGACCATAACCTTGTGTATCATATACTAATACTGATCCCACTAAGCCTACCACTTGGTACATTGTACAGTTGGAAGTGTCATATCTTGTATCTGTGCCGTTGCCACCAGCTAAGTTTATCACCAACCTGGTACAGTGAATATGGCAATATTGATCCCGATATTTACCCTTGTGGTTATTGAACTTATTGTAGACTCCATGAGCATACCCAATTGAGACTAGCTTTCCTTGTTCAATGTCTATGCTATATTGTAATAGTTTTTCTGGTAACAATAGGCTCTGTCCACAGTCACAGCATGGTACATGGTTACTCTTCTCGTGTTTGCAGACATTTAAGTGCTTGAAAGACCCCCAAGACACTGCTACCATCGTAACTGATATAGTAAGAAGTTCTTGTGAAATCTGAGTCCTCAGTCACCAAAGTGAAATTCTCTTCAAACTGAAATGAGTTATAATCATGGTAGGCAGCATAGGCTACTCAAGTTGCCGATTAGTGCTGCTAATAATATTTGAAAGTCAATATCAACTATATTTTGTTAAATCTAAATACCTAATCCTATCCTTGGTTCAAATTGAACTTTTATCATTATGTTGTGAGCGGTCTATTCTGGAGCATATGACATAATTATGAGAACTGTTAGATAATATGCCATCATAATAATCTACTCAGCTTTCTTTTCAATGTGGTTGAAGAAAGCTTTGTTAGCAAGATTGACTTATTTTGTCTAAATCTAATCATATCCATAGCTCAAAAGAGTTTGAATATGATCAAACTAGACTCTTTATTCATTATCTATATAATCAAATTCTGCCGATTACATTGATGACTCACTTCTTAATGAGAATCAACACAAGTAAATTTTGAAATGCGCTCACATATCATTACTTTGCTAAAGCTACCACACTTATTTTCTGCTGCTTTGTATCACCAGAAGTTAACATTCCTTTCAGTTTCACTCATCTGTATGCACGTGTAAATGAATTCTTTCCTTTATACTGCTTAAAATAATTTTATGGGCTTCGTTGTATGGGTATTGAGTGTTATTGTGATGGTTATGTCTATTATTTACAAAGTATTTATCTGCATTTCCATTCTTGATTTATTGCAGTCTGAAGAACCGCTTACTGTTGCTAGCCTGCTTCATTCATTGGGCCTAGGGAAATATGCTATCCTTTTCCAGGCGGAGGAGGTATTTCCTTGAGCATCTTATAGATTTCTACTTAATATTATTTTCAGTTTTAGTGCACAAAATTTTGATTGTTCAGTTTTCGTAGAACTTGTAACATGGAGGCAATGCTCCATGTGTTTGAACTATTCTTTTAGCGATCTTCACTTTCCAATTTAAAGTAAGCACATATTTGCTCCATGGTGACACTGTTATGTTGTGCTGACAGTTCTGGTGGTGCTTGTATGATTTATTCTTTTCTCGACATTTTGATATTGGCCTTGTGAAACCACTGATGGTTAATCACTGATGGTTATATGATAATATCTCTTATATCGTGAGCCTCATGGTCATTATTCTAATTATTGACATTGTTAAACATTCTTAATCTTAATACTACATTTCGATTTGAGTCGTACCATTATTCAGAATCCCTCCAAGGGCGCTAGCTATGGTAGGGTTTGGTGTTGCCTGTGATATAGAGCAACTAAAATTCTTTCACTGCTTTTAGAGCAATTACGTCTTTTTATTGTTGATTTTTTGGGTCTTTTAAGCATATTCACGGGGGATTTTAGAAAAGCACAAGTTGAGAAGTTGCTGCTTAGAGAAGTTCATTTTCTGGCTTCTCTTTCCAGGAAAGCATAGGGGCGTCCCATATCTCATGCAATCTTATCATGTTTTCTTGCAGTATTCTTCCCTTGCATAATAGCTCATGCAATCTTTTTTCTTTGCGCTTTTACTTCTACTCTGGCTTCATATCTCATGCAATCTGGGCTTTAACTGTCACTTTTAATATTCTCTCCAACTTTCTGTCATAATTTTATCTAAACTATATCTTTACACAGGGATTTTTGACTCAATTTCTTGGATCTAATTTTAAGTTGGATACTGACTTTGAAGCATCTAAATTCAAAAACTGCCAAATGCCTTAAAAATTATTTTCCGAGCAGCACTTTTGGATTGTTTTTTTTCCTTAAGAAAGGTGGGACTTCTGTGAGCAAAAGCAGCATCAAACACGCTCTTGAGAGGTGCTAAGTATAAAACAGGGCATATGGCAGGCAGCGTAATGGTATTTATGTTTGTACACAAATATCAACATGTGTTTGTGTAGGGTGGTCTTTTGAGAACTCTCTCTGACAGTAAGGCTTGTGAATGTTTTTTTTTCCTTGTACTACACATCCAAATTAATCAACAGATGAGATGAGCATTCAAAACTTCTTCATCAAATGATATATCTGTTTCAACGAATCAATGGTTATACCAGTATGTTTTTCTCTCAATAAACTTATAGAGTGTTATATGCCTTTATATTGATCTTCCATTTATAAACTAAACCAGATGTGCAGAACAAGATGAACTTTGCGGAGCTTCCATTGAGTGGCCAACAATGGAGTTCCACGAACTTTTTCATGACAACTGTCATCACTAGATAATATCCTCATATACAATTGTACATCAATCACGCACGCACGCACGCACGCACGCACGCACGCACAGACACACGCACATGCTCCACATTCTCACTAAGCCGCATATTTCATGTTTACTGCAAAGCGAGCCATCCCATTGATGATTCAAGGTGTCACACATGCATCTTGATTTACACACCCAAACTACTCCAACAATGGCCCCACACAACCAAAATAAACAAACAAATAAATAATAATAGTAATAAAAGAAAATAAATAATTATGATAATAAAAAAGACAGATAAGAATTACCATTGCAAGCAGCTGTGATCGACATTGGGATACATGACTATAAGGATTGTGATGGTGACAACTGATCATCTGCATGTCTGCAAATATGACATAATGAGAAAACATGTATATGCTTACGTAACCATAAATCTTGAGGTAAACCTGATTTTAAATGATGTAAAGTTCTCATCTCTTTATAGAATCAGGCTGTTGTAACAGCCTAACATGCGATTTTGGACTCCTTTTCAGGTAGACATGGCAGCATTGAAGCAAATGGGAGACAATGATCTCAAAGAATTGGGAATACCAATGGTATTTTCTGTCCTTATTATATATATTAATTTGGTTGAAATTTTTTCCTCTTCCATTGGTAGTTCATGTCATGTAGGGTTAAGATTGTTAACCTATATTCGTCTATGAACTTTGTTCATGGTATAAGTATTTTGATGTCTTTTCCATTCTCTTTTGGTATGGTATGAACAATATATGTATATCAGAATTGTTTAAAAAATCTCAAATCATCTAGATTCTAGTTCATTCTTATACCAACTAAATATGACACCGGGAAATATATGTTGATGAAGAACATATCAAGATGATCATGAGCACAACTTAATAATTCCTACTGTTTTCTAGGAGTTATGGTTGTTTCAAGTTTCAACCTTCTGGAATCACTTCGACTGCTACATGCTTTGATGATGCATCCATGGACTCATCCACAATCATTTAAGAATGGAACCCATGGTTGTTCTTTTTAGATTTATCTTATTAGTTTCTGGCATGCTTGCGCGGGCAAAATTGATTTTGTTGGCTTGTTAAATTAATCTGCATATTACTGAAAATTGGCACGCAAGATTTTACTTATAGACACTACAAGTAGTCTGACCCATGCTAAATTAACACATGCTGTCAGCTTTTGGCCCATGACTTTTTATCTATTTATGTTTCTTTTTTGTAACTTTAAAAAATATTTCTTTGGCTGTATAATGGTGATCTAAGAAGCACAGACATGAACACGAGACACATACACAATGCAAGCACTTGAAAATGCCTTAAAAAGCAAGACACAAATGCATGATAAGAGGGTGCATCAAATGATTCAAACGCCACAAATGCATATCTAATGACAGAGGAACATATAGTGTATTTTTATTGACTTTGAATAAGTAATAGTTTGAGTCTATACGGAATTGCTGAACATATCTCTATTATACCAAAGCATATCCTAGATTTTGTATATTATTTACACGATTGCTTGTTTTTATGTTCTATTGTGCAACAATGATATAGTTTTATGTGTAAATGAAAGTAAATTAAATATTTCAATATGCTATTAATAAGGAAATTACTTAAGGCATAAAAAGTGAATAAAAACTATCGAAAGAGTTTCTAAAATTAGAAAATATCAATGATACAGTAGCTAGGCATTGCTGGGTGTTGATCCATGGCTCACTGCCTAGGCGGTGTCTATGTGTGCGAGAGGAGAAAAAACAAAAAAAACGTAGAGTAAGAAGGAAAAAGGGAAAATACAATGGGTGAAGGGGAGAGAGGCCATCTTTGCCACCTTTGTCGTCCCCTTCAGTTGCCTCTCGCGTGCTTGGGTATTATAGGTCAACCTAATGCTTTTATAGCATCTTGGGTCAGACTCGACTTACAATATTAACGCTTGTGATTTTTGTGTAAACCTTCCCTCACTATTGGTGTTACCCACTCACACCAGTCGACTGCAACATTAGTTGCAACCGGTGATGATAACCACACCGGTGGTGTTATGTAGGATTCAATGAGCACCCTTTATACTTATTGTTTTCTTTTTTCTCCCGGATCAACCCAACTAGGGTTAAGTGGTGCTTAACCCTGATTGGCGAGTTGGGGCCGCTTTGGCCATCCACTAAAAAATATATTGGAAATTTGAGGAGAACTGGCGTCAGACACAAATTCGATGCAATGATAAAATCACAATTGTGTGTAGTAACAAAAGACCCATAATAAAAAAGAAAATAATGGGTATCATATGACATATGAGGTTAAACCTCATATACGCCTTTAAAAGTCCAACCCATGCTAGTTTTTGGATGATCGAAATTCTTCATTTTGATCTACATTTTATAAAAAACCCAAAACGCCAAATTGCTGGTGAACCAAAGGGGTTTTACCTGTTCATCAAACCGTCACAAATTTACTGGATTTGCATGAATAAAACTTTTGTGACGAATGGATGAACGACTAAAATCATTTGGGATCGTTCATATTAGGATTAGGGATATATTTGGAGAAGAAAATATGGAAAAATAGGATTTTAATTTGTTAACTCCCGGAAATAATAGTGTTTTTGACCTCAATTCGAGAGGACCACTCTCACAATTAAACTAGGGCTAATCTAATCTAGATAACTATAATTCTTCCATAATATTCTCTATGATCACCTCTAATCTTTCCCTTTTATAATAAAATCCTCCCGAGCCGTCATCCCAAGATTATAGAATTTCCTTCCACAAGATTTCTGTCCTGAAATTACAAATCTGACACTGGAGCCGTTGTCTAGAAATTACGAAACTACGAAACTGTCACTCTGTCTAGGAATTACGAAACTGTCACTGGCATGTAATTACGAAATTGTCACTGGCCGAAATTACAAAACTGCCACGAGTATATGCGATCATATCATTTATTTCCCTCCCAATGAGACACATTGACCTCAAGATGAAATTCAGAAAACTATCATTGAACTATGTTGAATGATTGCACGTTGTGTCCTACTCCAAATGGATTGCTCGTCCTCTCATGCCTCTTCCACTTCAACTGTTATGCCCTCGCCTACATCATCATCATCATCGATAGTTAAAATCTGAAGAGTATGATCCCCACAACGATGTCCTGGACCAAACTTCTTGCCACACCAAAACCATAGTTCCTTTACGCGTTTATTCTGTATCTCTGTTTCTGTGAGGCGCTTGAACTTGCTGTTAGGTCGTGTCTTGTTGTTCTTGTCCTAGGTTGCCTGATCCCACATGAGTTGGGTCTTCTGTACCTCAAATATGACACTGGTGCGGGAAATGAAACAGTTCGATACTCCATTGGCATGCTAATCTGTTGTGTTTTTGTTCTCAACCATCTGAGCTAGCTCCATCGTCTCTCTTAGCCTCCTCGGCCATAGCAGGCGTAGCTCAGTTCGAATGCTCGCCTTTAGCCCCTTCATAAAGTTTCCTTCCAACACCACCTTCGATATTCATCTCACTCGGTCAGAGATCAAACCTCTTCTTGTATTTCCTGAGAGTATCCTCTTGCTTGAGTGCTAAGAGCTGCTCGTGTAAATCACCTCCCTGAATGTCGTGAAAACGGTTCAACAAGCAGTATATAAACTCATTCCAGGAGCGCACATGCTGCCTCTGCTCCCTCCACGGGAATTATGCCAATGCATTCCTTTCTAAACAATGGGCTCTCGCCATCAGCTTCTTCTCATCAGTGAGACGGTTCACAGCAAAGTACCTCTCGGCGCAATACACCTTACCATATATGTCCTCCCCCGCAAAGACTGACATCTTCAACTTTCGAATTCTGAAATCAGCACCAAATTTCCCTTGCTCGGTTTCCCGTCGCGGCTATCCGCAATGAAATTGTTAATATGCATTTTAATTTGGAGCTACAAGAACCCATAATCCTCCATCGAAAAAATCTGTCTGTCTTGCTGGCATTCCCCCATCCATCGTCAAAACATTCTGGGACTTTGCCGCCTTGATTGAAGCCCTGGAAGCTTCCACCGCCATCGCCAATGGCCCCAAAGAGGAGTTCACCGCCTGTTGTAGGCCGTCAGCCCCCTGAGGGGTTGGTGCCGTCACCCCAGGGGCCGCGGACCCTCCTGCTGCTGACCAAGGGGCTGCGGCGCCCCTTGGTCCACCCTTGGGGCCGTGTGGCCCTTGGTCTTCCACCTAGGGGTCGCGGGGACCCTGGCGGTGGTTCAAATGGCCGAGGGGCCCATGGTGATCATCCTAGCGGCTGGTGCCCATATGGTTGGTCGAGGGCCCCCGATGGCCCCTCCAGCTCCCTCAATCGCTCCACCCGTGGATATGGGGGTGCTCTTGTCCAACGTGCGAGGTTCGTGCGTGTCGTCGCTCGGTTGGATCCCCTCTTCAAAGGCGACAATTTTTCACTTATTCTTGTCCAAAGACTTACCCTTTTGACTCTGATCTTTATCGTTGTCTATTTCTTTGTTGTCTTTGTAGCCACCACCTCTGGGGAGGGGCGGCTAGTCTTCTTCAATATCAGTTTCAACTTGCATTTCATCGACGGAATTTTTCCTCAAACCTTTCCTCCATTGCCTGCTGTCGTCCCTCTATTTATCTATCGATGTTGATGTTGTTCCTTGAGGATCTCCACATCGCTTTCTAATTTCTCCTCCAAAGCATCAAGTTTTTGCGTCGCCATCAGGGTCGACTGCTCTGATACCATTTTGTTAGGATTGGGGATAGATTTGGGAAAAAATAAGGCAAAATAGGATTTTTATTTGTTAACTCGTGGAACTACAATGTTTTGGCCTCAATTTGATAGGAGGACCACTCTCCCAGTTAAACTAGGGCTAATCTAACCTAGATAACAACTATGAACCTTTCATATTATTTTCCATGATCCCCCTAATCTCCCCCCCTTATAATAAAATCCTCCTAATGTGCCATCGTCCCAAAAATACAGAATTGCCCTCACTAGTGTTTCAGTCGTGAAATTACAGATCTGCCACTGAAGCCATCACTCAAAAATTACGAAACTGCCAATCCACCTAGAAATTATGAATACGAAACTGCCATTGGCCTATAATCACGAAAATGTCACACTGGTATATGCGATATCAGATACCAGTTCCATGTATGATGTTTTGGGAATTTACAATATTAAGATCAAAATGAATTGTTCTGACCCTAAAAAAAAACAGCGGGCGTTGGAGGTTTGGAGGCCGCACCTCATATCACATATGATACCCATTATTCTTAAAAAAACCAGTAATTTGGTGCTAATACTTCAACTATATATTGAATTATCAAACAGAAAGTTAAAAAAATACAACTCTTATGGACACCATGTTTGTATTGATCTTATATCTGAGAGAAAGTCCTTAGCCTAGAAATGGCTCGAGCTGTTCGACCAGTGCACATGTCCCATTTTGTGTCTGTGGAGTATTGGTGTCTGTCACGTGTCCAACGCCGATATGAAAACTCTAAAGTGTCCATGCTACATAAACAGTTATGCACTAAGGCGGCAGCCTGCATGATTTTTGGCACATGGGGCCATGCAAACCGCATATGCATAATCTGACTTGTTCAAAACCAATAAAATTTCTTTTTTTTCCAATCATAGCAACCTGTAGAATATTATTATTATAAGGTATGAATGTATGTGCTTCTTTGTTATATTCTACTTTCTAACCATGTAGTGCAGAGTAGATACCATATACACGTTAGCTTTTGCATATGACATGCATGTATAGATAGATGTGTAATATGGTGCTTATTTTGTTATTCTCAATTGAATTAAAGAAGCTGTCTGAAATGGTGAATAATCATCTTTTAAATTGCGATATACACGAATAAACTGGATTTACACTACAAATGGAGTAATATGTTTGTAAATTGTATGACAGGAGTCACGACTGTGTGTTTCTTATTGAAAAAACTTAATTAGATTGATTATCTTGTGCGGAGAATTTTATTACTAGACATTCCAAATTAGATGCCAACTTGAATATAGGTGGTGGAAAGTAGCATATGACATGCATCTTGTAAGCCAGATTTTGATGTCAGCTTGCATTGGTGTGTTGCATCAGAGCCCTTGCAACATACTCATCACATCTTAGGGTTATGAATGTATAACCCAATGGGTCACAGTTAATGGATGGTAAATATATATAGTCATACAGGGTGGTGTTTTTTCCACATGCAATTCTATCTCATGATAGAGCTTAGGTTTACCTTCAGAATGGGCAAATAATTTCTCATTTATCTAATTGTGTTTCTCTTATTCTTATGGAAAGTTTTGGCTAGATCCGGGTTGAGTCAACTTATTTTAGTTGGGATAAGTAGCTTAGATCTGATTAGAGCTAAAGATAAAATGCTTTAGTAGCAATTAGATTTGTTTATTGGTTAGCCACATGTTTTTTAAGATGAGGTTGTTATTTAAGATTATAGAATCTGTGTCAAGTTTATATGTTTTTATCCTTGTAACTCTATGAAAGAGTCAAGATATGATGTTTGCGATTAAATTTTAGATGATCACCAAAGTTTGACTGAGTTTTTTGAGACGGAATTCTCAGGGCATCCTTTTCTCTTTGATCCCTTTTCTTCATATTATTCCGCCATCCATTCTTTCAGGAATGAGGTACATCTTGAATTTTTCATTTATTCTACACTTTTTCTTTAAGCCAAGTTGGGAGAAATTGCTACAACAGCTCTAAGAATCATGTTTATATGGATTATTTAGTTCCGTAATCAACAAGATAGATGAGTTGCACACCAGGACCAGCAAAATGCAGCGTTATTGAAGCCATTAGAGATCATAAGCATAAATTAACAACTTTGTAGGCAGATTTCAAATATCTATTGCAAATTTTTGCCGATGGAAAAAGGATCAAACATCCAAAATTGAAGCCCTTCTTTCCTGCCTTCCAATAATGAAATTGAAGGAACGAAAACTTGAAGATGGATAAAGGCACCAGGAGCGAGAACAGTGATTTGAATCTCACGTATAATCCCATAGTCTTGATGACATTGCTTGTACACACTTGTGTTGATTTGACTACATCTAATAGTTTACATCTGTCATGCCACTTGTAATGCTTAAAATACTTCTAAGATCTGACAACATCCTTCAAGCCAACAAGCAATTGCAGATTTCAAAGCAGAACTTTCAAATGGGAACAGATGCAAAAGACACATTACCTGCCTCCATGGCACTAAAGAGAACTAGTAATAGGATCATTATGTTGGGTCCCTTGATCTCCATCCCAGATCCATCGTATTGAGATAGTGATTGCTCTCCTTTCCATTTGGCATGTACTTCAATTAATGCTCTTCAGCTACTTTCTAGCCTTTGCTTAGATTTGCCATCGTTACAAGTTTACTTTCTCGACAGCATGCAGCCCAACGTACGACCATTAGAAATTCAATTTGAATCAATTGACACTATCATCAACTTCTGCATTACACTTCCTCAGGGCTGATGGTTAGCGTCAACTCTCAGATAAGATGTTGGCTTCCAGCCATCACTATTTTTTCCCCAACACGATCATTTTGCAACAACCAACGGCTAAATAGCAGAATCGAAACTGAAGAAGTCTTGGCTACATTAAGTTTGATTTGAATTATTATCCTTGGGATGTCCACATATGTAGCTTGGACCTTTTTAGAGTTAAATATATGCTTTTGACTTGTCTGATTTATTATTAGTTGCAATTATGTCTGTTTGCTGGTTTGTTAATTATTCATCGGTTAGCATTTAGATTTGTTTGTTAGGTTGTTATTTACGATTAGAGAATCTATATGTTTTTCTCTGTATAGAGCCATGAAATGATCAAATAATGAGGATGTAAATATTTTCTAGATGATTCTTGTCTTTGTAAATAGTTTATAAACATGTATTTCTCCATTTAAGGAGTGTTTGGCAATCTGGAATTGAAGTTAAACTGTAAAAGTAACTTTTTAAAGAAAGCAAAGAAAGTAGTTAATGTTAACAATCTAATTCAAAACATGTTTGTTTCTAAAAAACTAAAAGAATTTAACAAAATAATCTTATGTGGCAACATTTGTTTATTTTAATATTAACAAATACGAAAGAGAATAATTATTTGCTAACTGAAAAAATATTATCTCTCTGTTTTGTTAAGTTCCATAAAAAACTTTTGATGTTTTTAGAAAGGAAGTTAAAAATTGACGCTAGCCTATGTGGCAAAAGTGACCCCCCACCCCACTTTAATCAAAATAAACAACTCTAAAGTTATTGAAAGTATTTCTCCTTTGCACTTTTTGCACTTCTAGTTCTATTTAGCCAAACACCCCTTAGAGCCAATAAAGGGCAGCATGTCCCTTATTTTGGTCTTTGCTTCACCTTTTGACTAATTTCTCCTGTGTTTGTTAAGGTTCTTCAATTGTGTATCCTGAAATTGGTTTCAAATTCAATTTAGTAAAAATTAATTCGTCAACATTTATTTTCACCTTTGCTTTAGCAACTTGACAGAGATTGAAGAAAGGTTTAAACATAGTTGTGACACTTGAATAAGCTCCAATTATCAAACATATTCCCCGACCAGCTTAAACCCCGATCATTTGGTATGCTGCTGCTTGGTTGCATGAACTTAGAGTCTGAATAAATCCTATATTTTCCCATTTATCGATTGGCTTAGTGCTAGTAGGCTTATGGCAAGCCCTTCCGTGTATCCTATCATTGGCAAGGAATATGGCACTTACATTGTTGATGGCTGGTTTGAATGGTGTTGTAAAACCTTTTCAAAGTTTCTGTTGACGCCAGCGTACGGCCCATGAAGCGGGGACAAAACAATACGGCCCATTCAAAAGACTCGAGCCTCGGCCCGGTGATCCGAAACCCGTTAGCGTGGGGGATTTAGTATCCTTCGATTGAATAGCTCAGGCGACCGTTGTAGCTCCGCTAACTTTGAGGAAGTGGTTAATGGGGACCGAGTAGATGAGCAGCCGTTATCTGCAATCCCGGTGAAGATCTCGTCATAATCATTGAGGAGCCGTTATGCAATATCAGCAGACATTCTCAGCTATAAATAGAAGGGACAACAACGAAAAGAATGGTTAGATTTCCAAGGTGCGAGAGACCTAACACTTGTAACTTTGCCCCTTACTTAATATTTCTTCTTCTAAATAGCTTGTGACGACTGACTCGATGCGAACCTCTGTCGGTCGATCTTGACAGCTCCAAGCTCTCTTAAGTTTTCGTTCTAACTTAAAGCATCATCGGAGATTTCGGTCGGGATCCAGATCCGACACCCTAACCATTATTTTTTGGTGCCGATAGTCAAAGATCGACTCAACAGGAGGTTTGAGCAAAAGCCCTCAACACTAACTGTACAAGGTTCGATCCAACCAGAGGGTCGAACGACCTTCAATCTCACCCCAGGCGACCGAACGACCCTAGGTTCTACCAACCGGGGTCCCGCCTGACCTGCTGACGAGGCTCCATTTCAGTAGAAAGTCCACGTCAGCCCAAATATTGTTATCGCCATTTTTGGTCTTAACAGTTGGCGCCGTCTGTGAGAAAACTGAGTCGACATCCCTATCATCCAACTACGTTGACCATGTCGACTCGCCCAACAATCCTCTGTCAGAACAATGTTACACCTCCTGGCGTCAATGTTCTCGACATGATAATGGAAGGTCCACTACACCCGGAGTTGTCAAACTCGCTCCAGGGTTCATACACGACGAGGTTGATGACCATCTGGGCGTGACATAACCATCTCGGTGCGCCCTAGAAATTCTACATCCCCAATATCTTTCTTCGACGAAGATCTGGAGGGTGTGTATGTGCCCTATGACGATGTCGTTGTCATTAGCGCCACCATCAACGATGTATCGGTAAAGAAATTACTCATCGACACAAGGAGTTCATGTGATGTCCTTTTCTTTACCACTTTGGAGAAGATGAGTCCTTCCTTGTCGGAGTTAAGAGAATGTTCAGGGCCCATCGTAGGCTTCACTGGACATTTCGCATCGGTGGCTGGCATCATCACGCTGCCAGTGACCCTTGAACGTACCTACGACAGGTCACCCGGTTGACCAATTTTATCGTGGTAAAAATCAACTCAGCATACATCGGAATCATCGGCAGACCGCTGCTTAATGTTGTGGAGGCGGTAGTGTCAATGTTCCATCAGATGATCAAGTTCCAGACTCCTGAAGGAGTTGGAAAGACAAAATGGAATCAGAAGCAGGCTCGATCTTGCTAGCTTCTGTCCACCGCCTTGAGAAGAGTGGAGCAAACAGACCCCGCCGACCCTGACAACGAGGGCACACACGAGGATCGGCGACTCGCAGCGGTTGAAGAGACGGATAGCATCCGGATCTCTGAAGAAGAAGGAAAGAATGTCTCCATTGGGTCGATGTTTCCTTCGACCTAAAGGAGCAGTTGATTGCTCTCCTAAGGGAGCATGTTGACGTCTTCGCCTGGTCCCCGAAGGATATGTCCGACATCGACCCCAAGGTAATATCTCACAGGCTGGAGGTCGACTCGACTTCCAAACACATTAAGCAGAAGAAGAGGAACATGTGGAGCGAAAAGATGAAGGCCGCAGTCGAGGAGGTGGATCGACTCCTGGCGTCGGGCTTCATTCGGGAAGTCCGATATCCCAAATGGCTCTCGAATGTCGTGATGGTGAAAAAGGCAAACGACAAATGCCGGATGTGCGTCGACTTTACCGACCTCAACAAAGCCTGTCCGAAAGACAGCTACCCCTTACATCGAATCAACCATTTGGTCGACAATGCCTCAGGCTATGAACTCTTAAGCTTCATGGACACTTTTTCAGGCTACAACCAGGTCCAAATGGCACCGGAAGACGAAGAAAAGACTTCATCACAGATCAAGGTATTTTCTGTTATAAAAAGATTTCATTTGGTTAAAGAATGCAGTAGCTACGTACCAGCTTATGATGAACAAGGTTTTCGAGACTCAAATTGGGCGAAACTTGGATGTTTATGTTGATATGCTGGTCAAGTCGAAGAAGCCGGCGGATCACATTGTAGATCTTCGAGAGACATTTGCACAGTTCCGACACTATAACCTTCGGCTGAACCCTGTCAAATGTACATTTGAGGTTCGATCCGAGAAGTTCCTCGGGTTCATGTTACGAATCGAGGAATCGAGACTAATCCCGACAAAATCACGGCAGTTGTGGCAATGAAGGGGCCTTCAACCATTAGAGAGCTTCAGATATTGAATGGCAGAATAACGGCTCTTGGTCGATTCATGTCCAAATCGGCCGAGAGATCTCTACCTTTCTTCAACGTGCTAAGAAAAGCAATAGCATCTACCGCGAATGACAAGAAGATCGTCGAGTGGGATGTGGATTGCAAGAAAGCTTTCTCCGAGCTGAAGGAGTACATCCGCATCCAACCGCTCTTGACTAAGCCGGATAAGAATGACCAACTCATCATCTATCTAGCAGTTACCATGGAGGCTGTGAGCTCGGCACTCGTTAAGAAGGACTTGGGAGTGCAACGACCTGTTTACTACGTCAACCAAGTCCTCCGGGGTGCAGAAATCAACTACTCGAGGATATAGAAGATGGCATTTGCACTGGTCCAGTCCGCGAGGAGGGTACGACCCTACTTCCAAGCACACATCATCTTGGTCCTCACCGACACCCCCTTGGAGCAAACTCTGAAGAGGCTAGATCGATCGGGAAGAATGACTAAGTGGGGGGTCGAGTAGAGTGAGTTCGACATTCGATATAAGCTGAGAACCGCCATCAAATGGCAAGCCCTCGCTGACTTCATCGTCGAGCTCACATACGACGACAACCCGTCAAAAGAGGTACAAGTTGCTAACATACAGTTCAACCTACCCCCTTCTTCCTCGACAGGTGTCAGTTCTTCAAGGGTCGTCCTTGAAGAGAGGGCACACGGATCTTGCAAGTTGATGGCTCGACGACTCGAACCGGAATCGGAGCAGGTATAATTGTCCAAACACCAGAAGGTAATATACTCGAATACGCCCTTCGGTTCAATTTTCAAACCACAAACAATGGGACGGAATCTGAGGTGACCATCAATGGACTCAGCTCGAGCACTCGGGGCAAAGGTCGTCCATCTCCACATCGACTCCAACTTGGTAGTCCACCAGCTGAGCTGACCAAGTTCGAGTGAGTGGAGATCCACCATGTACCATGATCAAGGAACCACCGAGCCGACGCTCTATCAAAACTCGCATTGTCTTCGCCAGTCGAACTAGATCGAAAAGTGTACGTACAACATCTTCTACACCCAAGTGTACTCGAAGAGGAGCTGCTAAGCATCAACCAAGAAGTCACCTGGATGGACCCCGTTATCAGATACCTCAATACGGGGAAAACCCAAGGGATCCTGCAGCGGCACGGAAGCTAGAGCGAATAGCCTACTAGTTTGTCTTGCTCGATGGTTCGTTGTACAAGCGACGATGGACCAGGTACGACACATTTCTTTACCTCAAATGTCTGACTCCGCAGGAAGCAATCTACGTGATTTAGGAAATCCACGGAGGAGATTGTGGAAATCACTGCGGAGGGAACATGTTCGTAATTGACTCTCATGTCTTTATTTCAAAATCTTGGTATCTACTAATATAGAACAGTTTTGGAAGTTTTAACTTTAGAATTTCCTTTGCGGGTTACCTCGAGAATCTTTGAAATTTCATAGGCGGTGGTTGCACGAGCAACTCAACTACTTTCTTGGTTGTTGAAGGTACAACGGAGTGTGTTCATTGCTTTGGCATTCAACACATCTTGATCATTCTCGGTCTTGGTCCATTCGTACAGCAGCATTGTTGGTTTTACGTATTGGTTCTCTACCATGGTCCATAACGCGAAGGAGATGGATTTGCAGTAGATCTTGATGTGTCCCTTCCAACTCCCATAGTTTGATCCAGTAAGCAACGATGGACGATTGGTGGATTGGCCTTTGGGGTAGGCGTTGTTTGTTGACGCCATCCTTGCAACCTTGTCCTAATACCACGTGTTGGGATCCTGTGAACGACAAATAGACACTAGTGGGGGTGATTAGTGTGTAATGAAATATTAAAAGTCCCTCTAGTAAATCTTTCCAAATTTACAATGAGGTTACTCAAATTAAACTTAGTCAATTATATTTATCTTAAGTAATAGTATGCAGTGGAAACGAGCACAAGAGATAGTCACAACACAAAAATAAGAACAACGCAAACAAGATATGTACCCTGGTTTGGATATCTCGTATTCTACATCCAGGCACCCAAGTCCCACTTGGTTATATTCCCTATTTTCACAAATAGTTACAACACCTTTTTTCAAGAGGAATTTACAGCTTACGAGCTCTTTCAAAGAGAAACAAACTTACCACCTCTTTCCAAGGTGATTTTTCTTACCAAGAAATGATTGCACTCTTATCTATAGCCTTGCTTGAAGCTTGTGGATGTGTAATGGCTATATATTGTTGATCTCCAAAGACTGATGAAAGAAGAAAGCTTTGCGAGATCTAAAAATTGGGCCGACAGGATGGAAAACTATGGAGAATTTTTGCCCGAGATGAAAGAGGGGGTTTAAAAACTTTGAAGCTTGAAAACGATTTTTCTTTGCAAAAGATTGATCTTGAATGAATGAAAAACTCCATGAATCAACCCCATTATAAGGGTGAATTCTGCATACAACAGATTCTCCAAACTGCCCATCCAACACCTCTATTAGACACAATTACGTAAGTCACGATGTTGGTCAAACATGACCGTTGGGCATCTAATAGTCGATTACTGTTATGGGAGTAGTCGACTACTCTGAAAACAGTAGTCGACTATTGGGTATTCCAGCAAGTCACTCGAGCCTATGTTTGCTCTGGTAGTCAACTCCTTAGTAAGGGCAGCCAACTCCTGACACCGATACATATGATATGGCCTTTATAACTAATGAAATGATTTTCAAAACATTTTCAAACATTTTTTAAGTGCTCCTATGTGTATGCGAGTTTCTAGCATGCTTTAACTAGCTAAAGCAAGGAAAGGGAACTTACATCAAGAATACAGATTACAATGAAGTCATTGATGCATCTTTTTTGGCTCTTCAAGCTTGCCAAGCTTTATTAGATCCATGGCCTTGTTAAACTCACTCCTAACCTTGAGTGCTTTTTCTTGATTTGCCTCAAACTTTTTATACATGCACTCAAAGATATTAGATGATACGTTTGTTCATCATCAAAACTACACGGGTTGAGCCTCTATATCTCAACACCTTTTTCTATCTAACCTCTAATGGTTTTCATATATCTTTATTTTCGATATATAATTCGATGAAGTCGTTCACATTCTGAAATTATGCATGATAAGTGTAGGTAGAGAGTTATATAGGATGAGGGTCATTTCAGCTTCAGAAAGGAAGAGATGGCGCTACAACAGGTCACTCCAAGTAGCTATAAGTATTTTAAATCCATGTATGTTTCTTATAAATTGATTTATATTTTCTGACCAAGAGAATGATTGTTGCTCAATGGTGGTCAAGCATTGGTAGAGAGCACGCTCCAACTCTTACACGCTTAGTTGTGCGTGTTTTAAGCTAAATGGTTTCTTCTTCCGACCGTGAACGAACTGGACCACCTTCTCACTCATTTACGCACAGATCAAGAACATGCTAACAATGGAACAACCTTTTGCAAATATGAGGATGAAAGACACGCACAGATGAGCGCAAAAAATGACCACCAACTGATTGACTTGGATTAGATTTTCCATTAGGATGATCCATTGCAGGAATGGACCATGAAGACAGAAGTCAGAGTGCTCGATGACAGAGATTATCCTTCGTTAAACGAATCGCTTGCGGAAGCAGAAATACAAGAAGCAATCAACTGCGACCAATTCACAACCCAGTGAATCTCACGTACAAGTGGAAGAAGGTAGTCACTCGGCAAGAATGTGACGATTCGTCTCTCGATGACCAAGGTCCTTCAAATGGAGGCTGTGGTGCTTTGGAATACGGGTCACCCTACCAAGAGAAGAGGGGACCATACTTATAATACAACACGTTTGCATGGGTATATAAAGATCATGATTGGCAACATCAAAGTGAAGAACGGTTGGATAATACCTATGGTATACAGTCTAAATATCATGGGTATCAACGTTCTTCTGATTAGTATTGAGGTTATGATAATTATGACATTCATGAATTGAATTGTATTTCGATAGATACTCAGGCAGGCATGACGATTACAGACACTCTGATATCTATGCGGATTATGATAGTCAATATATGTACGATTTGAATGTGACTGTGCAGTTGAGCAGTCTGGGCAGTCATGACACGCCTTTCATCGAGTCGAGACGGTCATCCACATATGATAACGTGATATCATTTTTAAGGCCAAAGCAGATGCATTATTTCTATTCACTGTACCACTCTGCACCACGCCTGGATGATACTAACTTAGAATGAGATTTTTGTATCTTTTGATTTATTTTATTCATTTTTGTCTCTTTTAATGTATTTTATTGATTTCTTGTATTATGTGGTCATCTTTATGCGTCATCGTTTTTATTGTTATTATATTATATTAATTAGTTAGTTAATTTTTGATACAAATGTGTAATGTGAACATGAAAATACAAAAAATCCAGAAAATATAGAAAAATGTGTAATGTTAATAGAAAATGGTTGGAAAATTTATAAAAAATTTTAATTATAAAAATGTTAGAAAAATACAGAAAAATGTAATGTGAATATGAAAATACAAAAAAATATATAGACATATTTAGATGTATTTGATAAATGTTAAATGTATTTCATATATGCTAGCTATATTTCATAAATGCTTATAAGTTTCCTACTTGTTAAATATATGTTAATTCGTTACAGGCTTACAAGTTTACAAGTTAACCGAGGATGTGATCACATGTTTTAAAGCATCGAAAGACGTGCATGCAAAGATTTTTCACAGTGAAACGATGTCTTCTAGCAATAAAGGGTTTGTGTTCACTTTTCAAGTCGATGCCATTGCAGGCATTGCAGACATCCAATGAAAAGGTGCCTTATACGTGATAATCTCACATCACTACAATTCAAAAAAGAATTTCCATTGCATGCCTCCAGAATACTAGTAATACAGTAAAATGGTCATTATGAGGCGTATAGACAACAAAATTCTGAAGCATTCTATGTCAAATTGAACCATCTGTAGTTTGAATCAAGCGTGCACGTGGAAAAATTCAATGCTTATGATACTGATCTTTAATCTGATTAATGGAGAAAACAACCGAGTCGACATAATACATACAGCTGGTTGGCATTGTGTCGACTCGGTTGCTTGCTCCATTAATCAGATTAAAGACCAGTATTATAAGAATGACATCTGTTCACGTGCACGCTTGATTCAAATTACAGATGTAATTTGTCGTGGCATACTTTAGAATTTTGTTGTCTATTGACTCTATACGCCTTGTATTACTGGTATTCTGGATGCATGCAGTGAAAATTCTTCTTTTGAATTGAAGGGATGTGAGATTATCACATATAAGAAATATTTTAAGACTCGGTATTTAATGTGACATCTTTTTATTAGATTCAGACATGCTTTGACTTAACTTAGTTTTATTTGTCTTGATCTTTATTTTATTCATTTTTTGTATTATGAAGTCATATTTATGTATCATCATTTTTATTGTTATTTTTTATATAATAAAATAATACAGGGCTGACTGGGGTTCTAGCTGAGTTCCAGCTAAAAATTTTGTACACTTATATACATAGCATAAATTATCGGTGCATTTATATGTATAAAATACTGCATAATTGTATAAATACGTCAATGTATGTATATACATTTTTAAAGTATCTTTGAAACTGAAACCGATACCTGAAACGAAACTACTGATACGGACGAAACGAAACTAAGCTCCGAAACCATTGAAACGGGAGAAACCGATACCAAAACTTAAATTTCCATAATAACGGAACCGTGACCGAAACCGCGACATCAAACCTTGCTATATATGCTCTTTTGTCAGTGGTAATATATTTTGGTTTTAGCAGAATTTGGACGCACCCGATCCAGTTTTGGTACTACTAATTAAGAAGTGCAACAAAAAATTAAATGATTTTATGTGCTTTATTTTATGGATCATGTCATTAGACATTGTCTTGCTTTCTTTATAAATCTTGATTTATTTATCCATCATTGCTGTATTACCTCTGGTGTGAATTGTGATGGAAGTTGCAACAAAAGGTGACCAGAAGTTGAGTAGCTGGTTTCAGTTTTATTATGAGAGACCACACAAACAGTTAATACTTGCTCTTATTATCTCCTGTCTTGTTATTGTCAAGTCATGTGAATGGAACACTTGCGTAGGCTTAAGTTCTGTGTTAGCGGATGCAGTTGTTTTGTGTTTATCCTTGCTTCTAGGTAGAAAGTGGCAAATTAGTCCAAGACACTTATTGTTGTTTATTATAAGGATAGGTTTGTCCAAGTATTTCTCGGGGGTTTCCTTGTCTTCTGTATGTATTTTTTAAATATGAATTTAAGCAGCACTTTCCATTATGAACGCCATAAAATTTGTACTCTGTTCAGCATTTGACACATAACGAGAATGCATTATCAGCATATCTCCACCTGAACCTTATCCAGTGATTCTTACCAAGTTCATGCTCTTGTGTGTGTAATCCTGTCTACAGTATTTGTACTGAATATGTATAGAGCCAAATGGCTTGCAAAAGACTATATTACTGAATGAAATATTGTCATGGGATTTTGATGGTGTTTGGCACATCAGTGGCTGGCATGGTACTTCCCCTTATGTTGTCAAAATTGTCATATCGTGATATGTATCGCTTATTGTTCTCTATAATTGTTGTAACATAGCACATGGTTTAAGGTATATTTAACTTGTGCAATAATTAATACGCATAAAACCGAATAAACCACAAAATATGAAGAAAAAAAATGTAATTATATAACAAATAATAAATAACAAGATGTGATAAAAGTACTATAAACGTAGTACTTATGAAAGGTGGTGGGATCGGCTAGTGCAATTGCCAGGCCACAGCATTGGTCAGCGGGAGAGGACAGTGTCTCATCGTGAGGGTGAATATATTCTCCTTAAAGGTTATCAAATCTCAGTAAGGCTCCACGAGCTCTAAAGATGGTGGATGTTGGTGAGTGTTGAAGGGCAGCGAACGTCATTAAGCGTCGCCAACATATAAAAACTTAGAAGAGTATAGAGGATCTGAAAAAGAGAGATTTCGGTTTTTTATTTGTGAATAGGAGAAATTGATCAATTTTGGTGCCAAATACGAAGCTAGTACAACTTAAAACCAGACCCAATAAAAACTGATCAACATAGACCCAATAAAAACTGACAATCATATCGTAATATATTTTATATCACCTGGCATGGTTGTTGATATGTATTGAAATTCTTTCAATTCGTATCATATGGTTATGAGCGCATATTGTAAGTTTTGAAGAGTATGGATGTTGTTAGCTTGATCTATTTTTGTGAAATACATTTCGTATTGTTGAAACTGGTGTTCCATATACTTGAAGAAGTTTGTTATCTTCGTTCGATTGCTAATTTTGCATGCCCCTCTAATAGAATTCATAAGATATTATTATATATATGCGCATAATTTTTCTCAGTTGCATTATATATTTTTTGCAGGGACCTAGGAAGAAGATTCTATTAGCAGTGTTATCTTGTTCAAAACATCGGCATCCATGAGCTCTTTTTCCACTAGTCATATTGATATTGCATGCAACTTCGATTTATAGGAAATTTTAGAGTAAAGAGATGTATATTTCCAGAAGAATGCTCCTGAATTTACATTTATGAATCATGAAGCAAAGCATGCGCAAAATAGATCAATACAGATACATTCATCTTTTTAACGGTACTGCCAGTCAACGTCTCTGGTACAATGCTCTCTTGCCATCATCTTGAAGTACAGGGGAAAACAAGTATATATATCAAGAAAGAAACTAATAGGATGATGAATACGGAGCGACTTCTGGTTAATAGGCTTTGACAGATGGAGGAGATCCGGGCATCTTTTGCTTTGCGCGTCCACAATCCACTACCTTTCTTGGTGCCAAGAGAAGGGGGTGATGCTTGGAGCTGAAGGGTGGCCTGCAGTCGTGGTCTGTATGAAATCTGTGCTTCAAGCAGACTTTCATGCTGCAGTTCTTGCAGGTGCTTGTATTGGAGAATGTCAGCAGTTCTTTGCAGCGTTTAACCGGGCATTTGGGCTTTTGTTTTCTCTTAGGATCACAGGCTCCTGACTTTTCGTGGCTCGCCAAGGCATCGTTGCTTTGCTCATCTGCCATATTCTCAATTGACATGGAGCAGGTTTCACATACCACCACCAGCCTGTTGTTGTGCTCTGACTTGGGGCAGCTATGGCCTCTGTATGTTCTGTGTTCCAGGCAGAAAACCTGTTGCAAAATTTAAAACATCATTTATAACGTACTAGGGAGACAACGTTAAAGGTAAATTTTTTGTCTTTTTATGGTAATCGATTCAGTTTAGGTTATTGTCCAGAGAGAATTTACTAGGTTGAATGCTGTATGGAGTGCGGGCACACAAGCACACACATGCTTGACGACGATATTTGGACGTGATAGGCGGATCAGAAGAAATCAACTGTACCAGGAGGAAGGGTTGGGTTGTGGAAGTATGTGCTTGTAGTATGTTGTTTGGGGGTTGAATTGAACGGGAATGGGATATTACCTTGTGACATCCGTCGCAGGTGAAAGGCAAGAAATCGAGCTGCCTGCATTCGTCATGGTTGCAGTGCTCGCCTAAATCCGGGAAAAATTCTGTCCCTCTTCCCATCCTTGTAGCAGGTCTATTTGTTTTGCTTTGCTTTTGTTTTTTGGTTGTGAGAATCTGGGAGGAGGAAGCGTGCTGATTATATTTATACAGATTTGCTCGTGGTTGGTTTATGGTCTCTATTTATAGATGGTTGTCAGGGCAAGGCGTGCTGGGAAAGGACATGACTTGGGCTTCAAGCACGTCGGTTGGTTTTTATTTGTGTTTGTCGTCGTCGTCTCTGGAAGGTTCGTTTCTCCGGATTTGCTTTCTCCTTTGCGTCAGCGCTTAATTATTGGAGATTGGGTGAATTCCTCGATGCCATCGAACTCTGATTGGACTTAATTTCTAGATAAATGTACGCTCTTCTTCGTACCAAATTCTGTAGGAGCTCTTCAATAACAACACTACTTTCTAGATATCTAGACAATAGGTCGATTTGTAGCCGAGTCAAAATCCAGCGGCCACTTAAATAACGAGTAGGACGAGGAGCCTAATCAAAAGATTGCCAATTAATTACGTAGTTTGTCAAACAAGAATTTCGTACGGTAATTATACAAAATTAAATAATTTTGTATTCACTCTTCTGCTACTGCAACGCCTAAGCTTAACTTTCTCGTTTTTTATGTTTTTCTCTTTGCGGTCCCTCCCTTAAATCTATCTTTGCCTCTCAACTATTGCCTATTGGTGTTACCTTTTTTTCAAACCCCCTCACTCGTAATCTGGTCACCCTGTCTTCATAGTTTTGTTACCATATCATAATTTTCAGGGGCAAAGAAGAAAAAGGGAAAAAATGGGGGGGAATATGAAGGAGGACCCTTGTTTCCGCCGGTCAGTCGAGTCTTTTGTTTGAAGCCTTGAAGAACCCCACCCCCAAAAAAAAAAAAAACAGTGGAGGGAGGAGGAGGAGGAGGAGATCCCCAATTAATGCAAATGCCGTCAATTGCAAGGAAATCTCGCTGGAAATTCTCTTTCTTCCCGTCATCATCCGCCTCGACCGCCGCCGATTCATTGTCTCCTACTCAAGATCCTCCACCGAAGAGTTTTATATGCCCAATCTCGTCATCGTTGATGTCCGACCCCGTCATCGTCCATCCTGGCCACACCTTCGACCGTGCCTGCATCGAAGCCTGCATCCACCTCCATTTCATCCCTCCCCCTCTTCTTCCCTCCTCCTCCTCTTCTTTTGACCCTGCTGCTTCGACTTCCTTGGTCTTGATCCCAAACGCTGCTCTTAAAGCTGCCATCATCGATTGGTGCGATCGCCTCTCCCTTCCTCACCCTTTCCCCATCTCTCAGGATTCGGCTCGTGCTTTGGTTCAACGTTTGATCTCTACCCACCCTAATCCCCCCATCTCCATCTCCGTCTCCATCTCCCCAAACGAAACATACCAAGTGAATGATTGTTCCGCCTCCAATTCCAAGCCTTGCTATTCTTCTTCCTCCACCTCCACCTCTTCTTTCTCGTCTTCTTCCTTCAATATTACTTCAACATCAACATCAACATCCTCCGACAGTGGCATGGCGCTGGATCCTGACCCCTTAGAAGAAGAGTCCGTTATCTCGAAGCTTAGAAGCCCTCTTTTTTCTGTCAAGGAATCCGCCCTGATTGCTCTCCGTCACTCCGCTAGAGACGGCGGCACCCGCTGCCGGATGTCCCTCTGCTCCCCTAGGATTCTTGCCTCCCTCCTCCCCATGCTCCTCCCCGATTCCAACAATACAATCCAAGTCAACGCCACCGCCGCCCTACTCAACCTCTCCATTGACCCACCCGCCAACAAAGTCAAGATCGTCAGGTCTGGTGCAGTCCCTGCTCTGGTGGAGGCCCTCAAGCACTCCTCCTCCGGCGGCGGCGGCGAGGAAGCTCGGTACAACGCGGCGGGGGCCCTGTTCAGTCTGGCTTTGGAAGATGAGAACAAGCTGGCTATTGGGGTGCTCGGGGCAATCCCGCCGCTTGTCGACCTGTTTTGCAGGGAATCGGCGGGGCACGAGGCCAGGGAGGAAGCGGGCATGGCGCTCTACCATCTCTCCTTGGCATCAAACAATTTGTCGAAGACCGCCAACACGCCAGGGGCTGTCAAGGCAATACTCAACGTCGCCGCTGCCACCAAAGACGCGGAGGACGGCATTGACGGTGGTGATAAAGTGGCGACGATGATGAATGGAGGCCGGGAAAGGATACGGAGGGTGAGCATGATGGTGCTGGCGAGCCTGGCAAGAAACAAGCAAGGAAGGATGGCTCTGATGGACGCGAATGCGGTAAGAGCAATGGTGGGAATGATGGAAGAATCAGGCGGCGACGTCAAGGAAGAAGAGTATTGCATGGGGGTGTTGTACGGGATGAGCAAAGGAAGCCTGAGGTTCCGGGCAGCGGCCAAGGAGGCAGGAGCCGAGAGGGTGCTCTCCCAATTGGTGTCAGCATCGGCGGCACACACCGAGGGGGAGATGGGGGAGGTGGCAAAAGAGATGGCACGGAGGATGTTGAGGGTCGTTAGGGGAGATCACGAGGACACAAGGACGGCCGCCGCAGCGATGCTGACGTTAAAGATGAAGGATGAAGAAGACGAAACAGGGAGTGTTGTGTCGGAGGGGCTGGTGTCATTTGGCAGGCCGAGCAGGTTTGCTGGCTCCGGAGGATCTGCTTCCAACTCGGCCAACTTCTGAACCCCATCCATCACTGTAGTAAATCCAATGGGATTCCATCTCTTCGTAGACTCTTGTGCTAGCCAGGGCTTGTTTGGCCGGATGCGTGGGAAGAAAATCCAAAGGATTTGTTCTCTCTCTCTCATTCGGCTTCACCCCAGGTAGTCTTCTTATTGGTTGGGGTTGGGTTGCTAAGACAAGAGAGCTGAGAGTGTTGAGGAGGAGGAGGAGATCTCTTTGATCATAAATATGCGCATTACTGCTCTGTGTGTACTTGGTGGTAGTTGCTTGTTTGTCTCTGTGTTCTGTTTGTTTCCCTCTCGTTTTTGTGTCTTTGTAATCTGTGTGTGACTTGTGGAACTTAATGCCATTTTGCAAGCTAGTAGCCGAAAAGGAGCTCTGTTCGGGTAGCTACGAAAAACCAATTGATGTCATTAGAATAATGTAGAAAAGGTGTCATCTAATCTAATAGATCAGGTATCAAGATACATAAAGTTGAAAAGTACGAGCTCCACTTAGGCTTGTACTTTCAATATAGCCCTCCTTTTTGTGTCTTGCACCTTAAGTGCCACCTGATCTACATTATTCCCTAATATCATTCTATACACTGTCGTGTTTGCATCAATGAAAATCCAATTCCTTCCTTCCCTTGTCCCGTTTATCGTTAGTGATTGTAATTGTAAATGTATAGCCTCGCTTAATTATGATGAAACAACTGCATGCTTATAGACTAGTTAAATTAGGTGTAAAGAGTATCACTTTCTGCTCGAATGAATGACAATTAAGCTGGAAAATGTGAATATATTATATCATTTACTATGATATCTATTTGTAAATCAAAAATGAACTTGCAGTTCGTAATTGCATAACATCATAACCATAACCATGTATAGCTTTATTGCATGTCTCGTCTTCACCCTCCGGTGAAACTTAACATCCTGCTCTCCTCAGATGGTCTGCGAATCATATCTTCTTTATCGCGGGGGAGCTTTCTCTTGTCATCTTAAAGATACTCCCCATCCTGCCTTTAGCATTTAGCATGTGAGTCCTGTTGACGGTTGACTTCCGCCTACAATGAGGTGGAGCTAATGTGGCCGCTTCTGATGACGTGGCAGCACGTCAGCTGGTGAATGGGACCCGTGGCAACTGTAGCCCGAGTCTGGGCGAGCCAAGTTCAAGCTATTGGGTTAAAGCTCGACTTAACTCTGGGTCGTAGTGAACGATCTTTTCGAACTACTTGCTGAGTCGTTCGTTGAGCTATCTGCAACACAGACAGTCATCCAGGGGGGGTCAGATCTGGGTTACAATCCACATCTCATCCAATGCTTAAGTCAGTATGGGACTTAAGATGGCTCGGGACCATCAAGTTCGACCTAAAGGGAGATCGACTTGATGTTGTCTTACCGAGCTGTTAAGAGGAAGAAATATACGTGGAAAAGTAGAGAGAACAGTTGTCAGAGTACCTAGCATTCAGTATCTTTGGAGTTTGTCCCCTGTCCTATTGGTGTCTTGACTATTTATAAGTGCATGAGTCCTTTCTGTGTCGTTGGCGAATAACGACCCCCCATTATGGTAGCATGATCATCCCTGGAAGATTGGCATAACCGATGTCCACTTACCCTGTCATCAATGAGCCCATTACTAACCATCTCCTCGAGCTTCGTTAGCTCAAAATATGCCCTGACTTTGACTGGGCGGGTGATTAACCTCTCGTGTGGGCTTCGTGGGCTTGATGGGCTGCGGCTCTGCCTTTGTGAGCTTCTTCACTTAGTTAAAAATATTTTTCTCACATTCGAGTGTCGGCCCAAGGTTGTAACAAGTCCCATGTTGTGATGGATGGAATATCGTCAAACACAAGAAGTGCGGAATAATAGATAATCTGCTACCAACGTTAACAGCCGGAATATGATCTTAAATAAATCATAGAAAGCACAAAGATAAAGCATCCCAAACAAGATCAAGCACAAAGTAAGATCTTTGAATCTTAGACAAAGTGCATTCTATGTTTTTTTCGTGCGGGACAGGGGACGCGGGTAGAGGAAAATGTTGAAAAAGTTTCAACGGTGCACTTGTAAATTTCTAAGAGTTAATTGCATAAAAATACCTTCACGTTTGAGCCATTTTAAGTAAATACCATATTGTTCATTTTGTGACAAATTGATACCATGTGGCGGATTATGGGCCGACGGTATTAAATTGGACTGTTTTGCCCCTCCTCCCTCTCTCTTCTTTCTCTCTCCAACGATTCTCTCTATCTCTCTCTCTCTCTCCCTCCCCCGATTCTCTCTCCCTCCCCGATTCTCTCTCTCCTCTCTCTCTCTCTCTCTATCGATTCTCTCTCTTTCCCCCCATAATTCTCTCTCTCTCTCTAGGCTCTCTCTCTCTCTCTCTCTCTCTCTCTCTCTCTCTCTCTCTGGGGTGGTATGGTGCAAGGGGTGGGTGAGTGGGTATGTGTGCGTGGGGTGTGTCTGCATTGGTGTGTGTGCGTGCGCGCGCATGGAGCGTGTGTGCATGGGGGGGTGTGGATGTGTGATGTGTCTGTGGGTGTGGGGATTTGTGTGTGCGCGCACACACAACCATGCAAGCACCCATCCCCTCCACACACCACACACACACACACACACATGCAAGCACCCACCCCCATGCATTCACCGACCCACCCATGCACACACCCACCCCACGCGCACGCACGCGCGCACACCCACACACACACCACACGCACCCCCCATGAACGCACACCCATGCACCCACCCACCCCAATGCGCGTACACAGGCATCCCATGCACACACACACCCACTCCAAGCACACACACACACACCACACGTGTGCTCGCACACGCACACCACATGCACCCACCCCCCCCCCCCCCCCCAAATGCACCCACACATCCCATGCAAGAGAGAGAGAGAGAGAGAGAGAGAGAGAAGAGAGAGAGGAGGGGTATTTCTGTCCAAATTTATTGGAAAATTAAAAAAGGTATCAACTTGAAATCGGAGCCAAACGTTTGGATATTAAAATTGATCAAAGTGAACCTCATGCTATATACTTTAAAAATGGTCCTGAGGGTATTTTTATGCAATTTACTCAATTCTTAATGGTAAACTTGTAAATAAGTGGCATGTGAGCGGAGCAAAACGGTGGCTTCGCAGAGTAACTCCCGGTAAAAAAGTGAGAAGGATATTCTCTTTCTCAAAGCTCTGCCGGCGTCCGGCGTCCGGCTACCGGCCACATATACTACGACCACCACTTGCCTGCCATCTGCTCCGATCACCAATCAATCAATCTATCTATCTGTTTATTTTCAGGAGAATGGCTGGAAACGACCGCAAGAAAAGAAAGCTGCGGCTGCGATCGCCATCGTCTCCTCGGGAAGATCAATCATCACCGCCATCGTCTGTTAAAAAGGTTAAGGTAGGGATAGAAGAAGGAGGAGAGCCGTACCCAGAGCATGCTCATCCGACGCCCCAAGAATGCCGGTCGGTCCGGGACGCCCTCCTCCATCGCCACGGATTCCCCAAACAATTTGATTCGTACCGCCGACAAAGAAGAAAAAAGCAGGAAGGCGAAGGAGCATCTGACGGTGATGATATCGGAAGCGGCAGCGTCCTCGATGGGCTGATAAGCACTCTGCTGTCTCAGAACACCACTGATTCCAACTCCCAAAGGGCCTTCCTTTCTCTCAAATCCGCTTTCCCTTCTTGGCAACATGTAGTTAACCCCCTCAACACATCACTCCTTTTTTTTTAACTCTTTAATTTCCCACATATGTGCTCCAAATCCCCCTAACCCTAACCCTAACCCTAACAACTAGCTGTCGATTTTGTCAATGTGATGCCATGCGTTCATACCACACGTTCTTCTTCTTCTTCTATTTGTATCAATAAATTACAACGATTGCTGCTGCTGCTGCTGATAATGTAGGTTGTGGATGCTGAGCCAAGGATGGTGGAGGATGCCATCAGATGCGGTGGTCTGGCGGCCACAAAGGCAGCAAGGATAAAGAGCATTCTCAACACCCTGATGGAATTGAGAGGCGGTCACTTGTCTCTCGAATACCTCCGCGGCATGCCTGTCCATCAGGTGAAGGCCGAGCTATCTCACTTCAAAGGGATTGGTCCCAAAACTGTGAGCCTTTCCTCTCTTCTTTGTAGCCAATTGGAGATTGCAATTGAAAATTGCGATGGAAATTGAGTGTAATGGAAAAATTCGTATCAAGGTTCTCCATGGCCCTTGCATGTCAATTCATTCACCATGTTGGCTATGGTTGTTTAGATTCTCATCAAGTTTAGCAGTAACCGTTCTCTTCATGCGCATCACTGGGAGCTTGAAATTTTTGATTCAGATCATTCCGATGACATGTAGGCCCGCCGTCAAACCTTCCCACAACCCCCTCCTATGTCTTTGTTGGAGACATTTTGATCGTATCACTGGTATATTATTAAATTTCACGCATACCAATATAATGCATCCAATACCGGGTGATACCACTGATATTAACTAATAGCAATTAATACTAGTGAAAATTTGGTGTTTGAAGTATACTTAATGCAAACAAAGGTTTAAAGGATGACAATGAAAATGAATGTTTGAAACATCAACTGATATCGATACACTATGTTGCACAGATATGAGCACTTCAACATGTCAACATCATGGTACAATACAATGCCACTTAAACAAATTTGAATTTTATATACTCAAAATAAACGTATCATGTCTAATACATATGTCTGACGTGCATGTTCAATATTTATCCGAGATAGCATGACTCTATGATTGAAGGGTTTGTGCTCCATAACCGATACATATTGGCCTTTTTTATTGGATTTGTTTACAATTAGGCCATTTCAATGATAATATAAGCCTGAGACATTGAATTTTAAAATGAAAATAAATAAAAGTAAGCTGGTTTATTTTGAAATATCTTTCATGACTGAAACACTTTGGTGGAGTTTCTTATAGAAAAAGAGAATAACGTATTGCATTATAGAGATAAGTTATAGATACACACTTGCTAAATATGAAGCTCTACCTGGAATGCAACAGTTGAGCTAAGTTAAGGCAACCGATTGAAGTCAGGTACTTTCCTGGCATATTGTTTAATACTTCTAGTATAGCCAAATCCAACACACATACTACAACCTACTAGCCAATACCAAGACCACTGAGATTTCAAGCCTTGGTTGGAAGTCTGCTCAGAAAGTCGTTACATTATCCTTATTATGAAGAATACTCTACAATGAATGCTTGTCTATGTTGCTGAAGAGCGTGAGCCTCTCATCCCAATTTATGACGTTGTGTGTCCGTAGAATTTTTTTTTAAAAGAACAAGAAAAGTATGGAAGATTCAACTATTACTGAGCTATTAGTATATATGAAATAAAAAATCATTCAACAAGTTAGGGCACAAGAAGCATGAGAAAAGTAAGCAACTAAATAATTCATCAAATAAAACACACAGAAAATTCAACCATCTAATTCATATACGTATATCAAGACAAGGGGATAAAACCAACAATTTTTTTTACCTGAAAGAATGATCTGACTCATAGCAGCATACTGAACTGACTATAGAATCACAACTATTGGTCCTGAACTATTACTATTCATATCATCATTCTGTTCTCTGTGGAATATTGCCAATTGTATTGTTAAAATAAGAAATTTGATTGGCATGATTCACAAAGGAGTTCTAGAAAGAACGCTATGGAGTTAAACACGGCATAAAATCAAGTTGGAAGAAACATCGTTAGAACTTGAGGTGATCACTGAATCGTGAACTCCATATGTTAATTACAGTGATTGCTTGTTAACTCGTCTCTCCCCCAACTGATTCAAGGAGGGGGTGTTTTTTCACACGTTTGTGGTGTTTCTCAGGAAGAAGTATATATGATCCCTTGAAATGATGTTAACTTCTTGTAATGTTCATTTAACAATATTCTAAAGTTCTACATCAAATGATAGCTAATTAGAACATGACAGGTGGCATGCGTTCTAATGTTTCATCTACAGCAAGAAGATTTACCGGTTGACACCCATGTGAGTTGATCTTCTTATTGTACCTATATTTTTTCCGCTTGCAAATAAGAAACAAGACATTACAGAATGAACCTCCCCATGTACTATTGTAATAGGTGTTTCGGATTACGAAGGCCATGGGTTGGATTCCCATTAAAGCTGACAGGGAAAAGGCATATCTTCATCTTAACAACAGGATACCTGATGAGCTGAAATTTGATTTAAATTGCCTTCTTGTAACTCATGGAAAGCTTTGTGACAGATGTGTCAAGAAACGAGGTAATTCTCAAACTAGAGATCCTTGTACTTGTCCTCTTGAATACGTCACTGATGTACCTCCTGACAGAAAATAATTGTTAAGCTTCCACTTAAGTGCTTCTGTTGTCAATACTCGTCGGATCATTCGTAATTTTCATGGCTTATGCAGAATAACTCTTCTAGATTTGCTTCACATCGTTCCTCAAGAAGCTTGTAAATAGAGTGGATTGTCTTATTAGTATTTTAACATATGTTACCATATCCGCCATAATCTTTCCTCATGCATAGAAATTTATGTACTGCCATTTATTTGTGATCAACCCATCGATGAAGCACCATGAGTGCCGACTGCTGAGTACCCCATCTTACATGTGTCCACATTTTATTTTACATGTGAATGGAGGATTATTTGCCTGCTTTGGTTGGCATACTTGCTCTCTGAAATGACACATGACTGGGAGGGAGTTGTGTAAGAAAGCGGAATGTGGTTAATATGGTTAGAAATTTTTGGGTGGGAGTCGATAACCTACAAACCATTGGTGGACGCCATCCACCACAAATCTGGATGGAGTTTTGGTGTAATCCAGCAGTTATTAAGACACTGATTCTCTTTAGAAATCGGCTCTCTTAACCCTGCTCTCCTAAAAAAAGCAGATTGGTATGTTGTTAGGAACTAACAAAGATGGAAGTTTTATTAGAAAACAAATAGCAAAATAGAAAGATAATTGAGCACAAAAGAGGTGTGCTCTCCTCCCAAGACGCCTAGAGGACGTCTGTACTCGTCTACATATGGAATCACCAAATAACAATCATCAAATTAGCATAGGTATACAAGAGAGGCTCCCCCTATTTATAATAGAAACTAGGGCAATCCTAGGACTAGGGGGATTCGGCCGGCCACTTCTAGGCCAAGGGGGACTCGGTGCCAAGAGGGGCTGCAGCCTGGGCCTCCCCACACGCGGGACCCTGCGGGTTTACGGCCTGGGCCTCCCCACACGTGGGACTCTGCGGGTGTAAACCCGCAGGGGTGGCTGCGGCTGATGGGCCAGAGGCCCATCAATACTCCCCCCAAAGAACCACTTTGTCCTCAAGGTAGAAGTCTGGAAAGCGCGCCACCATATCATTCATGTCTTCCCACGTGCTGTCGTGCTCTGGTAATCCCCTCCACTGCAGTAGTACCTGCCTCTCGCCTATGTCACTCTGCCGAACCCCTTTTAGCAACTCGGGCTCCATCCTTACCTCCATATCCACAGTAAGGGTCTCTGGTAATGTAGGGGAAGAGGTGTGGTTGCCAATGGTCTGGCGCAACTGTGAGACATGGAAGACTGGGTGAATGGTAGACCTGGGAGTAAGCGCAATCTGTAGGCCACCGGTCCTATCCTCGCCGCGACCTCGAAAGGTCCAAAATACATCGGCGCCAACTTTTCCCGGGATAGCGCATCAGCTGCCTTGTTCTCCAATCCCTCGGCGCCAACTTTTCCCGGGATAGCGCATCAGCTGCCTTGTTCTCCAATCCCTCGGCGCCAACTTTTCCTCATATGAGCCACCGACCTCTGCCTGTAGGGCCTTAGCTTCAGATAGACCATATCACCGACCTCAAAATGTACGTCTCGACGATGTTGGTCTGCCCGAGCCTTCATCACCTGTTGAGCCCTCGCCAAATGGAGCTTCAGCTCCTCTAGAATCATGTCCCTCTCTATCAGGTACTGCTCGATATCTGACACCGGAGTAGTCTCATGACCGTAATGAAGTAAGTGCGGAGGATCCCTACCATACAAAATCCTGGAAGGTGTAGTCTGCGCCGTCGTGTGATATGAAGTATTGTACCAGTATTCCGCCCACGGCAGCCAACGTGCCCACTCTTTAGGATTCTCTGAGATGAAGCATCGTAGGTAAGTCTCCACACTCCTATTGACCAGCTCCGTCTGACCGTCAGTCTGGGGATGATAAGCTGTGCTCCGCTTTAAGGCCGTCCCCTGTACTCTAAAAAGCTCCTGTCAAAACTTGCTCTGGAATACCTAGTCTCTATCCGAGACTATGGACTTCGGCGGGCCATGCAAACGAATGATCTTTCTCACAAAAATCTCCGCCACAGAAACGGCGTTGTAAGGATGCTTAAGCGGGACAAAATGTGCATATTTGCTGAGGCGGTCTACCACAACAAAAATGACGCTGTAGCCACCCGACTTTGGCAATCCATCGATGAAGTCCATATAGAGGTCCTCCCAAACTCTGTCTGGTAAGGACAGCGGCTGTAATAGTCCCCCTGGGTTCATAGCCTGATACTTGTGACGCTGGCACACGTCACACTCCGCCACCATCCTGGCCACCTACTTCTTCAGCCCCTTCCAATAAACCTCCCTTGATAGCCGCTGATAGGTCTTGAGGACTCCAGAATGTCCTCCTATACCACTGCCGTGGAACTCCCTGAAGATGGCCGGTATAAAAGTAAAAGTCCTCGGTATCACCAGCCGCCCCCAGTAAAGTAACCGCCTATCCTGCAAAGGATATCCCGGGTACTCAGTCGACCCCTGTAAAAGGGCCTCTCGTATAGCCGGCAACTCCGGGTCCTGCTCTACCTCCTGCTGCAGTGGGCCCCAATCCTCGAGGATAGATACTGTAAGTGCTGCTAACTCTGCCTCCTCCCGCCGGGATAGCGCATCAGCTGCCTTGTTCTCCAATCCCGGGCGGTACTCTATCTCGAACCTGTACCCCATCATCTTTCGCAGCCACTTCTGATGCTACTCTGCTACCATGCGTTGCTCTAGTAGGTACTTCAGGCTCCGCTGATCCGTGCGAACTATGAAGCTCCGTCCCAACAAATATGGTCTCCACTTCTGTATGGACAACACTATCGCCATCAGCTCCTTCTCATAGACCGACCGCAACCGTGCCCTCGTGGTCAACACCTGGCTGTAGTAAGCTATCGGCCGCTGCTCCTGCATCAGTACAGCTCCCAGCCCATGTCCTAATGTGTCTGCCTCTACTACGAAGGGTCTGGAAAAGTCGGACAACGCCAGTACTGGCACAGTGGTCGTTGCCCTTTTAAGGGCCTCAAACGCTGTCGTCGCCTCCCCCCAATGGAACTGATCCTTTTTCAATAACTCTGTCAATGGCCAGGTAATCGTCCCATATCCCTCTACGAATCTGCGGTAGTAACCTGTAAGGCCCAAGAAGCCCCGTAGCCCTCTGAGAGTAGTGGGGCGCGGCCAGTCCAGCATGGCTGCAATCTTCGCTCTATCGGCGGCTACCCCTCCTGCTGATACCACGTGCCCCAGATACTCCACCTGCGGCTGCCCGAATAGACACTTCTTTCTATTCAAATATAGCTGGTGATACTGCAGCGCCTGAAAAACCACCTGCAGGTGGTCCAAATGCTCCTCAAGAGTACGACTGTACACCAAAATATCGTCGAAAAAGACTAGTACAAATCGCCTGAGAAAAGGACGGAATACCTTATTCATGAGAGCCTGAAAGGTGGCCGGTGCGTTGGTCAACCCGAAGGGCATGACCAGAAACTCATAGTGGCCCTCATGCGTCATGAACGCCGTCTTGGGCACATCATCCCGTCGCATCCGGATATGGTAGTAGCCTGATTTAAGATCTAACTTGGTGAACCAGGCCGCTCCGTGTAGCTCGTCCAAGAGCTCATCGATCACAGGTATAGGGAATTTGTCAGGGACCGTCTCCTTGTTCAGCGCTCTGTAGTCCACGCAGAACCGCCAAATACCATCCTTCTTCTTTACCAATAATACTGGACTGGAGAACGGGCGCACACTCGGCTGGATCACCCCTGCCTGTACCATCTTTGAAACCATCCTCTCGATCTCGTCCTTCTGATGCTGGGGATATCGATAGGGCCGCATGCTAATGAGAGAAACACCCTCTCGTAGAACAATGACGTGCTCGTGGTCCCGTGGCGGTGGAAGACCCCGGGGCTCCTGGAAGATTTCCTCGAACTGGTCCATCAGCTGCTGAACCTCTCCTGGAATGGGCTGCTCTGTACTGGCCTATGCGCTTTCCTCACATGTCAAAGAATACAGCTCTACTAAATATCCTCCGCCCTCCGTCTGGATGGTCCTAACCATGGTCTTCAGAGAGACCAAGACCCTGCAGAGGCTGGGGTTCCCCTGGAGTATCATTGCTCGTCATGCCTCCTGAAACTCCATCCACAGTAGTTTCCAGTTTATGTTCATCTCCCCCAAAGTCTGTAGCCAGGTCATGCCAAGGATGACGTCGGTGCTCCCCAGGTCTAGAGGTAAAAAGTCTGCAATAAGCTGTATCCCCTGCATGGTCAGCCCCAATCCCCTGCAAACTCCGCGGCTGCTCTCCTTCTTTCTTGTCCCCATCATCACGCTAAAGCTGCCGCAATCTGTCAGCTAAAGCCCCAGCTGTGCCATCACCCTCCTGGAAATGAAATAGTGGGTGGCCTCACTATCAATAAGCACAGTCACCTCCTGCTCGCCGATCTCGCCCCTCAGCTTATGGTATGGTTCGGTGTGAACCCTACCACGGAGTTCAGGGACACCTCCGCCACGTCCAACTGCTGGCCCTCCAGCTCCTCCTCTGCCTCAGCGGCCTCCTCCTCGACATCTGACTCGCCGTCGTCGTCCTCCAACAGGATCACCTGAAGCTTGCGCCCCGCGCACTGGTGGCCTGGCGAAAACCGCTCATCGCACCGGAAACACAAGCCCTTCTGCCTCTTTTCCCTCATCTCCGCATCCGTCATGCGTCTGAACTGCCCTCCAGTCACTAGCGCACTACTTTTCTCTCCAGTCTTCTCCCGGCTCGTCTGGATCACCCCTGCGGGGGTACCTGCTCCTCCAGCCCCAAATGGGGCGCCCCTCGAAGTCTGACTGCTGTAGCTGCTCCGGACCCGCCTATCCTTGGTCTGTGCATCCTCCATCCGGGTCATCTCTATGACCTCTGAAAGCCCCTTGGGCTTGTAGGGTCTCGTCGCTGCTCGCAGACTGGGGCGCAACCCCTTCAGAAAGGTGCCCTCCAGTGACTCGTCCTACACGCCATGAACACGCCCTGCCAGTGTCTCAAATCTCTCAATGTAGTCCCGCATTGGTCCCTCCTACCTGGGGCGTACAGCTGCTCGTGTAAGTTCCCCAGACGGGGGTCTGAATTTCTCCAGCACCAGGTCCTTTAGCTCCTCCCAGCTCCTAATCTGCTGTCGTCTCTCCTTCCACTGGAACCATCCCAAGGCACGCCCCTCCATGCAGATGGCCACCGCCTCCAGCTTCTGGGCCTCGGTCATGTGATGTGCCGTGAAGTATCTCTCTGCGGTAAACAACCAGACGTGTGCATCCTCCCCAGAAAAGAGCGGCATCTTCAGTTTTCGGACTCTGTAATCTCCTCCAAAACGTCCCTGCTCAGGCCTCACTCCTTCCTCTCTGTGCCGCGGACGGTAATGCTGACGCCTCTCGTCCAGTGTCTCGTAGCGCCTAGGTGGCCCTCCTCCGCGACCCCCGTAGTCTCCACGGCGATCTCCACGCCGGCCCTCAAAATCGTCCCAACCTGCGTCGTCTCCGAACTCTGCCTCGTAGCCACCCCTACCGTCAGAATAATAATCTCTCCCGCGTTCGTCGCCGAAGAAAGGGTCCTCTGCTGCTGGTCAACGCTTCAGAGGGTCAAAATAGTCTCCCGAATTCTGCCCGTAGCCCTCCTCATACGCTATCCGCTATCCGGGGGCTTAAAAACTCCATCTGGTGGATGTCTGTGCGTCCCATCTCCCTCGGGCTGCTGCCAGTATGATCCCCGCCCTTGGGCGGCTCTGCCGTGAGCAGCTCCCCCTTGGCGGCTGCCAGGGGGCTCCAGGCCATGGCGGGCCACTGTCGGGCCCCTCCGGGCTTGCCGAGGGTCGGCAGACCCTGTCGGGTCTCTGGCAGGGCTGGCGGGCCCTACCGGAGGCTGGCGGGGTCGCCGGACCCTGCCGAGCCCCGGCAGGGCCTGGGCCCCCTTGCCAGGGTCCGACGAAGGCGGGGGGAAGTCCCCCGCCTTCATCCCGCGTCGACCGGGTCCCCTGGCTGACGTGGGGGCCCGGCCGGGTTCCTGGATGCGTGCGAAGCTCCCTATGGGGGCAGCTAGGGCCGCCGCCCCCCCTTTGGCTCTCCATCGCCTTCCGCAGCACCTCCTCGCGATAGTCCACCCTCCATGGCTTCTCGTCGTCTTCCTCGTTCAATTCTTCCGCGTAGTAAGGTTGATTTTGGGGAGGAATCGCCTCTTTCTCCTTCTTCAAAGGTGTCGGATTATGGTTCACATCGCCTTTAGGGTTCGTCGCCAATTGATTTATGGCTCCCATCAATTGTGCGAATTGATCGTCGTGCTTTGCTTGATTTGACGCCAATTGGGAGATGGATGTAGTCAATTTCGCCATGGATTCGTTGTTTCTCGCCAACGACTTTTTGATTGCCTCAATTTCGCCCATGAATTTCGCCTCCAACGCCTCAAATTTGTCTTGTGATCTTGTTGAAGCCGACATGGATCGTCATGCGCTCTGATACCAAATTGTTAGGAACTAACAAAGATGGAATTTTTATTAGAAAACAAATAGCAAAATAGAAAGATAATTGAGCACAAAAGAGGTGTGCTCTCCTCCCAAGACGCCTAGAGGACGTCCGCACTCGTCTACCTATGGAATCACCAAATTACAATCATCAAATTAGCATAGGTATACAAGAGAGGCCCCCCTATTTATAATAGAAACTAGGGCAATCCTAGGACTAGGGGGGATTAGGCAATCCTAGTACTAGGGGGATTCGGCAATCCTAGGACTAGGGGGATTCGGCCGGCCACTTCTAGGCCAGGGGGACTCGGTGCCAAGAGGGGCTGCGGCCTGGGCCTCCCAACACGCGGGACCCTGCGGGTGTAAACCCGCAGGGGTGGCTGCGGCTGATGGGCCAGAGGCCCATCATATGTCTGCTTGCATCATTCTCCACTGGTCTTCTTTCTGACAGTATGATTTTTCAGTTACTGCACTAATTTACCTTTAAATGTACTCAAAAATTAAGTCCGTGAGTGATTGGTAGAAGCATCTTCATGTCTAAACTTCGAGTGTGACATTTACTATCATTAGGGCCTGTTCTTTTCCAGGAATAGGAAAAATGGAATAGAGTGAAAGGTTGTATTCTCATGAGAGAGAAAATGTAGTTTTGTGTTCTTTTGGGTGGAATAGAGTATGGAATGAGGGTTTGGAATAGAAAGTGGGGTCCACTCTCTATTCTTGTGTTCTTTTGGGATTGGAGAGTTTGAATGAAAAAGTGGAAAGGGGATGAGTTGGAGGAGAGAGAAAGAGAGATGAGAGATTGGGGCCCACCATTCCCAAGGATTCCATTGTATTCCAAGCAAAAATCTTGGAATAGAAAAGTAGTCATCATTACCAAATTGGAATAGCCACGTAGGATTCTATTCCACGCCCAAAAGAACAACCGCTTGGAATACAACCTTGGAATAGGGTGAATAGTGCATGAACAGTGTCTCTATTCCCATTCCCACCCCTATTCCGCGCAAAAGAACAGGCCCTTAGCTTCATGTATAAAGTTGAAGTGTCATTTACTATCATGCCAACAACAACATGGAACCCATGGATAAAATTCTGGCAAATATTGGCACTTTCTTATCAACGTTGAGCCATAGCATGCAGGCAAACATGCACGTGTGTGAGAAGTCTATTGCGCACAACTATCTTTTTGTTTGATATTCTTTTAATTTAATAGGTAATGTAGCTGACTTGGGAGGTCACCATATTAGAACATTGCTTTAAGATGAAGTTGACAGTTGTTTACTAGCTTAATTAAAACCCCTTTCATTTACTCGGCTTGGGAAATATATGTTATCAGGTGATTAGTTGGAGGACAGAGCAGATGAATCTCTTCCTTCTTGACCTTTAAAGATTGTATAGATTATCAAGCTACTCTTTGTGATGATTATTGCATTAAGTATCAAGTGGCAGTACTAATACCTTATAGCCATCTATCAAATGTCATGTGCTTCGACGTAACTTTGTTCTGGAAAGATGGAGGCGTATCAATGATGTTTATATATGTGCTAGGGAAAGTATTCTTGTTTTAAACTTGTATGATATGACCTTTTTTATTCATTTCAATTGTCTTGAATTAATTAATGTCTGCAGCACTAAAACTCGGTATAAATGGTCGTTAGATCTGCCCTCTAAGTGTCTTTCTTTAAGCTCGCTCCATAAGACATTAGAAAACTCTCTTGTGAGTTTGGAGGAATGGTGTAGGTTTCGGGAGCGCCAGGTTATGGCCTCTTAAATAGCGTCTCTTGGACTAGTGAGAGATGCAGAGGAACGAAGAAGCTTATCCGGTTGTTTGGTTTCGAGTTGTATATTGATGCAAAAGAGAGGAGCTCCCAGGCTGGAGTAGATTTAAGCATATGGAAAGAAGCCATCGTCAGATCATGTGTCATCAGAACATATGGATAAGAAATGAGATAAAGAAATGTGTGCGACGACGGTGGTGTCGTCGTCGTCGCCGCCGTCGTCGTCTAGGACATGTTGTGTGGTAGGTGCTCAGGTTTTTGTGGCCCGACCAACCTTGTTCTTTCTTTCTTTTAATGTTTTGGTGTGTTAATAATGTTTAGCCTAGGGTATGCTTATATGTATAGTGCGTATGCTTATATGTGCAAGCATCATGTGTGATATTAGGGATTATATGCTCGAACATCACAATCCAAGTGATATTACTGGAGCACTCTAAATGAAAAATTGAAGCAGAGTCAAATTAAACTTTATACAATTTTAGAATTTGAATAATATGTTTTGAAATTTATTTGTGTTTGGCAAGATACAAGGTGTCGAATGTGTTTCTAGAAACAAAATTCAGTCATCTTTTATCTATTTTTATGATTATCTCAATCCAAGTTTTTAATAGGAAACCCAAGATTAGCATATAATCCACATTTATGCATTGACTAGTAAAACCCTATTTTAATACCGGTTGTTTTAGCTCATTTATCTCGAAAAATTGTGTAGCAACCTTAATCAGGGTTAACCACTTTTTAACAATGGTCTAACATGTTGCCACACACAGCACATGGAAACGTATTAGCAAAAACCTGTGCACAAAGTGCCCGTGCACCAAAAAAAATGGGGACACGAAAAACCCCCGTGTGATACACATGCCCATGTGAGAAGGAGAGAGAAGAGTGTGTTAGTGTGAGGTGTGGTTTTTTGGGTTTTAGATGTTCAATGACAAAACTATAAATATGTGGATCGGAGGCTTTTTGGAGGACGGTGTTTCTCGAAGGGTGATATGACATTATCACATGAGACAAAGCCGTAAGTAAAACCCTTCTTTTGTATATAGACTACAAAGAAGGAAAAAAATAGGAAATGGTTAAAAAATTCCAAGGTTAGCACTTACAAGACTGCACGAGATTTATTCAAGACCAAAGACATTTGCCTATGCATTGGTCGCCCAGTTGCCTTTTTGATAGTAGCTACTTCTTCGGGAACGCCCACAGGCTCCGCTGCACATCTATGTTTGACGCCTAAAAGTAGATAGACTCGAATGACATCTGAAACCTGAAACGTTAGTACTTATAATTCAATCACATAAAACATGAAAATACAAATGGACATCACAAGGATCACACATCAATTGGTAACGCAATTTGGTGCTCACATCTATATCTGCGGGGCCACGCTCAGAAAAACAGTACTCCACTATTTCAAAACGTTTGATCCCTACCTGCGTAGCCGTCAAACTCCATTTGATCCCTACCTGCATAGCCGTCAGACTCCTTCCTAGGATGACGAATCAATCTCTGACAAGATTAACCCTAGTCGATTCTGCTTGAGAGCCTTTTATATCACGCCCCCCCCACAATCAAGGATCTATTTCGGGTAAATAGTCCTAAATGATCTCAAGCAATTATTTCCGTCCAACAAATCAGGAACTAATGAGATTCTGGGCGACAAACAGATCTGAAAAACAGAAACATAGATTCTGCATTCGGATCCCGCATGTCATGAACAATGTCATATAACATGACTCATAACATCACTCACAAGATGTACAAAACCAGTTCAGATTCCACGATCAGACCAACTGCCACTGATGCCAACATACTACATAGTACAGAAAAACAACCCACCAACAACAATAATCATTTCAGCTCCCATTACATACAACACAAACATCAGCCAACCGCAATCCCTTCATGAAATTGGAAACCCACACTGCATTAAAATTCCGTGTTGTCTCCTAGAAAAAAGCCATTTCTTACACATTCAAGACACTAATTTGATGGGGGCACTACATGTGAACGCAAGATGCATGACTTTTGAACGGATATTAAGAACAAATTTCCGAATTCCACCCTAGGTGCATTTACTACAAAGTTCCATTATGATTACTTTATTAGATAGATCACACCTAGAAGTCTCAGATAGTACAATCATGTGATATTTGTTGATGTTCGTATATATATGAAATCCAGATGCAGGGCCAGTGACAAAAGAAAGAGAAGAATGAGTGTTAGTGTGAGTGTTGCCAGGGGATAAAAGAATGAAAAGTATGGGGTTAAATTGCAAAAAACCAGTGGAGCATAGTAGAAAAGGCCCAATAGCAATTCCGTAATTAAGTCAGTTGATGATGTTGATGATGTGTTTCTTGACGTTTTAACGGCAAACATGAAAGAGGGGGAAGAGGGTGGGTGTTTGGGGAATTCCTTTGGGCATTTCAAAGGGTAATGACAATCAATAGAATGAATGCTGTTTTTTTGTGTGAGGATTGTGGAGGCATCCTATGTGACATGCTTGTTTAATTACCACATAGGACAGTCCTTATATGTATAATAAACTAGAAATAAACCATGCATAAAGTGCACGAGCATCTAAAAATACCAGCACACCATCAGGATGCGAGACCCAAAACGGTTCAAATGTGAAGAATGGGTGGAGCGTGGGTATTATCTTGTGGTTTTTGTGGTTTTTTTATTGTGGGTGTGAAATTGCATTTGTTTTTGTGTGTTGTTTGAGTTTGAGGTGGTTTGAATATGGATGTGTTTTGGGATTTTGGGTTGGTTTTGGGTTTAATTACGGATTTGCCATTCGATTACATTATGTGCACATACAACTTATTTTCAAGTTTGCCATTCGATTACATTTGAGCACATACCATCTTTTCCTCTTTTACCATTGTCTATCCACCCACTCCCCCGTCGACGATAACAAGGACTCCAACGATGATTTATTGGGGTATGGAATGGACGGTGAAGAAGAGGGAGAGAGGCTGGGAAAGTCGGATGAGGGGTGGCGAAGGGGGCGGGGGAAGAGATGGAGTGGTGCTGGGGAGGTTGGAGGAGGGTGGTGGGCCTTGAGATGACCGGGGGAGAGGTCGAAGGACAACGCCGCCATTCGCCCTTCGAGGGAAAGAGTGAGAGGTTGGTTGGGGAGGTTGGAAGAGGGGGGGTGTGTGGGCTAGGGTAGTCGATGGAGGGGGCGGAGGGGGATATGGGCTAGGGTAATCGGTGTAGTCGGTGGAGGGGGCGGAGGGGGATGTGGGCTAGGGTAGTCGGTGGAGGGGGCGGAGAGGGCTGGGGCTGGGGAGGTCGGAGTATGGGACGTCATTGCCGCCTGTAACCGTTCATCCATTTTACTCATCGTGCACACACATGGGTATTTTCGAAAATTTGGCTATGTGACTTCGAGTAATTTTGGTGGCAAACTAGTAAATGGCAAGTTTGTAAATAAGTGGTATGTCCACAGGACAAACGGCAAACTTGTAAATAAGTGTTATGTGCGCATATTAAAACGGTGGATGCGCAAAGCCATGCCCATTACATTGTATTTGGACTACTTACACCGCAAACATGCGATGCAGGACTTGATTATTTTCTAAATTTGGAAACAACGTCACCTCGTATGTGGATTCACAGCCATTCTCTCAATTATTCCATCATTAATCGTTTGTTGGGTTGTTGATCCATCCATCGCATCTGCAGCTGGAGACGAGGAAATAACTCTAGAGAGAGAGAAAGGGAGATCCAGCCGAGGAGGAGGACTACTTTATAACCACATTCTCCTCCTCCTAGGGTTTTTTTTAAACTTAATTCCTGTATCGTGGCCGAGGGTTTGAGGAAGAGAGCGGCGAGCTGAAAGAGGATGGCTTCGCCGGGATTCTCATTCAAATCGGATAAGAAGGGGGATGGACGAGAAAAGCGCAAGCAGCAGCACCATCAAGATGAAAATCATCGTCATCGGCATCAACAGCAGAGAAGAGATCTTTACGAGGTCCTTGACGTCGCTCCCAATTCAACTGATCAGGAGATCAAGAGCGCTTATCGTAGAATGGCTCTCAAGTAATCTAAGCCCGCCTCCTCATTCTCTTTTCTTTTCTTCTTTTGCTTCTAATTCGATCTAAAGAAATAGTCATTCCTTATAACCAATCCCTAAACTGGAAGCACCTTGTTTTTTGAAGCTCCTTCTAGGGTTAATACCCCCCTCTCTTCCATTGCAATGGGTAATACCAGAAGCATGCACGCTTTTCCCTATCCTTGCTTCGGAATTCTAAGACCTGACTATCAATTTTGGATATTAATTTGACGTGCACTTACTAATTTTCTGATGAGATTATGAAACATCATTACGTCCTACAAGTTTAGTTTCAACACCCGATCATGTGATTCCAACACACACCTTGATTAAAATCAATTGTTGGATTCTATGCTTCACTTCCAACAAAACCATACTTCCCATTAGTTTCGTTTTTATTGGAACAACGCTTGCCTGTCAATCCTGCCGACTGTCCTGCATGTTGTAGACCGTGCAATGCCCGCATTGGTCCATATTAGCATATCATGATTCATAACATGTTGATGAGGAAACACATCATCTGTCACGGACTAAATGTGCTCATTGCTAACTCAATTGAGATCCCTGGGGGCATGGTATCTGTTGATAAATGATGCTTGTTGGTAAGCCCTGAAAATTAGAGGTAGACTCAAACTGTGGATATGTTTCGGTTGACGGTAAATTATCACATGGTAATACAATATTTTTGGCACTTATCTTGCATATATCTGGGTTAATTCAGTCCCTCAACTGGTTGCCGATGTCACTGGTTTCGTTATGTTAAATCTGTTGCATAAAATAATGAAGAGTTGATGAATGCTGCTAATGAGAATCACTTCCAGTTTGATGGAAGCATAGGGTGCATTTAGGTATCATGTGATGACACATGCTCTCTTGTTCTTAGCATAGAAGAATCAGTGGCTGAAAATGAGCAAAGATTTGTATTTTGGAAATACAAGAATAAGATAAGTGACGATTAAAAAAGAGAAGGTGAGTAATGATTACAATCAAATGAGGTCTGAGAGTTGCTCGATTTGAGATAATGTGGTTGAAAATTGGCTGAGGTGGTATGTGAATGTGGTGTGACGAGCTAATGAATCCGTGATAAGGAGAACTGAGCTTGGAAGTGGTTGCGAAGCAAAGTTGTCATATTGTGGCATAAATCACTTATCATTTTTACTGATTATCGGGTTGTGTATTTAATCATGTACTGTACTGCAAGATAAATTTGTCAAGTGCAAAAAATAAGCAAATCATGTTACTGTGTAATAGCTTACTACAACTTAATGTCATTTATGTTTCCATGTTTGGGTGATAAAACTTGTTATACCTTTCTGTTCTTTAACCATGTTATTGTGTATCATCTGCTATCTAATCCTTTTCCTGTTCTTTTCTAAATATTTGGTCTCAGGTATCACCCTGACAAAAATCTAAACGATCCTGTAGCATCTGATATGTTTAAGGAGGTCACATTTTCATATAATATTTTGTCGGATCCAAACAAAAGACGTCAGTATGACACGTCAGGATTTGAGGTAAGCTGAGAAATCTTAAACTTGAAGGACCTGTTGTGACCATTTCAGGTTTAAACTATTCATGCATTTTCTATAATTGTCTTATACTTTGAATTTTGCTTGTGTAACTCAGACCATATGATAACGACATCGTCTATGTGTCATATTTTTCTGGGTTAAGCCACAATGAATTGTTAGAAGCATGTAATTTCGTTGATGAGGTAGTTAAATTTTGCTCCAATGGTAGTTGAATTTGGTTCTTTGCCATATACTCAGTCTAAAAGATTTGCAAAAGTTTGTACATCATGCTTTCTATGCATCTACAGTCTAGACTTTCCTTCGCTGGGTGACTGGTGGGCCTTAAAATCACAGGAGCTTTGAATACAAAGATACCGAGTTGGTTCCTTACCTTTCGACTAGCCTTTTGGACCATTAGTACCCTCTTTCTTGCCCTGAAAAGAAAATATTCCCCCAGACTGCATAGTTCATGGGCTAGCTTATAAGCAGATGAGAAGTAACATGCTTCCTTTTAATGAATAATATTCCAGAGTGGTGATAACATAAACATGTGATGAAGGGCCTGTGCCCCACGGTGTTAATCAGATACTACTTAGGTCAAATAGTAATATGGCTTGGTTAGCCAAGAAATCTGGAATAAAGTATATGATTGTCTTTTGTCCAATACATTGAATGATGAAGATCTTGCTTAAGAATGATTTGGCTAGTAGCAGACCCTGATTTAAGCACATGCCGATGTGAAGACAACTGGTAACTAAAACTAGAGGGTGTGATGTAGTTCATGCAAGAAGAAACACCCAGAGCAATTGTTTTTACAATCTGTCTGGTTCTGACTTGCCACAAAAGTAGCAACAAGACAGGCTTAGTATAGTGACAAGTGCAGAAAACCATTACTGTTGGAAATTGTAGAAGTGGGCATAACTACCGTCTAAAAATGAGCACGTAAAGATGTAAAAAGGCAAATGAAGTAAAGTTTGTGGAAAGATGGGAGTCATGGAGCGTGGAATGGGTCTATAAAAAGATATGTTGCATGGACACGGACACACCAACACAGGAATAACACATGAATGACACGACATGAAACAGAAACACAAGAAAAAAATATAAGAAGTACACTCCAATTAGAACTATATTGTTCGATTCCGTCTGACAAGAGATGGCTCTATGGTTGAACTGTCCATGCTATTAAAAACATGGAACATGGAACATGGATTTCCGAACATCAAAATGTTTTCTGTTATTTCTTTGATTTTAAACCACTGCTGTAGTTTGGAGTTAGTGATCAGCCATTGCATTTTATTGTAATTCTATCTACATTTCTGCGCAATCAACTTGTTACTTGTTGGATGTTTCATCTTATTCCATTGTATGTGGTGTTGGTTTTTGTTGACAGATGGGTTCCGGTCAACTGTAGATGGGGCTGACGTGAGCTCCTTTGTGGATCTGGAGTCTCATCAGCTAGTGAAGTGAGACCCCTCGGTTGGAAGAACCGGTGTCGATGAGGGTTGGGCGGTGAGCGTTGAGCTGGAGCTCGATATATCTCATGGTCGGTTGGGCCGATCATTCGTCCTAATTGCTTCGTCGAGCCTCGAACGACATGCACCACAGACAGTCGTCAGGTGGGTCGGATCAAGGTTCCGACCCAAATTCCATCTGATGCTTAAGTTAGAATGATGCTTAAGTTAGAACGAGACTTAAGAAAGACTTGTGGCTGTCAAGATCGATCCACTGAGGTTCGTTTCGAGTCAGTCACCTCAAGATTTTTGGAGGAAGAATTATCAGAGTGGAAGAAGAATAATATGTCAGAGTATCTCATATTTCATACCTCTCTGGTCTGCCCCTTCTTTATTTTAGGCTGAAGTGTTTGTTCAGTGACGTTGGGAAATAACGGTTACCAATTATGGTGTCACGATCATTCCTCATAAATAGGTATAACCGTTGTCTACTCTGCCTGTCATTTATGAGCCTATTATCAACCGCCTCCATAAGCAACGGAAGCTCAATATGCAGATGGTATGCAGGCTTTGACCATGATGACGGCTAGCCTCATTCGTATACCTCGTGGGCTTAGTGGGCCCAGGCGCTATCTTTGTAGGCTTCTTGGCGACTATATTTTTTTATCGAGTGCCATTCCGATGATTTAACAATGGCCCCCGTCACTTGGGCTCAGACGATTTGCCTGTTAGGGTCAAGTGACGTGATATCTCATTAATGGGGCACGACAGTCGAAGCAAAAGTATTTGAGTTTAAGCGCCAAAAATTCCACTCTTCTGATTTGGACGCCGCATCGGATCCGAGATACGGGCACGTTCGGATCGTCGACACGTGTCCCTGGATGATGTGATTAGCTTTGATCATTGGTAGTCATACATTTACCATGATAAGGTAGCTTTGGAGAGAGAAAAAACTTCATCTTCTTAGGCATTCTCAAATCGAACTTCAACCTCTGACCATGGCTTCATCCTCCCCTTGCGCCACCGTTGGAACCTCGGCTCCCGTCCTTCTAAAAGACAGAGGAAGCCATTGCATCCGACCTAGTTTCTGGCCAAGCCTCTCGAGTGGTAGCTGACCAGATTCCTGACTTTCAAAGAAGATATGTAAGGTGCGATTTCCAGATTAGGTTGCCCCGTGCGGAGGAGGTGGTTCATTCTCCTGGCAATTGCGAAGTTGGGGTTTATGTCAGCTTTTCACCGTGGGCTTCGATTTCTCTTGCACTCCTTCATGCTGTACGTATTGAAGACACTGGGTCTTTCCCTTTGTCAACTGATGCCGAATGCGATGGGCATCCTGGTTAGCTTCATAATGTTATGTGTGCTGAGCGGAGTTGAACCATCTATGATATTGTTCAACTTATTTTTCAGAGGACCCCCTTAGTCTCTAGGTTGGTACTTAATCATCGCTCGTCGCAGTAGGATATTGTTTAATGATCTTCCTACCTCCAACCCAAAATGGAAAGACCAATTTGTGTTTGTGGTATTTCCTGGCGAGGCAAGTTTCGTCACCCGATGGGAGAAACCCGAGCTCGCATGAATGAAGACAACCCCCGTTCCGAGGAGGAAGAAAAGGTTGATGCTTTTCTGTTGAATATGCCCGAAGGGGTGCAAATCGACAAAATGGTTGTTGTCCGACCAGATGTTGGTCAAGACTGTGTGGACGAAAGGTCGAATTTCTTGCTTGCCTTTAGCATGTTTTTCTTCTTCTTGAACTTTAGCTCGTCTTTGTAGGTATGGTCGGACTGGAATACCAGGTCGAACTAGGTGTGCAGGAGGCGCTAGAATCTTCTATTAGAGAAGCTGAAAAGGATGTGCCTTTCCTTCAGACGGGTCTTCTGGGGAGTGGGGCAATTGAGGCTACTGAGGGTCTATCCCTGATGGCTCATGAGGCTCCCCAGTTGACTCAACCGTTGAAGAGAATGAAGAACCTCTTGGCTGAAGTTGAGGAGGTCGAGGCCAAGAAGAAGAAACCAAGGCGAAGGCTTGGCATTGCCAACTTAGACTCGTCTGAGTCGAATGACGACATTATCCCGGCCGTGGCCTCGGGACAAGATCAGGTTCCTGAACAAAGTCAATCTCCGGAGCGAGGTCAGGATTCCCTTCCAGAGAAAATTTTGTGGGAGTCATCCTTCTACCATGGGCCACATCTGCGTCAAGATTCCTGGCCCTGGGGAGGTCTATTTCCTCAAGAGTCACTGGCCGAGGACATTCCCCCTGAGTTTAGATCGATCTCACTGGAAGATAGATCGCCCAAAGCCCCGGTCGAATGTTCCGGTCGAATGTTCCGAAGAGCTTTTTGGGCCAGGTTATTCGGTAGAAAGAAATGAATCAGCTCTTTTGGATTGTGGAATTGCCTCTCGACTGGTCGAGAATTCGACCCTTCCTCGAGATAGGGCTGTCCTGGCGAGTATTGATTATGAGAGGTTAACCACAATTGCAATCCCCTAAAACCTCCAGGTAAAAATTATCTGCATGTAATTTTTACTCGAATCCAAGCATTGGAGTTGACGCTTTTGCCTGTCTATATGCCCTTTTGGCTAATACTGAGCTACGCCGCCGCTCGTTGGCAATGGCTAATTATGAAGCCACCCTGACCAAGGAGATGAAGTGTGCGGACTCAGCCAAGAGGATGGCCGATTAGGCGGAAGCAAAGCTGGAGAGATGGAAGCTTCCCAAGAAAATGTTAAAGTCTCGGGTGAATCGACTCGTGTAAGAATTTGGTGAATCTCGTGCGAGGAAGGCTGCCCTTTCAATGAAAGTCGATAAGCAAATTGCTTTGAGGGAGCGAGCAGAGAAGATGTTACTCGAGAAAAGGGAAAGGTGTGAGGCTAGAGAAAACGAGCTTCAGATTTGACATTTTGTTGGCTCCCAAGAATTTAATGCGAAAGAGATCGCAGAAAAGGCTGTCCAGGAATATAAGGACAAATTGCTCAATCTGGATGAGCTGTATATAAGAGGCTTTGAACAGTGTCGTCAAGAGATGAAGGATCAATTTTCCGATTTTGCAGCGGAGATCGACCAAGTTCCTGTTATTATGGATGATGACAAACCAGATAGCCCATTAGATGAAGTTGGTCAAATTACGGCCATGGAACCTGCCTTTCCAATCGACGAGGTTCTTGTCGAGACAAGTGAAGCTGCTGATGAAGCTGCCTCAGGGGACCCGTGGCATATTGATGTAAGGACTGTCTATGCCTTGCAATACTAACAACAAACACTCTAGAGAGGTGTGAATAGAGTAATGACACAAATCGTGTAATTAAACATTAAACTTGTTAATGCGGAATTATAAATGCAATAGGAATTTAAACAATGCAATCAAGCAAATGTTAACACAAGATTTTACTCTGGTTCCCCAAACTTGGGTACGTTTAACCACACCAAATATTCACTATAATCCTTCATAAGGAAGTCAATACAATCTCAATACAATCTCACACAGAGATACCTTATACAGAGGATTTGGATTCTCACACAGAGAAATCCTTGCTCTCTCGCAGAGAGACTCTTGCTCTCACCTAGAGAGACTTTAACTCTTACACAGAGAGTACTCAACCAACCCTACACAAGGGTTAACCTCTCACAAAGAGAGGAATGACAATGGCTGTAGCATGTGTTACCGACTACAAAACAAGACAAGACCGTGTGTGTCACGAAGGGTTCACGCCTTACGGTTAGAGGGGGATCAAACTCTCTAAACCGTGCGCACGCTCAACCCTACCACAGCCCAAGTGCACAAGACAAGTCTGTACAAGGGATCACTCACTCTGCAATGTGAGTGCCCTATTACTCGCATGTTATCCGTACAAGCGATCACTCACTCTGCTAGGTGAGTGTCCTATTGCCTGCAGGCTATCCGTACAAGGGATTACTCTCTATCTTGGAGAGTGTACTATTGCCCGCAGGCTATCCGTACAAGGGATCACTCTCTCTATCTTGGAGAGTGTCCTATTGCCCGCAGGCTATGCAACACAATACAATTTATGAATGCAGTTCATGACGAGACAAGAATGATGCATGACCGTTTTAAGAAGTGCATCGACATGGCAATTATAGTAAATAGTGCCTAGACTTCGTCGTCAAGTCTAGGCTGCCGTGCATGTGTCACAGACGCTATTATTTCACGTCTGGTTCTCTTATTCATACTTTTATAATTTAAGGAAGATAATGGCCTAAACGTGGCCGTAACTACGCAAGTTAGCACACTTGCCTGAAGTGGCGAGGAGTGCGTCCGTAGGGGGCGTCTCGTCACGAGCAGTGCATAGGTTATAGTTTGCTGTAACAGATCAAATGGGACGATGTCAGGTCACGTTTTAGAAGTCCTATTATGTCATGTCTCTAGGTTACTCGTGGCTATCCTAGCAGTTCCAAATCAAGTTGTTCATATGTTTAGGCCTATTCTACGGTTCTCTACGTCGATTCTATCATATATGCACAGTCAAGAGTCCAATCGACGGCTTTGGTTATCACAGCAGTTTAAAGAAGCGTAAAGTAAATTTAGTGATTAAGTTGTCGGGTTTTTATTAGGTTTTCAATGGCGCAACGTGTGGGTTACTACGAGTAAGATTCACCAACCTACTACGACGAATACGCACAAGTCTGACGTCGGATCTGGAAACGGCAACTGATTTTGTCACGGCTTCGGTTTCTCGACTGCGGGTAGCGCAACGCAGCGGCAATGACTGGCGAAGTCGCCTCGACTGCGGGTAGCACAGCGAAGCGGTGAGGCAACGACAACAGCTAGGGCAGCAGCAGCAGCGGGATTGCGGCAACGGCTTGCGGCAACGGCATGGGCATCGACAAGTCGGTAGGGCAACGGCTCGCGTGGAAAGAAAGGCGGACGACAGCGAGGACAGCCTCGCGGGAAGGCTGGAGGGGGCTGATGGCAGTAGCGAGGGGCTGCGGCCGAAGAGAGGTCGCGTGACGTTGGGATGCTGGCGGTAGACCATGGTGTCGGGCTGTCGAGAGGAAGGGGCAAGCTTTGTTTTGCAAGGGGTGGCTTGGAGCGTCGATGGAGGGGAGAGATGGCCGGACTGGAGGGGAGAAGAAGGCGGCGCCGTTGGGGAAAAGTGCTGACGGCGTGAGGGGCCTCACGCGTGGTCGGCGGCGGTCATTATAGGGGTTCGCCGGCGGAAGAGAGATAAGCCGGGGAGAGAGAAGACGCGCGTCGGCTTGGTTGCTTGGAGGGTGGTCCGACGAGCTTGGCGTTTGGGAAGAAGAGGAGGGCGGTTGCCGTCGGTTGAGTGGAGGGGACAACAGCGGCTCGGGGAGCGGCTACGCGCACGGCTGAGGTGAACGCTGGTGGTGACTGGGCAAGGGGCCGGCGGTCTGAAACGTGAGAGGGTGGCTGTCGGGCTGAGAGGTGGCCGTGGAGAACTCGTCGGCGTCGGGATCTGAGGGGCAGCGGCGAGTCGAGGGCTGTTGACGGCGAGATGGTGTTCGGAGTTGGCCGTCGACGTGGAGAGGTTAGGGCATCGGGTTGCTGGGCGTGTGCCTCGAGAGGAGGGTTGAGAGGGGAGGACAATGTAGGGTTTGTTTAAAAGGATAGGTGACTGCTGATGCTTTTTCTTTGTTAGACCTAGGTTAACTTTAGGTTATTATATAGGGGAAATTAGAGAGAGTGGAAAGGGAGAGAACGTGTGAGAGGGTGGGAGAGATATGGAAGCGTGGGGAAAAGTAAGCTGGTAGTTAGGACCTATAATAGGTTAATTCAGAAAAAAGAGATTTGATTTTATTTGTCCTTTTTATAAGAAAATTAAAAACGATTCTGATTCGATTTTTGTTTTAAACTAACAGCATTAAAGTAATTAGTTAGTTTAATTTGGTTTAAAGAACGTACAGACCCTAGGAAATTAAATAAAAGGTTTTACTAATTAACAATGAATTAGTGCGGATTGGTCCCTCGACGTCCAAAAATTACAAAGAAGATATCGGGGCGCTTGCGCCTCCGAGAGGGTCGTGAGTACGGGATCCAGTCACGCGTCTAAACTACGGAAGACACAAAAAATACTAAAGTACGCACACAAAACAACAATATACGCTAGAACACGTACGGTCGGAAAGTGACCTTTACAACGGTTGGGGACATCCTCTTGCTCCCTCCTCTCGTTGACACATGCAAAATCTAGGTGTTAGGATCCTGAGTGACTTGGTCGATTAACTGATTGAGGATGCTGCGGGCGGCTCGTCCCTTGTTGGATGGACTAGGACCTCCTTGATGTTCGAATGCACGATTGTTGTTCCACATCTCTCCGTTCTGATGAGGTGTATGAGTGGTATTGAGCGGTGCATTCTCTTATTGATCTGCCCTTGGATCTCTAGGGTCCATATAGGGGATAATTTCCCTCGCGAAAGTGGGATTTGGAGGCGGTGGCAGCTTATTTGCTGGAGGTGGGCGTCCAAAGCTTTGCTACATTGCGGCGGCTAGTGTCCTGATGCTCTTTTCGACCTTCTCGGTAAATTGGTCGAACTGTTGCTGAGAGACTTTGGGCACTCTGGCCCCTTTGATGAAGATGCGGACTCCACAAAGTCTTCAATTCAAACGTTTTTCGCGTTCTGGTTCGCACTTAGACCACCATGATTTGGTCCGGAGTTCTCACCTGGACCAGGATTTGGTCTGGGATTGCTGGGTCCAGTCGACATTGCTGATGCTTCGGGATATCGACTGTTGTTTTCCCACAGACGACGCTAACCGTTAAGGCCAAAAATGGCGTTGACGGTATGTGGGTTGACGTGTACCTCTCTTGTTGAGGTGGAGCCTCGTCAACTGGTTGTGTGGGGCCCTGGTTAGTAGGACTGGGGTCTTTGACAGGCAGATTTGGTATGTGGTAATCGTTCGACCCACCGAGTAGATCGAGTCTCGCGCTATCGTCGATGGGGAAGCGACTTTCTTGTTGAGACTCTCCACGATCTTCCTGTATCACAAAGGAAAGTCAGTGGGTTGGATCTGGGTTTTGATCCAAATCCCCTCCGATGCTTAAGTTAGTACAGGGCGCAAGGGAGGGAGCTTTGAGCTGTCGAGATCGACCCACGTAGGCTCGTTTCGAGTCAGGCGTCGCAAGCCATTTAGAGGAAGAAATATTAGGTTGAGTATAGAATGTCAGGGTATCAGGTCTCGTACCTCCCATGTGATGTTCGTCTCCAGTGTATTTATAGACTTCTCCAGTCTCTTTAGTGACTGTTACGAGGTGGAACTCGCGTACAATGAATTTGTATTATGGGGAACCAAGGGCACGGTGGTTATATGGAAATGATGGGTTAGGTAGGCTGTTTTACAAGTGATTAGTGGGGTGCAGAAGTCGGATCCGTTGCCGGTGGAGCTCACGGGATCGTATCTCGCCGGACGCAGCTGAGGAAGGTTGGACGGCGGGAGGCTGACGCTGGCTTTGGTCAAGGGGCGAGCTCTCCTGCAGCACGAACAACTCGTCAGAAGGGCGGGTTGGGGTTCAACCCTTAGCCCCTCCGATGCCTAAGTCAGTAAAAGGGCTTAAAAGGGGGGCTAGACACGCCGGCCGGACTAACGGTGTGTCCGCCTCGCGTGACGAGCTATAGGTGGGAGAACAAAGATATGGAGGACCTTTGCTCTCGTGTGTGAATAATGGAAAATCAGAGAGAATTCTCCAACCCCCTCTCCGTAGGAGGAGAGGGGGTATTTATACCTGATGGGTGATGACTAGGCGTGCTGAGCTGGCTCGGGTGTCAGCGGAAGCTTCGGACGAGGACGTCGGGAACAGGAGTTCCTGACCCGCTTCTGTCAGGCGGCGCAACGACCAAGGGGTGCTTTTGTCGGGATGTCAGGGCCGAAAGCAATAATCGTCGGACGAGTCAGCCGCCAGGGGGTGCTTTGTCAGGCGGTCGGGTGACGTATGTGTCCGTTGTGTCCTTATCCTAGGCTGTTTGTCGTTAGCGACGAACTAAAGGTCGGGCTGTGTCACTCTAGGCGCCACGGTTCGCGGGAATCGGGCGGGCCGTCCCGATTGGGGGGTTGTCCGGCCCGGCCGCGCCCCCCGATCGAACATGGGGTATGGCCTGCCGGTACGGAAGGATACGTCCGCGCCCGTCAGTGGGCCTGGCCTAGGTACCCAAGCGTCCCCAAGCGCGCTACCCCGGTGGGTCGGGCGGCTGCGGTGGTTCGCCTCGGCCGGCTGCGGTTGTTCGCATCGGCCGGTTGCGGTTGTTCGCCTCGGCCGGTTCAGGGAGCGCTGCAAGGCGCGCCTGTCTCCATGATGCCCCGGATTTTCGGGGCGGCGGCCCTTTTGTGAAATGGTGAGTTAATGGGGTATGTTAGCGGATCCAGGCGGGGGTCGGGCCCCTACGATCTTTAGATCGTAACAATTGCCCCCGGCCTTCGAGTCTGAGGCGGCAGCCCGGCTCAGCTCGGAGGGCGAACCATATCCAACACTCCGGACCATCGATATGAGCCTCGGGACCCACCGGGTAGTGATGGCGGCGGCTTCGGAACTCCCGCCTTAGTGGTCATTATTATGATTTGAAAGGGGGGCAGAGGAAATCGAAGCGTCTCCGCGACTGAGTTTGCGACACGTGGATGAGGTGACCCTTACGCCAGTCGAGGCGTCGGGGGCGTCTCGATGGGCGCCGCGTGGCGAGAGTTTGACGGACGAGATGGCCCTGGGGCCACCTTTACTGCTAAAAGGGTCTGGGGAGGCGGTCGGCGGGAATTTTTGTCTTTCTCCGATTCTCCTCCGGCGCTCGATATTTCTATTTGGAGTTTGCTGGCTAATCTGTCACTTCCGTCGCCGGCCATCTTCTTCCGATCGCCTTCCGGGTTCAAGGGATCAACAGGTAACAGCAATTAATTTCCTTCCTTTCCGATCAATGGCTTCTCGATTCGAGATTGGAGGAAGTAGCCGGGTGGGGGAGGAGGAGTTGGCGGGCGAGGGGGCGTCGCAGCCGGGGGTGCGGTGGCCCAGGGAAAGACGGTCATGGCGATCCGTTGTGCCGAGAGACATTGAGTCCCCCGACGTAGGTTGGATAGGATCAACATCAGGGAGATTCGCGTGCGGTTTGTGCGACAACCCTATGAGGTGCGGGTTCCTGGGTCGGAGGAAGCGGTGAGTTCACCGGGGGATAATGAGGTCGGGGTCTATGTCCGGTCCTTTGAGTTGGGGCTCCGCTTTCCGATCCACCCATATTTGTTTCACTTGTTGAATTTCCTGGAGTTACCGATATTTGCCTTAGCGCCCCGTTCTTGGGGCTTGTTAGTGGGGTTTGTCGTTTTGTGCCTTGCTTGCTCCTTGAGTCCCTCCTTGGCGTTGTTCCGGCATTTCTTCGTGGTTCGGAAGTGGGGTATGTATCATCGAGTTTGTGCCAGGAGGGGGCGAGAACTCATCCTCGAGGTGCCTGACGATGTCGGCGATTGGATGAGGGAGTACGTCTTCGTGACGGTGCCAAGTGACGTGGCGCTGATGTCGAATTGGGGGGCGCGGAATCCCTTTGTAAATGTAGGGGTGGAGCTGACCGGGGAGGATATTGCCAAAGCTCAGATTTTGAGGGAGCTGCCCGAGGCGTGCCGTCATTGGGCGAGTCTAACGTTGAGCAGTCGGCCCAGGACTTTTGGACCCTAGGTATCTTTGAAGTTTCGTAAACTCTGGGCTAGGCTCGCCCTGATTGTCTCTTTTTTCCTTTTGCAGGCGAAGACGCGATGAGGGAGCCGGAGGGGGTGTCAGGTTCGGCCGGGGCCCCGATCTCGGAGGACTCTGATCCCCGCGGGAAAGGCAAGGGGGTGGCTAGCGAGGCGGGATCCCGGGAACGTGGGGGCGGGGCCCCCCGTGGGGAGAGGTCGCACCTGGGACGGGGGGCAGCCGGGCAAGGTATCTCTGCCGGTGGGCCCGCCGAGGATCTTCGTGCTGACGCGCCAGTGCGGGGGGCCGGACCCTCCGTCCATCCGCGGGTACCGGCGATGGCCGCGCCTCGCCGAGCGCCCGTGGCTCAAGGGTGGCCATACGGGATCCCTTCGTGGGAAATGGGGGTGTCGTCGAGTCCCGCTTGCGAGAGCGCCCTTATTCGTTTTAAGAGGGCCCGAGAAGAGGTCGAGGCATACCCCGATGGCCGGCTCCACAAGTTCCCTTGCCGAGTCGGCGGCAACGAGTCGGTATTCGAGGACGCGGGAGTGGCGGCGCGCCTCGCCGAGTATTGCGTGTTACCGCGCGATCGTGAGTCTTTGACTCGTGTGGGGGCGGAACGGTTGGACGGCTCGGCCATATGGCACGTCGTGCAGGTACGCCGGCTTTCTTTCCCCGCCCGCAGACTTTATTTGTTCGTGTCTCGTTGATTCGAGGTTTATGCAGATGATCGCCAACGTGTTAGCCCTGCGGGGCCGTAAATCTGCGGCCGTCACCCGGGCGTCACTGGACGTGGCGAAGGCGAACCTTGACGAGGTCAAGGCAAAGCTGAAGGACACGGAGGCGGAGCTGGAGAGGGTTAGGGCGGCCTACGGGGTGGAGAAGGGGCGGGCTGCGTACTTTGATTCGTCCAAAGCCATGGTCGAGAAGCAGCTCCAAGAAGTAACGCGGGAGAGGGATGATATCCGGTCCAAGCGTACCTCGGATGTTGCTAGCAAGGAATCGGTGATCGGATTACAGAGGCGGCAAATAGAGGACCTGGAGGTCGCCCTAAAGACCGAGAAGAGGGAGAGGGGTCTAGCGGTGCGGCGATTGGAGGAGAAACGGGACGCTGAGGGCAAACAGATCGAAGCCGCTATCCGTCGCTATCATGACGAGCATGTTGTGCCGATGCTGCAAGAAGCTAAGGAGGATGCGATTCGGCAAGTGGTTAAAGATATGCGAGATCGGTCGGATGAGAGGCGGCGCCGCTAGAATCGTGGGTTCGGGGAGGGCTGTACCTTCGTGTGAGAGGGTTATAAACAATGTGTTGTTGTTGTGTGTGGAAAGTCCAATGTATGGTGTGGTTTCTGGGTAAATACATTGTTATTGTCTTGTGTCGAAATGTATTCCTCCTTGGTTTGCTTGTAGAATGTCCGCTCTGTGAGGGACGACGTAAATGCCCCCAACTTCGCTCTGCCGAAGTCTTCGGGAGAGGGGAGTTGAGAGTAGTCGTGTTCTCCGGTGGTCGTGATGCTCCGATGCCCAGTACGGGGCCAGGAGGTGCCGTGGCGGGTCGGATGTGCTTGGATCATACAGAAGTTTGCCAAGGGTTGGAACCGAGAATCCGATAAGTTGTGGGGCGGGTTCCTGTACCGGCCGAACCAAAAGAGATCGGACCCTTATTGGTGCTGGGGAGACGATCGCGTTTTGGCTGTACTGCCGGAGCTCGGACTCAATCATGGATCGTGTTCCGCCTTCTTGTATGGCCGCCCTGTCGGGGGTCGGACTCCATCTGGGATCTAGCCCCGCCTACGTGTTGTGACCGGACTTGATCATGGGCCGAGCGCCGGCGCCTTGTGGTGGCCGCCCTGACGGAGGCCGGACTCAACCATGGAGCGAGCGTCGCCTCCTTGCGGTGGCCGCCCTGACGGAGGCTGGACTCAACCATGGATCGAGCGGCGCATGGACTGATTTCGAATTGGGGTAATCATTTCGCCTGGATTTGGGCGGGAATTTATGGCGGTCGCATGACTTTACGTCAGCCTGGCGATTCGACGGCGGGCGGGAATCGAGGCGGCCTGACCACTGAAGTGTTGACGCGTGGCGGAATTGACGGTTTTGACAGTACGCGAAGCGTCAGAACACGTGGGTGGTGGACAGGGCCCGGATTGGTGACGCGTGTCTTGGGCTCGACGGTCGCGATGCTTTGTGCCGTCGCCTTAAGGAGATCGTGATGAGGGGGAGGGGAGCAAAGCTGATTGTCGGGCGAAAATTTTTTTTTTGACAAGCAGCTAGGGCTCGTAGGAGGTGTCCGTGACCTTGCCAGAGTCGCCCTCGTGGGAGCGGTCAGCGGGGTAGCGCAATCGCCCGAGTCGTCGGCACCCGTTAGGTAAGACGCTCGTTTTAGAAATGTCTTCTTCCATGTCTCCGTCTCGGAGTCAGGGTTCGGGGGTAGGTGGGGAAGGAAGCTCCGCTGCGGAGACAGGAGGGGTGCCCGTCGAGATTGCGGGCGTCAAGTCGGAGCTGAAGAAATCCGTTGCGGAGATCTTCACGATGTACGTCAGGCCGCCGTATTCGGTTCGTGAACCGGAGCCGCAAGAAAGGGTGTGTTTTGCGGGCGACCGGGAGGTGGGAGTATACGTATCTTCGTTTGAGCAAGGTTTGCGCTTCCCCCCCATCCGTTCTTGCTGGAAGTGTTGAACTTCCTGGAACTGCCCCTCTATCGCCTGATGCCCAATGCCATCAGTGCCATTGTGGGGTTCATAGTGCTGTGCGTGAGCAACCAGGTTTGCCCGTCTCTGACCATATTTCGCCACTTCTTCTCGGTCAAGAGGTTGCGGTCATGCTACTATCTCTCCGCGAAGAGGACGCATCCGCTCATTAGGGGTTTGCCTGGGAAAATTAAGTTTTGGCGCCAGCAGTATGTGTTTGTGGAGGTGCCGGAGGATGTGCTGATAAGGTCTGATTGGGCGGAGCTGAATCCCAAGGCAAGAGAGGGGGTGAAATTGGGGGATGAGGAGGAAGTGGTGGCCCGGATTTTGATGGCCATACCAGCGGAGGGACGAGATTATCGGATGCTCGCTCGGGCTGAGATGATAACGGCGTACATCTGGCCCGAAGGTATGAGAGATTTTGGTGTTCATGCTTCTGATGTGCTTACGCTGAACTTTCTCTCTTTGGCAGGTGGCACAATGAGTCTGTCCCTCGAGGAAATGATGAGGCGGGCCTCGGAGCAGGCGGGGCGATCGTCGATAAGAGGCGGCCCCAAGAGGTCGCGAGCGGGAGTTGGGGCGGGGAGCTCGACTGGGGTGCCAGCACCCACAAAGAGGAGGAAGAGGCCGACGAAGTCGTCCGAGCCTGACGCGACGGGGGGAACCGGTCCGACGGAAGGCGGGGCCGGGGAGGGGGTGGAGAATCCCATCATCGACTTGGAGGGCGGGGACGAAGGGTCGACAGGGGGTGGGGCGGAACTGCCCCGAACGAGGCCGCCTAGCCCGATGGCACCTGCAGGGGGGATGGGGCGGAAGCTAGCGGTCAGTCGCATAGGGCCGATGCGTCGAGTGGCCCGACAGGGTCCGGAGGATGGGACCCTAGGCCTTATGGTTGTCCCGTGTTCGGTCTCGAGAGGGCGCCAACCGACCCCCGCTGTGAGGCCGCCTTGGCTAAGTTTAAGGCCAAGAGGACCGATGTCGAGGGTTATCCCGACGGCGCGCTTCATCGGGCGCCGTACAAAGTGGCGAGTGACGAGTCCGTGTTTGAGGATGGAGGTGTGGCGGCGAGGTTGGCGGAGAACATTTTCCTGCCCCGCGATAGGGTAGCACTGGAAGCGGTGGAGCCTGAGGGTCTGTGCGGGACCGCGGTGATGCATGGCGTCCAGGTATGTTCTGTAAGATGGGCGACGTTTTTCAGCGGGTTGTATTGATCGCCCTAAATGGGTTTACTTTTCGGCGTTTCTTTACGCAGATCCTCAACTTGATGCTCGGGATGATGCGGCACGTGCCGGCCATACACAAGGCCGAGGGCGCCGTGGCTAGAGCGGTCGCCGAGCTCGCTGCCGTTCGTAAGAGCGCTGGCGAGGACCTGGAGAAGGAAAGGGAGCGGGGCGACCGATATGAGGCGGAGGTAGAGCGCCTGAAGATGGTCGTGTCCGATCATGAGCAGCGGGCGGTCGAGGCTGGAGGGAGAGCGAAGGAGCTGGAGGAGGCCCTTAGAAGGGAGGAGTCCCGTGCGGAGGACCTAGCGGTGCGTGCCAAGGCCGCCGAGGAGGAGTTGGCCCGTAAGGTCGAGGAATTTCGGACGTACCAGGAGAGAACCGTCGTCCCCGCCCTCGCAAAGTCGATGTCTGAGGGCATGGAGAAGGGCCACGCGGAGGGATGGGAAGCCTGCTTGGCTCGGATGAAGGAGAAGGTTGCGGGCCTGGTCCCGCCGGTAGAGATCGACCTCGACGGGCTCGCTGCATGCAGCGACGACGAGGAGGGGGAAGGAGACGGAGGGGAGGGTGACGAGCCAGAGGACGGCGGGGCGGTGGGAGATTCCGTGGAGGGAGAGGGCGTCGTGATTGGCAGAAGCGCCAAGTAGCTTTGTGTAGACTCCCCCCCTTTTTGTGGTGTAAAAACGAAAGAAAGTAAAGATTCGCCGGGCTCGTCCCCGCATTTGTGTTTTTTGGGATTTTCCGCCTGTGTGTGCATAAATTCCCTTCTTAGATTTACGCCTTGGTGCGGCCGTTTCTATCCCGGCGTAGGGGGAATCGTGTTGAGTCCCTTTATTTCGCGTAGTGCGCCCGAGAGATTTTACAGCGAGGTTGCCTCCTTTTTCGTGGGTTGCTCGGGTCTAGGTGTACCTGAGCTATGACTAGTGGTCAAACAGGATTAGTCTTTGGTCTTTTCATCGGCTATTATTGATAGTTTAATAAAACAGGGTCGCCCCGTAGGCGTAACATTGAATCGGCCCGTAGGCGTAACATTGTATCGGGCCGTAGGCGTAACCGTGTGTCGCTCAAGGTAGGTTGATGTTCTCATCGCAGTTGATCCGCCTTTCTCTGGTGTCGTGCCCCTGATAAGGGGCGTGGAGTAGATTCAGAGGGTTCCCCCTCGGCGTAGGGGTGGATGGTCGCGTCGGAGCCAGGAAGTGGCTTTGGCCCTCGTTCCCAGAATTGGGGGGGAGAGGGAGTCCTTGGTGGTTGTTCTATCCCACGGGGCCCCGCTGCTCCCCTCGACTGGAGTCTCCGCGCGGTAGGCGCGGAGGGACACTGGCGGCAGCCCCCCTGTGTGGCCTCCTGGCATAAACGGGCCGAGGAAGGTCGATGAGTGGAAGGAGGGGTGCTTCCGTTTGTAAGCGGAGTAGCCCGTTGGGGCACGCCGGCGCTTGGAGACAAGTCCCCCTTGGTTGGGGGGCCTCGGGCGGCTGCCGGGGTGCTCGGTGGGGTGATTTGGCAGGTATGCCCCGTCCATCGGGTTGTCGGCCAGCTGCGCTTGTGTCCGCGGGGCGCCCGTGGGGAGACATTGTATGCCCGTGGAGCTCCCGTCCGCCTGCCGTAAGTTGTCTAAAGGAAGTAGGGGAGTGGCAGGCTAGGCAACCGTCGTGTAAGAGGAATATCATGTTGGGGGATTGTGTATTTCGGCGGTCGGCGAAACTCGCATTTTCCGCACATTTTGAGGGAGAGAGGGATGCAAAACGACTAGTCTTTCTGCACATCCTTCCTCTCGCCTTCCTCCCCCCTCAAGGAAGCTGAGGGGGGGGAATTTATAATGGTGAATTTCTGACCTCATTTACTCTTCATTGATGTTCGGGGTCGTCTTGGAATTTCGTTCTTAGCGGGGGTGTTCCCGATGGGTGACGGGTGATGTGACCCCTCAGGCATGCATGACACTTGTCAGTGGCGTTTGTCCCGAGTGTCCTTTTGGGTTGGACAAGTCATTTCGGGCGTCGGCTTTATGGGGGTCAGGCGTTACTCCTCAGGAATGGCTCTGCGTAGGGGTTGCCTTGATTCGCGGACCTTGAGCAGTTTCCTGAGGTTTGAGGAGAGGGGTGATAGGCCCTTACGGGGGAGGGATGGAACTGGTCCGTCGGGTACCCCGCCTAAAGCGCTCCGGCTTGGGTGGCTAAGCCCAGTGAACTTGCCCCGGAGGTCTTCCTGGGGGGGAGCGAGTACGCAGCTCGGCCCGTGCCCCTCTCCGGTTTGGGTGGCGAGGACTGGTCCTGCCCCGGAGTCTTTGATTGGGCGGGTATTGGGCCGTCGCCTCCCCGCAGCCTCTATAGTCGGACGGGTATTGGGCCGTCGCCTATCCCGCATATGGCGCTCCGGTTTGGGTGGCCAAGCTCAGTGAACTTGCCCCGGAGGTCTTCCTGGGGGGGAGCGAGTACGCAGCTCGGCCCGTGCCCCTCTCCGGTTTGGGTGGCGAGGATTGGTCCTGCCCCGGAGTCTTTGAGAGGGCGGGTATTGGGCCGTCGCCTCCCCGCAGCCTCTATAGTCGGACGGGTATTGGGCCGTCGCCTACCCCGCATATGGCGCTCCGGTTTGGGTGGCCAAGCTCAGTGAACTTGCCCCGGAGGTCTTCCTGGGGGGAGCGAGTGCGCAGCTCGGCCCGTGCCCCTCTCCGGTTTGGGTGGCGAGGACTGGTCCTGCCCCGGAGTCTTTGAGAGGGCGGGTATTGGGCCGTCGCCTCCCCGCAGCCTCTATAGTCGGACGGGTATTGGGCCGTCGCCTACCCCGCATATGGCGCTCCGGTTTGGGTGGCCAAGCTCAGTGAACTTGCCCCGGAGGTCTTCCTGGGCGGGAGCGAGTACGCAGCTCGGCCCGTGCCCCTCTCCGGTTTGGGTGGCGAGGACTGGTCCTGCCCCGGAGTCTTTGAGAGGGCGGGTATTGGGCCGTCGCCTCCCCGCAGCCTCTATAGTCGGACGGGTATTGGGCCGTCGCCTACCCCGCATATGGCGCTCCGGTTTGGGTGGCCAAGCTCAGTGAACTTGCCCCAGAGGTCTTCCTGGGGGGGGAGCGAGTACGCAGCTCGGCCCGTGCCCCTCTCCGGTTTGGGTGGCGAGGACTGGTCCTGCCCCGGAGTCTTTGAGAGGGTTGAACTGAAATTGTCATGCAGAAAAGGCGAAATTCGAAGATAAAAAGAAGGGAACAAGGTATTTCGTGCAGGACTTACAGTTCCCGGCTATGCCACCACCGGCGCATCGCGCCCCTTGGAGTGATTAGCCCGTCCTTCTCAGGGGGGGTGGGCGCGAGGTCGATCCTGTTTCCTTCGGTAGCGGCATCGGCAAGAGCTAACTCTGGCTTGTGGGGGTCATAACTCCGCCTGGGGGAGTCGATCTTCAGGTTCACCTCTGGTCCCTTGTGCTTGGTCGACCCTACGTAGCAGCTCCTAGACAGCTTCTGGCTTCCCCGTACGATCCCCACGCCTCGGGGGGTTTGGAACTTGACCATCTGATGGAGAAGGCTGGGGAGCGCTCCGATGGCCGACATGTAAGGTCGTCCTATGATCCCGTTGTATGCCGACATAATGTCGACCACAACAAACAGCGTCATTCGAGTGACGACCTGTGGCTCTTCTCCGAGGGTTATCGGCAAGGTGATCACTCCCGTGATGGGGGTCGAGTGACCGGTGAAACCGACGAGGGGTCCGGTGCAGGGTCTCAGGTCCGTCGGCCTTAACCCCATCTTCTCGATTGTGGACATGAACATGATGTCGCAAGAGCTCCCCGTGTCGATCAGGAGGCGGCTGACGATGGCCGTCCCAATCTGGGCCTCGATGACGATGGCGTCGTCGTGGGGCTGCTCGATCCCCTCTAGATCCTCGTCACTGAAAGTAATGGGAGGGTAGGCCATCCTTCTCCCTCTCTGGTCCCCTCCAAGACCCGCCGTCATCACTTGTCTCGCATATGCCTTTTTGCTTGACGACGATGCCCCTCCTGAAGATGGCCCGCCGCATATCGTGTTTATGCGCATGACGGGTTTCGGGGGGTGAAGCTCTTCCCGCTCGCCGTTTGCCGGAGGGTCTGCCCTCCGTGCCCTTCGGTGGTTTCCATCTTCTCGGTCCGGTCTCCGGCCTCCGACGAAGTCCCCCAGGTGGCCCGCCTGGATCAGCCGCTCGATTTCCCTTTTGAGGGTGAAGCAGTCGTCGGTGTCGTGGCCGTGGTCCCGGTGATATCGGCAGTATTTCTTAAAATCTCTCCGGGCTGGGTCCGACTTCATTTCTCGGGGCGGCTCCGGCAGCAGACCGGCCCGTGTAGCCGCGGCCATCACCTCGATCAGGGGGGCATTGAGCTGCGTGTAATGCGCCCGCAGGGGGCCCTCTTGTCTTGGGGCGACTCGATGGAGCCCTTGTGCCGGAGCAAACTCGCGCGCCGGACCAGGGCGATCTTGAGGGCGAGGCCCGGGCGGTTCCCGCCTTGGTCGGGCTAGCCGGTCGCGAGCTCGGTCTCCCTCTTCCTGTCTCGGTCGAGGATGTGATCGGGGTTCGCCTTGAGTCGGTTTCGCCAGGGGGAATAGGGCCTTTGCAACGAGCGTCTCTTCGGCCAACTCGTGCCTCTCCGCCATAGCAACCAACGCCTCATAGTCGGTCGGCGGGTCTCGGAGCAGGGATTTGTGGAGACTCCGAGTCCGCAACCCCGTTTTGAAGGCCAGCATAAGCACCTCATCGCCGCACGTTACCACCGCCCGTCTCTCCTCCTGAAAACGGCGGAGGTATCTACCCATTGTCTCTCCTTCTCCTTGGACTATCGTGCAGAGATAGTCCAAAGGCTTCTTCTTCGTCCGCCCGGCCCAGAACTCTTGGCAGAACTTGTGGGACAACTCGCCAAAGCTCCCGACGGATCTCGCAGGCAAGCCGAAATACCAGTCTAGCGCGGTGTCCCTCAGGCTTTGGGAGAAATGTCGGCATAGGAACGCCTCGTCCACATCCTGCGCCTCCATCGCCCCCCGGTATTGTTGCACGTGCGTGAGGGGGTCGCCTCTCCCATTGTACGTGGCCAAGTGAGGGGGTTTGAACCTTTTGGGCCTTGGGGTGGACGTGATCCACCGGGCGAGCGGCGTGGCCTCCTCCGGATAGGCAGGGCGATCCGGGGCATCCCCTCTCCGCCATTCGGGGGTCCGGCTTCGGTCGCGCCACGGCCTACGACGGTCCTCCACCCCCGGGGAGTAGCCCGACGGTCGCCTGGCGGGGCTCCTTCCTTGGGCCGAGGACTCGACGGGTTGTGGGCTACGGCTCTCCCAGCGCCAGCGCCTCCCGGCCAACTCTCCTCGGGCCTCCATCCGTTCCTGATTCTCGCGGAGGAGCCTCTCGCGCTCGGCGGTGAGGAAGCGTAGTTGTCGACAAACGGCTTCCTCGTGCAGGGTATCGGAGGGGTGGTGCTGGTGATGCGGGCCGCTTCCTCCAGGCGGGGACCTGTTCAGCAACGGGTCCCGCCCGTTCCCGGGCCGTCGGCCCGTCGCCGTCTCTTCAAGGACCTCTTGGTTGCTCCTGTTTTTTCTCCTTAGCCTCTCGCGCTCCGCGATAATGAAGCGGAGTTGGCGGCGGGCAGCCTCTTCTTCCTGGTAAGCCCTCCGGGCGGTCTCGGCCGCCTCGTCCAAACGCCTTTGCGCGGCGGTCGCCTCGTCCAAACGTCTTTGCGCGGCGGCCGCCTCCCCCAGGCGCTTCCACCGCTGCGCAACTTCCATCTCCTCTTCCAGGAGCCTTTGCTGGGCCGCAATCTCCTCAGCGAGCCCCCCGTTTTCTCCCTCCTCCTCGAACTGAAGGCGGAGGTTCCGCCTCACGTTCTGGGGCTCTGAGGGGCCGGGCGGTGGCCCCGTTCCGGTTGTCTGATAGCCTCCCCTGGCCTGAGTGACGGCCTCGAAGCTCTTCAGGACGACGCGGGATGAAGTCGGCTCGGTTTCGGCGCCCACGCCCGGAAGGGCGTCGGACGCCGGGGTGATTTGTAGAGAGAGCGGCTCCTGACCCACGGGATCCTTGCCGTGGTCAGGGTTCCGCGAGATTGGCATGGAGTCTAACATGGGTGTGACCCTTCGTTCCCACAGACGGCGCCAATTGTTACGAGGTGGAACTCGCGTACAATGAATTTGTATTATGGGGAACCAAGGGCACAATGGTTATATGGAAATGATGGGTTAGGTAGGCTGTTTTACAAGTGATTAGTGGGGTGTAGAAGTCGGATCCGTTGCCGGTGGAGCTCACGGGATCGTATCTCGCCGGACGCAGCTGAGGAAGGTTGGACGGCGGGAGGCTGACGCTGGCTTTGGTCAAGGGGCGAGCTCTCCTGCAGCACGAACAACTCGTCAGAAGGGCGGGGTTGGGGTTCAACCCTTAGCCCCTCCGATGCCTAAGTCAGTAAAAGGGCTTAAAAGGGGGGCTAGACACGCCGGCCGGACTAACGGTGTGTCCGCCTCGCGTGACGAGCTATAGGTGGGAGAACAAAGATATGGAGGACCTTTGCTCTCGTGTGTGAATAATGGAAAATCAGAGAGAATTCTCCAACCCCCTCTCCGTAGGAGGAGAGGGGGTATTTATACCTGATGAGTGATGACTAGGCGTGCTGAGCTGGCTCGGGTGTCAGCGGAAGCTTCGGACGAGGACGTCGGGAACAGGAGTTCCTGACCCGCTTCTGTCAGGCGGCGCAACGGCCAAGGGGTGCTTTTGTCGGGATGTCAGGGCCGAAAGCAATAATCGTCGGACGGGTCAGCCGCCAGGGGGTGCTTTGTCAGGCGGTCGGGTGACGTATGTGTCCGTTGTGTCCTTGTCCTAGGCTGTTTGTCGTTAGCGACGAACTAAAGGTCGGACTGTGTCACTCTAGGCGCCACGGTTCGCGGGAATCGGGCGGGCCGTCCCGATTGGGGGGTTGTCCGGCCCGGCCGCGCCCCCCGATCGAACATGGGGTATGGCCTGCCGGTACGGAAGGATACGTCTGCGCCCGTCAGTGGGCCTGGCCTAGGTACCCAAGCGTCCCCAAGCGCGCTACCCCGGTGGGTCGGGCGGCTGCGGTGGTTCGCCTCGGCCGGCTGCGGTTGTTCGCATCGGCCGGTTGCGGTTGTTCGCCTCGGCCGGTTCGGGGAGCGCTGCAAGGCGCGCCTGTCTCCATGATGCCCCGGATTTTCGGGGCGGCGGTCCTTTTGTGAAATGGTGAGTTAATGGGGTATGTTAGCGGATCCAGGCGGGGGTCGGGCCCCTACGATCTTTAGGTCGTAACAGTGACGGTGGGAGGATAACAGTCACCAATTATGGCACCATGATCCTCTCTCTTAAAGGAGTAACCGGCGCTCACGTCCCCACTATTTATGAGCTTCCTCCCATCCCCGTTTGATGGACGGAAGTGCAACGGTCGATTGATACGTGTGCTTTGACTGAGTTTGCTTCAGGTTTCTTTCGTGGGCTTTGTAGGCTTTGGTTGTTCGCTGGACAAGTCCCTCGAGTGTCGGCTCAATGATGTAACATCATCAAAACAATATTGGTCTATAACACCAACACTTAACAATTGCTTCGGTCTAGGGGCATGGCCACTCGACTTATGACTGGCGACGATAGTCGTTCAGTGACGAGGGGATGTCACCTCGACTTAGGGCTGGCGACGGTTGTCATTCAGTGGTGAGGGAATGACCACTCGACTTATGGCTGGCGACCATGGTCGTTCGGTTGTGAGGGTGATGGCCCCTTCGACTTACGGCCGACGACGATGGTGGGTCGTTTAGTTGCAAGGTGGTGGCTCCTTCGACTTACGGCTGACGAAGATAGTCGTTCATTGGCAAGGAGATGGCCACTTGACTTATGGCTGATGACCATGGTCGTTCAGTTGCGAGGAGTATGGCCCCTTCAACTTACAGTCGACGATGATGGTGGGTTGACGATAAATTTGATTCGTTCACGCCCTCTTTTATAAACACAAATAATGACATGGAGGATATTGGTCCATCTAAACTTTTTCTATGGATCGGATCCTTGTGAAAAAGTCGCTTTAAAAGATAAATCGAGCATTAGACGGAATAATTCTCTCAAGACACAATGAGCATATGAAGTGAGTGTCTTTTTGGAGAAATCAAATAAACTTTATTCATTTGAAATGCTTAAACATGTGGGTAAAAAAAGAAAAGCGTACATGCATTTTTATTTCTCCTTGAGTTATTGATGCCTGATGCTATCTGATCTTTTGCTTGAAAGCTTTAATCGACAACCATGGTGACTGGTGACCCTATTATTGGCCCCTTGCCCTTCTGCTTCGAGGCTCCTTTTTTGGTTCGTGGGTCGTCACAAGATTTCTTCGGATGACCACGCTTGACCAAGGCGTCAATCTCTTTTTTCAGAGTCCAACAATCATCGGTGTCATGGCCATGGTCGTGATACCTGCAGAATTTGAAGTCATCTCTTTTTTCATACCCGCTCTTTTGTTTGGGAATATGCTCATTGACAGTCCTTCTCATTGAGCATATGCCAGGACGTCTGGTTTTGGGGAATTCGACCGGACATGAGCATCGTTAGTTGGGTGCTCCTTGCTTCGGGAACTCTTATCTTTTCGCCATTGATCTCATGGTTCTTGACGGGGGTTTCCTCGAGGTCGTGCATCTCACCTTGTTTTTTCTGGCGCTTAATGGTGCCTTTCTTTATAGCAGCGAGTGCCTCCTCAGAAGTCATGACACGATTCGTTGTATTGAACAGCTCTTCGAGATTGCTTGACGGATATCGATGCAGAGATTTTAGCAGATCTTCGCTTCGAACTGCTTGGGTGAGGACTTCGATGATGGTAGCATCCGAGACGTCTTCAACTTGCAGCCTTTCTTCGTTGAAGCATTGAATGAAATCCAGAAGCGACTCTTTCTCGCCTTGCTCTAAAGTGAAAAGGTGAGATGATTTTCACTTTGGACGTCTTCCTGCAATGAATTGCCTGTAAAAGATTTGAGACAAATCATCAAATGACGCAATGCTGTCATCGGGTAACCTGTTGTACCATTCATCCGTTGCCTTTGTCAGCGTGGTATGGAAGGCCCGTCAGAGGCACGGCTCGTCGGCTCCGTGCAAATCCATCACGCTTTGATATTTTCGGACGTACTCCCATGGGTCATCCGTGCCGTCATACATCTGCTAGGGTGGAATTTTGAACTTGGAGAGCCGTGGGGCGGACGGGATGTTCTCCTTCAAAAGAGTACGTCGATTAGCAGGAAGGACAAGTGGAACTCGTTCCTCCTTGCGTGGCGGAGGTCACGCGGTCGAGGACTGATATGGCTTGCCTCTATCTCCTTCCTCTTCTGGTCAGTCATGGGTCTGGGTGGACTAAGGTTGTGGTCCTGGGTGAGGTGATCTCCACCTGATCAACAATGACGCGAGTGATTCGCCCGTTATTGGAAGGCCCCGGACCCATAAGACGTCCAGAGGTATGGTTGTTCACCAGCTCACCTCTTCGTTAAGATGTATAAGTGGTATTGAGCTGTAGGTTGACATGTCGCTCATGTCCTTGCTCACCAGCTCTTTTGTTTCTGGGAGTAGCTCGCTCTTCGCCTGGTGTTTGCATCGATTGGGGGCGGCTGCTCCTCGACCACATGCTGAGAACGTCCCATGTTTCGTTGAACGACTGCGGCCAATACTGTGAGGCTGTCTTTGGCATGTTCAGCGAACTTGTCGAATTGCTCTTGAGTCACCAATTGTACGTCGGGCACCTTCGACCAAGATTCAGAATCTTTACCGTCTTCATTTGGGAGCGTCTTCATTGAATGCGTTTTCGTTCAGACCAAGGATTGGTCCAGTGTTATCGGGTCCAGTCAACATGGCTTTGGTTGCCTCAGGATGTAGATTGATATTCCCACAGACGGCGCTAGCTGTTAACGGATGGTTTCTGGTCAACTGTAGATGGGGCTGACGTGAGCTCCTTTGTGGAGCTGGAGTCTCGTCGATCGGTGAAGTGGGAGACCCTCAGTTGGAAGAACCGGATTCGATGATGGTCGAGCAGCGAGCGTTGAGCTGGAGCCCGATCAATCTCACGATCGATTGGGACGACAGTTTGACCTAACTGCTGGGTCGTGCCTCAAACAACCTGCACCACAGACAGTCGTTAGGGAGTTGAATCTGGGTTCCGGCTCAAATCCCCTCCGATGCTTAAGTTAGAACGGGACTTAAGAAAGGCTTGGGGCTATCATGATCGACCCACGGAGGTTTGTCTCGAGTCAGTCACCTCAAGCTTTTTGGAGGAAGAATTATCAGAGTGGAAGAAGAAGAATATGTCAAAGTATATCGTATCTCGTGCCTCCCTAGTCTGCCCCATCTTTATTTATACACTGAAGTGTATGTTTAGTGACGTTGGAAAATAACGGTCACCATAATTGGTGGTACGATCATTCCTCATAAATAGGTATAACCCTTGTCCATCTGCCCGTCATTTATGAGCTCCTTATCAACCGCCTCCTTAAGCAACGGAAGCTCAACGGGCAGATGGTATGCGGGCTTTGACCATGTTAACGGCTAGCCTCCTTCGTGGACCTCGTGTGCTTAGTGGGCCCAGGCGCTACCTTTGTAGGCTTCTTGGCGACTATATTTTCGTTGTATCGAGTGCCGGCCCGATGATTTAACAGTCTTAGATCACTTATCAATGCAACTGTATCATGATTGTCAACACCCGTATTTCGGCTGTAACTTTAATGGGGGTTTATGTTAATTTTAGTCCTTTAGCCTTGCGATTTGTTTTTCTTTTCTTCAGTGGTGATCGCTGAAAACAGCTGGCTTTTACTAAATTCACTTTGTGGGGCACTTCATGTTAATTCTCACTGTGGTGATGTATGGGTGATAGCCCTTCAATTACTGTTCTTTGACACCTTTTTCTACTGGTTTGTGTTCTTGAAATTATTCCATTTTATAACAAGAGGCTTAGATGATTGATGGTGTTGCTAATGGTTAATAACATGTGGTTGCTAAATTTTTAATCAGGGTTGTTTATGTTATACTTTCTTATTCAATACATTGCTTGGGCGGTTTAACTCAAAAATTAGCAATCCACTGAGTTAAAATATTCACACGAGTATCTTTCATTCATGTAGGCTATTGAATCGGAAAGCCAAGATTTGGAGTTAGATCTTTCAAGTCTAGGTACTATGAATACTATGTTTGCTGCCCTTTTCAGGTACAACCAGCCCCTTTGATGTCTGTTTATTTAATCCTTTTTAAACTACCGTTCACCATCTTTCTTCAATTTTTAAAAAATCTTCAAAAATGTCCATAATCTCTGGTTCCTATATTCTCATGGCAGTAAACTTGGTGTGCCGATTAAGACAACTGTATCTGCAACTGTTTTGGAGGAGGCACTAAATGGCTCTGTAACTGTGCACCCCCTACAGCTGGGTCAGCCTCTATATAGAAAGGTAAATAGTTATATACTTTATCTGGCCTCTGCTATTAAAATTTACTGTAACTTATCTGAATTTAGATCTGTTTACGCTGCAAGGTAGAGAAGCAATGTGCTCATTTTTATTCTGTAGAAATAACAGAACAGGAAGCACGAATGGGATTTGTTTGTCGAGTGCATTCACCTGACAAGAGCAAATTCAAGGTAGCTCTTCAATTTTCATATTATTTCAGTAGCGTACCTCATTTTGCCATGACTGCAATAGTCTTTCTAGTAATACAAATACAGGAAGGAAACAAAATGAGGCAAGGCCTAAATTCATTAGAGTTCCAAATAACCATATAATATAAACGTGAAGTGAAGTTTGTACATTCGACCAAAGGGTGTGATAACTTGCATGATCATACATCTTCAGCTTCAGCTTCTTGTTTTGATTGCTCTAGCTATATGTTTCATGTGCTCATCGATAATTGATGTGCCTTTTCTTATTTCGATGGGCAATAATGTTCTTCCTTTCAGTTTTTGCAAATACTTGGATATGGTGTTAGTATCTGCATTTATATATTGCTGTATTGCATAGTTTTATTTAATTCAGATAGTTGAATTTCCGGGAGGATTGTGCGGTTGAAGCCCCTGTTAATTGTTAACTTTTATTAATTAGAACTTATAATTGACTCGAATATCTTTCTTAATATATTTAGGACTTGCATTTATTTTAATCTATTTCAAGTAGGGATGCGTAAAAAGTGTTCCTAAGTGACTCCATATGGAACTATCTATGGAGTTGGGTTAAAATTACAAATTGTATCATCCCATCGGAGGACTTCCACTGTTTGTCCGTACCTCCATGACCCTAAGCAGTTTAAAAGAATGCCTGTGATTTTGAAAAGAATATATGGATCTCTTTCTTTTTCTTTTATATGGGGTCTCATGATACAAAGCAGGAAATTCCATCTTAAGTCTTCTCCTAGAGGTAAATTCATGAAAATATTTTTTGGTGGTTCCTTTAGCATTTACCTTTTTCCTATATTTCTTAACTGCATGCAGTTGCTGTATTTTGAGGTTGAAGAGAATGGGGGACTCAGTCTTGCATTACAGGTATGCATTATTTATCTTGTTAAGTTGGCAGATAACAGCACTCAAATCAGTTTTTACTGGCTGAGTGACTAGTGGATAATCCGCTTTCTCCCTTTTCTCACCACTAAATTCGGTTGGTTTGTATTAAATTGTGAAATTATTCAGAAGTAATTCTTTTGCATGCATGGTTCTTTGTGCATGAATTTTATGTGTTACTGGTGCCGAGTCTTCTTTAGTGGTGGGTTCCTAAGTTTTAGCTTGGAGATAAGCTTGGTATTTTTGTGGTTTCTTTTCTGTAATATATGAGGAATGTTTGGATGATTGAATAAAATGAAATATTTTTAAGCATCTTAATGCTCGATCGGGTTCTGTATAATATGAAATATTTTTAAGCATCTTAATGCTCGATCGATATTTACTTGAAACTTACCTGATTGTGACTGGTTTTTATGGAATATGTAGTAATTACTTATGGCTTTAAGGTAACGACTGTTCCAAACAAATGAAGCATCTAAGAATGCTCGTGTTCTGCACTGTTCACTATTGAACATAATTGTTCAATGCCCTGGTCACAGTGGTATATAGTTAGCAGTGGCAAACCATTAGGGTGGCTTCTACCAGAGTTGGCAAGAGATGCTTGGAGGAATATATCTATAACGTTAACCTTCCAGTGAAACCTGTTTGCATAATCTAGAAGTCCTTGGTGGATGATTGACCTTAACCAGTAAATAGGACCCCTGCATCTGTTTCCTGCCGAATACTAGCTAGAGTAAGGAATGCATATAATTATTTACTGCCCTGGTCTAAGTCAGATACCCAAAATGTTATGGTATTTCTAGCACTGGTACGCTAGTAATGAAGCCGTACTCATTCTGGACACGCTGACACACGTGCCAAATACCTACCCTTGGACACTCCTCGGACACGGCCAGCACTTTTCAAACTGGTTAATTCTGTACGATAATCTCTAGTTTATAACACATTGTGAGGAACTGAAGTCGCTCTTTTTTAAATATTTATTTAATTTTGTGTGTGCGTGTGTGTGCGTGTGTGTGGGGTTATACCTTGGTGGAAATTTGTAAAAGTATTTAAAACTGTGATGATTTTTTCTTAAATATGTTTTGCTAGAAAAATCAAATACGTTAAGCTACTATATATGAAGTTGAAGAGCCAAGGACAAATCTTTTTCGAAATTATGTAAGTATGTGATAGGTTGTAACCATTATATGTAGTATACAATCACTAAATAACTCTCTACTTTTGGTTGCGTGGACATGTAAGTGTATATATGCATGCATGCTTGATCTCATGTCTACACCTATATTGGTGTCTTGTCTCGTGGCCATGTACCATACTTTTGACGGAATTCACGTCCCCAGTGTGTGTACTCATGCTTATGTATCCCATGTTTGTGTCCATGCTTATAACCATGTTTATAGCCATGCTTGTGTCCATGCTTAACACATATTTGTATCCCATGTATGTGTCAATGCTTTTTATGATTTATCTAAATTGTGTGTTAAAAATCATATTGTTTAAGATCACCATTTATTTTGTTTTTTATGTGAATGTGTATCTAATAAATATATTTTAATATTTTATATAGACATGTCCCAGTACCCTACCTTTTACAAATTTGATGTATGACATGTCCGTATCCGTACAGGTAACCGCATGCGTACCCTTGCGTATGTTGCCTATGTTATAGTTGTGCCTACCAAAGTTTGAAAGAGATGCTCGGAGGATATCTCTCTGACACTAATCTTCCATTGAACACCCTTTGTGTAATCTGGAAGTTCTTGAGGGATGAAAATAATCTTAACCAATAAATTGGATTCTTGCATTTTTCTACCGCTGAAAACTAGTTGGCATAATCAATGCATTGAAAGCTAGAACGAAAGGTACATTTGCTAAAAAAATTTGATAGTCTAACCACTGAACCGTTAGTAGCTTCATAGTACTTCACATTGCTGCTGTTTCCTTGTATAAAAGAACTATTAATGTGTCAGAAGAGAAAAACCTCAGATGCTGGGTCCTGTAGTGAAGGCAACTAAACCAGTTTATGTCTTAAGAGTCTGTTTAGGCAGTGGTATCCATGTGACAATTTGATTGGCAACAGAGCATTTATTAGTAATATGTAAATAGTGTTGAAAATAAATTTAAGTCAACTTTGTCAAAACTTGATTTAGTGTTGCTTAATTTGTTTATCTGTGGGGATATTGGTTATAAAATTCTTGTTGAAATTCAACGACGGAGGGGACATAACCTGAATTGTAGTGGATTAGAGGAGCGCTCAGATCTGATTGGGAATCACCGAAGGAAATCCAATTAATCTCACAGCCAAGAGCCAAGATTACTCTTGAACTTCTTCTTCATGTGTTTGGTTTGTGAGGGGAGAGATAAGGAAACATATTCAATTGCCTTGACTAATTCTCACAGGCAACGGAGTATAAATAGGAATTAAAGGGGGCAGTATTCTACCATTGGAAAACTTAACGTTAACAAATAACGTAAGGGTAGTTACAAAACAAATTTGCATTGGGAACCCTGAACTTCTTCTGTAAATTGCTATTATCCACCAAGGCTAATTCAGTTTACATATAACCCCTTTACTAATGCTATAATTGTTATTTACCCCCCGAGTTTAACCCGTCATGGGCATACCCAATTCCAACAATTCTAGATGATGGTCCTTCATCATGATTTATTGTGAATGAGCTTCAGGATCTGGTGATGTGTCTTTCTTTATGATTTTAAAAGGTATTAATGTAGGTGATTGGTATACGTTAATGGAGAATGACTGAGAGTATCATCATTTATGAACTGATGCAGGAAGACAGTGCAAAAACAGGGAAGGTTACTTCCGCTGGCATGTTCTTCCTCTGCTTTCCTGTTTACCGTTTTGATCAGACGAATTTGGTAAGGATGAAGCATCGAAAAAATTTGGAATAAACTCCTAATCGTGTAATGTTACATCTCTGGTGTTCATTTCATTTTTTGGATTATTGGTCAGACTGCAGCTAATAAAGATCCTGATGCAGCCTTTTTCAAAAAGTTGGAAGGATTCCAGCCATGTGAGATAAATGAGCTGAAAGCAGGCACCCATGTATTTGGTGTATATGGTACGCTTATTTACAAGCTGTCCTTTCGCATGTTTGTGTCGCTAAAGGGTGTATTGCGCCTTCTCGTGACCACTCACAGGTGACAACTTCTTTAAAAGTGCGAACTATACAGTAGAGGTTATGTGCGCCGAACCCTTTTCAGAAGAAAAAGAAAGGCTCCGAGACGTAGAGGCAAAACTCTTAACCAAAAGAGTAGAACTATCCAAGTTCGAGACAGAGTATAGAGAGGTTGATATTCTTCATGGTCTTGTTATTTAGATATATTTTTCTTGTATTAGATGGTCTCATTCGTGTCTACCTCATGGCATGTTGGACAGGTTCTCGCACAATTCACTGAGATGACAAGTAGATACGCCCAGGAAATGCGAACTGTGAGTTTCCAAGATGTCAATCTCCAAAATAAACATTTTAAACTCCCATGCTCCGTCCATATATTTGGTCGTTTTGTCAAGTTATTTTGGGTTTCTTTTAAATTAGATTGATGAGCTGTTGAAAGAAAGAAATGCAATTCACGAGTCTTACACGGCGGACTCTCATCTGAAACGGAGTTCAAGTAGCAGCAGGATTAGAACGTCGTTCAGGGCATCACTGCATAACGACGAAGGGAAAACAAAGGAGAAGAAGGGAGATCGCAGTAAGAAGAAGAAATGGTTCAATATCCACCTTAAGGTGGATAAGAGGAAGCCATGCTGATTGTTTGCTGAGTAAGTTCAAAATTGTTGTCTTAGCGGTGATGTTAATAATGTGTGTCATCAGTAATTGTTTTCTTAGCGGTGCTTTTAATAAACGTGCGGCTCATCTGTAATCTCTCTGATGCAGGTGTGTTTGATCTGAATATTTGGTTTTTCGCAGTTTACCTTTCTTTCATTGGCCGCAGCGGCATACAAACAGAGCAAAAAACACGAACACGTCGGGTTTCTATTATTCCCTTTCTATACATCTTTACGACGTTGTTGATTGATTGTTGCAATGGTGGTTAAAAAGAGAAGACAGATTTATTGTCTGCGGCTTTTGTCCCGCATTTTGATTTGTTTATCCCCGCGTTTATTCCTGTCTTTGGAGTTGGGAAGTGGTATGATGATGGTGAGGTTGGGTGAAATTGTATATGGATGTCAATGAGTAGTAGGAATGTATATGAGGATAACAGCGTTCCGCCCCTCGCTTGATTTATATTTCCAAGTTTTTATTTGCCAATATCGAATTTGAAACAGGTAGTTTTGGTGTGGATGGGTGGATACATGTGCTATCAACAGCTGCCATGACAAGGCGCTGATACAGAGTCATGAAATGGAACCACAAGGCACATGGGGCTGCTTGTAGATTTTTGTGCTCTGCTCACAACACTAGTAATATTTATGTCTTCATTTGAAAAACAAAACAAAAACACCCATTCTCTCTCCTCTTCAGTCCCAATCTCCATAATGTATATCTGCTACAGCAGCTGCCGCTGTGCGGGTGGTGGTGGAAGAAGCAGTGTCTATTCCTGTTTGATGGTTTCTTGTTTAGTTTAGTTTATTTGGTTGTTGGCAAAGAGAAGAAAAGGAGCATGTTATTAGAGAGAATAAAAATCTTTACTGGGCTTTTAAGCCCAAAATGGTTTCGCCCCTTGGCCTGTGCCTCGAACGTGCTCATTCCCATTCCCATAGGAGACATGTGGGTAAGTTGCGTTGGCTTGGCTTACACCGCGCTATCGTGGAATTAATGAATGTTTTGCATGGCATTGGTGATGATGAAACGGAGGCAGGGTGATAGTGTTAGTATTTGTTGGGGAGTTGCAAGCTAACGGAAATTCGTAATGTGATGCCTTGTTTTGTTTAGTTGTTTAATTATTCAACAGCAGGCAGGCGTAAGAAATCACCGGTTTTGGCTGTATAAGCATCTCAACCAAACAATGCTCATATATGTCACTTAATATCGGGGTTTTAACTTCCAAACGTCAGATTAGGGAGCCACGAACGAACAAAAACGATTGCCATGGGAAACAACAGCATAACAAGCAAGCGACAAACAGTATCACAACAAGATGAAACACGGCTTTATTTTCTTAAATTGTCGAACTGATAAAAAAGCAATTTAACAATAATAAACAGCTTTCTCGGGCACCATCCTTTTCAATTTCAAACTAACACCCAACTTATCACAGTGCATGTATTTCTTCATTAGTCAGATGTCCGAAACAGATAAAGTAATATCACAAAATATCATATCGTACAATTTCCACATGTTCCATCCCTCACAAGCAAACGTAATAACAAGTAATTGAGAAATTAATCACCAATTCTTTATGCATCGCATCGCATACATAATTCTCTATTAATTATTATTATCACTGTTATTTAAGATGATGAAGATTAGGCTACTTTGATGTTGTTGAAGGCATCGCACCTCCGCCGGATCTCACCGTCTTTGGCCGTCTTCACCCCGTAGAAGGAGAGCTTCTCCATGGCGGCGGAGAAGTCCTTGAAGAAGACGTCCTGATTATCCGCGTACTCCTTGACGATGGGCGCCGTCCTCGGGTCGCTCGTCAGCTCCTGGTCCGACTTGAGCAGCCCCAATCCCTTGGCCAGGTTCTGGTAGTATATGTTGTCGAACTTGCCCGGCGTCATTATGTCGTTGAACACCGCCATCGTCGGATCCTTTACGTAGTCCCCGCACGTCTTCTGCAGCGCCTGCGCGAATTTCGGGTTCATGCTCGGATCGAACGCCGTCGGCCCTCCCCCGTTGAAGTGGAAGATCCGGTCGGCGAACTCCTTGCAGTGGGAGAACCCGACGGTGTGGGCGCCGGAGAGGGCGACCATCTCCCTGACGGTGAAGCCCTTGTCGGCGAACTTCTTGATGATCTCGGAGACGGTCATGTTGGGCAAGGGGAGGCCGGCGCTGACGGCGGACTCGGCGGAGGTGAGGGAGTCCTTGCGGCCGAGCTTGACCTTGTAGAAGGGGCCGCCGAGCATGAGGAGGAGGTCGCGGGCGGCGACGGCGAGGATGTCGGAGCAGGAGACGACGCCGGGGCATTGGATCTCGAGCTTGGTCTTGGCGCGGACGAGGGCGTCGAAGGCGTCGCCGGGGAGGGAGAGGTTGATGTCGGCGTCGCGCTCGGCGTGGTTGAAGGAGTTGGTGGTGACGAGGACGGAGGCGTCGCAGCCGCCGACGAAGCAGTCGTGGAAGAAGAGGCGGAGGGTGCCGGCAGCGGTGGTGGTGGCGGTGATCTGCTTGTCCATGACGACGTCGGAGATGATCTGCTGCATCTGGGGGCAGGTGGTGGAATAATAGTCCTCGGTGAGGACGGCGGCGGCGGCGGGACTGGCATGATGATGGCCGTGGGAGGCTTTTCCGGCAGCGGCGGAGGCCAAAGAGGAACAAGAGAGGAGGAGGAGGATAGAGAAGAGACAAGGAGTGAGTATGGCATTCATGGGATTGGGGTTGGGATTGGGGGTGGATGCGGCACCCATTATATCGAAATGCTGCTAACAACAACAACAATGGCGATATTATCAGCTCCTTTTAACTCCCCTCTCGGTCGAAATGGATTAAATAAATCGTCTGCTTCAATGTTTGTTTGGTAAATGGTAATGGATGGGTTGATCTGCTTCCTCCTGGACGATGGGGAAGAGGAGAGAGAGATGGGAGGAAGCAGATCTGATTTGTTTCAAGGGGAAAAAAGAGGGGGGAAATTGAGAGAGAGAGCGGCGAGGAGAGGTTGTAGGGCTACAAATAACAAACCCACGCAGATTTTATTTTGTTATATAGCACGGACTAATTTTGGCGTTCCTCCCAACAACAACGACAACGACAACACTAATTAATTTAATTTACTGTTACTGAGTGCCATATTTGGGTTGTGAGAACCGACGACGCGGGGGCGATGGCGAAATGCAGGGGGGTGTGTGTGACTTGCGAGCGTCCATTGCGCCGTGAATGTGATGGGGGGAGAGAGGGGGGGAGAGAGGGGGGGAGACGCATTGGATTCGATTCCCATGTGGATGTGGAAATGGTGAAAATGACGGAGACCGACCACCCCGTATAATTCATGCCGGTAAGTAACATCGGTGCGGTGTCTAATAATTACATTATTGTGTAATGTCTCCGTGCCCCCAACGTGTGTGACAGTTTGCTAGCTATAGAGTAAATTCTATACTTGATTAACCTCAAAAAAAAAAAAAAAAAATCGTATTCCATTATTACGGGACTGACCTTTTTCTTATTGAGCTTAAATGAAAGAGCTACTACGAACCACGGATTCATCTGGCTACATAGTATATTATATGAGAGGGAACCACGCTAGATGAAGGTCAAGGTGGCCAAATGGCCCGCCGGCCCGGAGCCCGACCCGTCCGGCCCGGTCAACCCGGGCCGGGCCGTTGACCAAGCCCGGCCCGCCCGGCGGGCCGGGCATTTGCCCCCCCCCCCCCCCCCCCCCCCCCCCCCCCCCCCCCCCCCCCCCCCCCCCCGGGCGGCGGCCCGCCGGGCCGGGCCGGTCCTGGCCCGGCGGGCCGCGGGCCGAGCCGGCCCGCCCGGCCCGCCCGGCCTCCCAACAGCCATTTTATGGCTGTTGGGGGGGTTTTTTTTTGGGCTTTTTGACCAAAATACCCCCCCTCCAACAGCCATAAACAGCTATATTGGGGGGGTATTTTGGTCAATTTCTGCCAAAATGACCAAAAAAACCGTCCCAACAGCCATAAAACGGTCATATTGGAGGGTTATTTTGGTCTTTTGGGCCTTAAAAATCCTATAAATACCGCACACATTCATACCAATTTCTTCACAACTCTAAAATTCTCTACTCTCAAATTTTACTACAATCTCAGGTTATTGCTCTCATCTCTCGGCGCTCTCAAGATACGGCTGCTACCTCTACACTTCCGAATCTCAAATTCAAGCTCCGACTCAGGGATCCGATCAGCTGCTAGACTGCTACCTCACTGCGGCTCTATCTGCAATCAGGTTCCTACTTCCTATTATTATTAAATTAGCATAATGGCCGGATCAAACAACCCACGTAGATCTGTTACCGCTAATTTTAACACTGAAGAATATGGTTTTTTTCAAAATTTGCTTAACAACCCTCTTGAAACACCGGATTTTCCGGAAATGACTCCAACTGAACAACATGAATGGCACGATAGTAATAGCCCCATAGTGGGTACACATGGATTTTCTGGTTCTGCACACAATTCAACCCCTTCTACTACTGCTGTCCCCACTGCTTCACAAGCAACCCAAGGCAGAAAACAGAAATCTGCTGTTTGGGATAACTATTCACTAGAAACAGTGCCTGGAAAAGGACTTAGGGCTTTTTGCAAAATCTGTAGATCAGATTTCAATTGCGCAGCCAAAGATGGCACAACACATCTAAAAAGACACACAGAAGCACATAAAAAAAGAGAGGCTAGACAGACAACGTTAAACTTAACAGCTAATTCTAGCTCTCTGTCTGCTTTTTCGTATTCTGCTGAAACAATGCGAAATGAGATGGCTAGACTAGTTCTTTGCCAAGAATTACCTTTAAGTTATGGGGAAAGCTCCTTAGTAGAACGTTTTAACCAAGTAGCCCTAAACCCCGCATTTAAAAAGGTGCCTAGAACCACACTTAGAAGAGATGTTATGGCAGCTTTTGAAGCTGGCAAAGCCAAATTGATTCAAACTTTTGCGGCCTTAAAATATAGGATAGCTTTAACGTCCGACATATGGACAACAAAATGGGGTTTATCCTACATTTGTGTTACGGCCCATTATGTAGACAACGACTATATTATTCATAAGATGATTATTGGATTTAAATTGTTACCCTTTGGTCATACTGGTGTTGTTATTGCTAATGCGCTTATGCCTGTTATTCGTGAGTATGGCATTTCTGATAAAATCATTTCATTTACACTTGATAATGCCTCTAACAATACAACTGCAATATCATTTTTGAAAACACATCTGAACCCTGATCTGGATGGTCTTTTATTTGATCAGCGATGTGCTTGTCACATCTTAAACTTGATAGTACAGGATGGGCTTAAATATGCTGCTGATTGGGTAGAAAAGGGTAGAAACCTAATGTTATACATACAATCTTCTAGCAATAAGAGAGCTTTATATAAAGAAGTATGTAGAAATTGCCAACTTCCTTACCGGAAGTTTACATTAAGTGTTCCACATAGGTGGAACTCAACGTATCTTATGATGCGTTGCTTGCTTAAAAACAAGATGCAACTGACTTATTTTGCTAGCACCCACATTCCGTATGAGACGGATTTCAACCTTACTGAATTAGAGTGGAAAACAATTGAGCAGCTTTGTGATTTTTTTGAGGGTTTTTATTATGCTACAAACAAATTTCCGGGTATGTATTACTCAACATCCTTTTTAGGGCTTGGTCAATTAGTTATAATTTCTGACACTTTAGCTAGGTATAGAGACACTACAGACACTACCCTCATTCTTCAACCTATGATCGAAGAAATGGGTACTAAACTAGCAAAATATTGGAATCCTATTCCTTTGCTTTATTCATTAGCTAAGGTTTTTGATCCATGATATAAAGAGGATGGAGTAGCTGGATTATTAGAAACGTTTTATGAAAACATGCAATTTGAAGTTGAAGATCATATAATGCATTTTAAAACTAGCTTAAGAGCTCTGTTTGCAACGTATGAAGCTAGATATGAAACTTCATCAAACACTTCTTCTGTTCCTGCTAGTTCTAATATTACATGCAAACTGAGGCAGATTTTGGGGAAGAAAAAACAAAAAACCGTAGCTTCAGAAAGTTCGTCAAATGAGTTGTCCAAATATTTAGAAATTTCTTATCCTTTCACTGAGGAAGAATTGGATGATCCAAATTTTGACATTTTGGGATGGTTGAAAATGTATGAACCTATGTTTCCAATTCTTACCATTATGGCTCGTGATCTGTTATCAATCCCTATTTCTACTATTGCGTCCGAGTCTGCTTTTAGTGCAAGTGGCAGGGTTCTGAGTGACAGGAGATCAAGGCTTAAAGAAGATGTAGTTGAAGCTGCGGTATGTGCAAAGGACTGGTTTCATGCTGAAGACCGCTCGCAAGACAAACAGGACCTTTCAGAAGATTCTGAGGACGAAGGGACTGGCGCTGAATGATTTTCTTTTTTTTCATGTATTGTTATTTTCTATCTTGTATTAGCTTGTAGAAGTCCTATGTGTTGGCCATTGTACGAGGGGTAAGGCTGGCCAATGTAAGTCCCCCCCCCTCAAAAAAATTTTAATTAATGAAATTTAAAGGTTCAACCCGGGACCTTCGTGAATTTCGGGCTAAATTATCTAACTTAGGTTTATAAATAATATAAGTAATTTTAAATTTTTTTAACCTTTGTAAAATATTTTATATAGGTCTTATAAATTTTTAAAAAATTTAATATCATTCTAAACTTATTTTTACTTCTTTAGAACAAGTTATAATTAATAAAAAATTGTTCTAAATAAGAAAACATTAGCTAACATGTATTTAAAATTTTTAAAAAATATATTTGACATGTAAAATATTTTACAAATGTTAAAATAATTTATAATGAGTTAATATTGTTTTTACATATTTTTAAAAAAATTTCTATGATTTTTTTATTTTTTTTAAGTATTTTAAAAAAAAATACATGAAAACCGGCCCGGCCCGTGACCGGCCCGGGCCCGGCCCGCTTGGCCCGCGGCCCGCCGGGCCGCGGGCTGCGGGCCGGGCTTGGGGGGGTTTTCACCCCCCGGCCCGGCCCGGCTTTTAAATCAAGCCGGGCCGGCCCGGCCCGTGGCCCGGCCCGGCCCGGCGGGCTTCGGGCCGGGCCGGGCCGGGCCGGCCCGACGACCACCCTGAGATGAAGGGAAGGCTGGATGAGGTTGAGAAAGGCGTGCCTTGATAACAATCTCAAGGATGCCGTCATCTTTCATTCCAAGGACAATCACTTTCATTCTGTACGTCCAGACTTTCCCTTTCCAAGGCACCGACGTTGGATTTTTCCTTATCACGACAATTGATAAGGAAAAATCTAAAGCTCGACCAAGGAATCCAAGCCAGAGGACCCCCGTGTCCAGCGAAGACATTCTATTCCGGGCCTACCTGGCTCAGCACAAGACAACTTCTAATTTAATAAAATTTACACACTCACAAAAATAGACATTTACAGCAAAAATTCACCACCGAACGAACAAAGTCCGTCGTAAGATTAGGGGGCCACTCCCCCACTCCCCCAGCAGGCCGACCTAATTCTCGTCAGACGTATGTTGTGAAGCCACCCCCACACGCCACCAAACGAACAAAGTCCACGGTAAAATTAGGGCCACTCTCCTAACGGGCCGACCTACTTCTCGTTGGGACGTAAGTCGTGTGGCCACTCTTCTCGTCACCGAACGAAAAAAGTCTGCAATAAGGCAAGATCTGTGTTGTTACGCCCCCTGGGTTTAATAGCGGTAAGATGGGCAGGCACATTTACGTGAACGTATTGCCGGGCCCCGTGTGTCTTACGGCCCGATTGTAGCCCGATAAATGGGCCTCCAGACTGAATTTAAAAAGACAAATACCCGCTCATGAGCCCATTCAAAATTTGGGAGTAAAAATTAAGTCAGGAAGGCTCCGAGGAAACGTGGATGGTGTGTGGTGCACCAATCTCGTTACCCCATCTGTCAAGCCACGTCATCCTCCGCTTTCATTCTTTTTTTCTTTCTTTTTTAGTTTTAAATAAAAAGAAAAATATTTAATTCAGCAGTGTACGGTGTGCGTATCCGCTTCTTCAAGCTTAATCCTAATCTCTCTCACTTTTTCGTTATTTTTGGTTATTTATTTCGGGAAATAATAATATTTGGGGGAGTTTGCCGCCACGGCCATGACCATGGTTTCGTCATCTAGAGCTTTCGTTCTTCTGCTGCTGTTGGTGCTATCTTCATCATCTGCATACATCATGGCGGCGGCGTCCTCCTCCTCTTCCTCCTCCGCCTCCAGATTCAGCGACGCCAAGACGCTTCGTATGAGACACAAGGTCCAAAAAATGTAAAAACTCTTGATCTCCCCATCTCCCCCCCCGTCCCATTTCTTGTTTGATTAAATCACTATGAAATCCAATAGGATTCAATTCGATGTTCGATAACATACTGGGGTTGGATTTTTAATGATTATTATAGTCAGTTTTACGGTGATTTAGAACTTTAATTGGCCAGATCCAAATTTACTCCAATCTCAATTCAGTTTAATCTTCATCATAATAAAAACTCCAGTGCGTTCCAGTTAATCATCCAATGATATGCAGCGGCGTGTAATTGAAAATGCGAATGCATGAAGCTCATTTCCCCCCCTAAAAATTGCATAAACAAATTTTAATTAACTCATAAATCCGTAAAATAACATAATTTAGCACGAAAGATCGTGCTGCAAAAGCTATTTTAAAGGTCATTTCAAATTATAATGAATAATGAAAATATCAATTGTGATCAACTGTAATCAACGCACTAAACAATATCAAGTAGAAGCAAATAAAAAGATAGTTGAGGAATATACATGTGTTGAATGCAAAACTAAAGGCGGGTGGATACTTATTATCTAAGTTGTAACAAACTGTCAAATTTGTTGTGATTCTCACTGATCACTAGAAGAATTACTGGCTACAGTAAAACAGTAAAAATACTGATCACGGTAAAACAGTAAAAATGGAGAGTAAAAAAGGTTTCACTATTTCTCACCAGGAAACAACTTTACACACTAGGGTAAACACCAAAAAAAAAACTCACTACAATTTTACCTCTCTGGGGTAACTTCCCTCTCTGGGGTAATTTCCTCTCACCGGAGAAATCACACACTCTTACACCTCTCTGGGTTTCCTTCTCACTCTTTCTCTTGAAGGTGAGAAGCTTGTTTTGGGATGATAGAATACATCAGCCCTCCCCCCCTTTTATAGGCAAGTTAGGGAATGGTTGTTGCACCTACCAAAAGAAAAAAAAACAAGGGGAGGGGGTAGATGCAACTACCCCCTTTTGACTAAGCTGCTGGAATCAAAACCAGCAATTCCCCCTCCAGCAGCATCCGAAGTGATTGTCAATTAACAACCATACCTGCTATGTCTCTGCATAGCTCCAGCTTCTCCCGTGTCACCACCTTCGTGAACATATCTGCTGGATTTTCCTTCGTATGGATCTTCACTAGTCTTAACAGCTGTTGATCCATCACCTCCCGTATCCAATGATACCGAATGTCAATGTGCTTTGTCCGAGCATGATACATCGAATTCTTGCTCAGATCTAAAGCACTTTGACTATCACAATGTACCATGTACATTTTCTGCTTGATCCCTAATTCTTGGAGAAATCGCTTTAACCACAACATTTCCTTACCAGCTTCTGTAATTGCAAGATACTCCGCCTCTGTTGTGGATAGCGCAACGCACTTCTGCAATCTTGATTGCCAGGACACAGCTCCCCCTGCAAAAGTGTAGACGAATCCTGATGTAGATTTTCTACTATCAAGATCTCCAGCCATATCTGAATCTGTATAGCCCTCCAAGATTAGATCAGCTTCTCCGTAGCATAGACATGCCTTTGAAGTACCCTTCAGGTATCGAAGAATCCACTTGACCGCCTCCCAGTGTTCCTTTCCTGGATTAGAAAGGAATCGGCTCACCATTCCCACCGCATGGGCAATGTCAGGACGTGTACACACCATTGCATACATCAGACTCCCAACTGCTGAAGAATAAGGTATCGATGACATCTCCTCCGTCTCTTTCTTGGATGAAGGGCTTGACCTCCTGCTCAACTTGAAGTGGTTAGCTAGTGGAATGCTAACTGGTTTGGCATGATCCATCTTGAATCTCTTGATCACGCGTTCAACGTACTTCTCCTGAGATAGCCATAGCTTGTTGTGTTTCCTATCTCGGACTATCTGCATTCCCACAATTTGTTGAGCCGGACCTAAGTCTTTCATATCAAAAGACTTAGAGAGTTCCTTCTTCAGCTGGCCGATTTTTGTTGCATCTTGTCCAACGATCAACATATCGTCGACATACAAAAGCAATGCAACGAAGCTATCGTCTGGAAACTGCTGTGTATAAACACACTGGTCTGCAGCGGTCCTTTTGTAGCCTTGACTCATCATGAATGAGTCGAACTTCATGTTCCACTGTCGTGGTGCTTGCTTGAGGCCGTACAGACTCTTCTTCAGCTTGCATACGAGGTTTTCTTTGCCTGAAACCTCGAAACCTTCTGGCTGCTCCATGTAGATTTCTTCATGTAGATCACCATGAAGAAACGCCGTCTTGACATCCATCTGCTCAAGCTCTAAATTCAACCTGGCTACCAATCCGAGGATGACGCGGATTGAAGCCATCTTCACAACAGGTGAAAAGATCTCGTCAAAGTCAATACCTTTCTTCTGAAGGAATCCTTTGACCACCAGCCGAGCTTTGTGTTTCACCATCTTTCCGTTGCCATCTTTCTTGAGCTTGAACACCCACTTGTTCTTCAGCGCCTTCTTTCCTTGTGGAAGCTTGACCAACTCATAAGTAGAATTCTTCTGCAGAGATTCCATCTCATCGTGCATAGCTTGCAACCAACTTTCTTTGTTCTTGTGAGATATCGCTTTATGGAAACTCTCTGGCTCCCCCTCTTCAGAAAGTAGAAGATATTCAGCTTCTGAATATCTGGTTGATGGAATCCGGCCTCGTTCAGATCTCCGTACTTGTGAGTTGTTGACTTCAGGAGGCGTACCATCATCTGCCTGCGTTGATGGTGGTGCAGTATCTGCTGGAAAGGGTTGTGGCTCCCCCTGCTCAGCATCCGCCTCTTCTTCCATGTCTTGTTCAACAGCCTCCTCCTCTTCTGGTATTTCTCCATGCACCTCTTCGTATTGCATTGGTGATGGGTTTGGAACAATGTCTTCAGCACTTGAGCTTGCAGTTGAAGACGCCATGGGCTTTTCAATGTCTTCCAATGTCTGATTTTCTTGGAACAGCACATCCCTGCTCCGAATCACCTTCTTCGTCTTTGGGTCCCACAACCTGTACCCAAATTCTTCATCTCCATAGCCGATGAAGATACAAGGAATGGTCCTTGCATCAAGCTTCTGCCTTTGCTCCTTGGATACATGTGCAAAGGCTAAGCAACCGAATACCCTCAAGTGGGAGTAAGAGGGATTCTTACCAGACCACACCTTCTCTGGAATTGCAAAATCCAAAGGTACTGATGGTGATCTGTTGATGAGGTAGCAGGCGGCACGAACAGCTTCTCCCCAGAATGGCTTTGGTAGCTTAGCCATACTGAGCATGCTTCTGACCTTCTCCATGATCGTCCGGTTCATCCTTTCAGCAACGCCGTTGTGTTGTGGAGTGCGAGGAACCGTCTTCTCATGTCTAATGCCTTGAGTTTTGCAGTAGACATCGAATGCTCTGGAAGTGTATTCACCTCCATTGTCTGAGCGGAGGCACTTTAATTTCTTTCCTGTCTCACGTTCGACCAGGACGTGGAACAACTTGAAGAAGTCGAGCACTTGGTCTTTCATCCTCAAGAAGTAGACCCACACCTTCCGAGAAGCATCATCAATGAAGGTCAGAAAGTACCTATTGCCACCCAGCGATTCAACCTCCAAGGGACCGCAAACATCAGAGTGTACCAGACTGAGTAACTCTGATCTCCTTGTTGAAGAAGAACTGAAGGAGACTCGATGTTGCTTGCCAACTAAGCAATGCTGACAAGGATCTAGTCCAACATTCTTAGTGATTGAGATCAGCTCCTTCTTTGTCAAGAGAGATAACCCTCTCTCACTCATGTGACCAAGTCGTTGGTGCCACAGACTTGGAGTAGCCTCACGTTCCACCACGTTAAGGCTATCGGTACATATCTTCACATGAGTTTTGTATAACGTACCGCAAATGTGCCCCTTTGCGATAATCATGGCACCTTTCGTCATTCTCCATGTGCCGTTGCTGAAGTGGTTGTCGAAGCCCTGTTTGTCAAGGGCTGTCCCAGAGAGCAAGTTCAGCCGGAGATCTGGCACATGGCGGACATCCTTCAGCGTGATTGTGCAGCCGACGTTCGTCTGAATCCGAACGTCGCCAATTCCCACGATCTTGCAGGAACTTGTATTCCCCATCTTCACGATGCCAAAGTCTCCTGCCTTGTAGTTGGTGAAGAAGTCACTTCGAGGAGTGGCGTGGAATGATGCTGCTGTATCAACCACCCACTCACTGTCCTGGTTGGAAACGTGAAGGCATGTCTCTTCTTGGATAGAGCAGATAGCCACTTCTCCGGTGCAAGTGACTAACGCCTCTCCATCCTTCGTCTTCTGTTGAGAACCATTGTGACCTTGTTCTCGTAACAGCTTCCGGCAATTCTTCTTCATGTGGCCCTCCATGCCACAATGGTAACACTTGTATGTAGGCCTCCTCCCGTCTGTAGACCTACCACGGCTTTTGCTCCTGCCTCTGCCCCAGCTTCGACCACCTCCTTGTTGTCTTCCTCGAGTCTCTGTCACGAGGGCATGCGATTGGTCGGTGCCGGCTTCTTTTCTCCTGGCCTCCTCGTTGAAGAGGGCATCCTTAACCATAGACATGGTAAGTTTGCCGTTTGGGGCCGAATTACTGAGAGAGACCACCAACGTCTCCCAGTTGTCCGGAAGAGAACTGAGAAGAAGAAGAGCTTGCTCTTCATCTCCAAGCTGTAACTCCACCGCAGATAGTTGATTCACCAGGCTCTGGAACTCGCTCGTGTGCTCCGCAACGGAAGTTCCACTCCGCAGCTTCAAATTTACCAGTCGCCTCATTAACAAGGCTTTGTTTCGAGCGGTCTTGGCTTGGTACATGTCCTCTAGCTTTTGCCAGAGGGCATATGCGTCCGTCTCCTGCGCAACATGGTGGAAGACGCTGTGATCGATCCATTGTCGGATTTGACCGATCGTCTTTCGATTCATCTTCTTCCAGTCAGCTTCTTTGGTGGATTCTGGCTTTACTCCTTTGACCTCCAATGGGTCAAATAAATCTTTACAACTGAGGAGATCCTCCATTCGAGGTCTCCACAGTGTGTAATTTATGGCCGTCAGTTTGACCATAGCTCCCGACGAGGATGATTCTTCCATTGAAATTTTGAAGAGGAAAAAAAAGTAATGGTAGAAAAAAAAATTTCCCTCCCCAAAAATTTCTCCCTTTTTTACTCTCTCACAGACAGCTCACCTGGGCTCTGATACCACTTGTTGTGATTCTCACTGATCACTAGAAGAATTACTGGCTACAGTAAAACAGTAAAAATACTGATCACGGTAAAACAGTAAAAATGGAGAGTAAAAAAGGTTTCACTATTTCTCACCAGGAAACAACTTTACACACTAGGGTAAACACCAAAAAAAACTCACTACAATTTTACCTCTCTGGGGTAACTTCCCTCTCTGGGGTAATTTCCTCTCACCGGAGAAATCACACACTCTTACACCTCTCTGGGTTTCCTTCTCACTCTTTCTCTTGAAGGTGAGAAGCTTGTTTTGGGATGATAGAATACATCAGCCCTCCCCCCCTTTTATAGGCAAGTTAGGGAATGGTTGTTGCACCTACCAAAAGAAAAAAAAACAAGGGGAGGGGGTAGATGCAACTACCCCCTTTTGACTAAGCTGCTGGAATCAAAACCAGCAAAATTGTGTGGCAATTACATGAACAAAAAGAAGAGTCAGGTAATTTGAAGGATTTGAATATACTAATGCTGGTATCGCCATATTTTATGTTATTTCCATTTTAGTTCAACACTAAGGATTCTTTCACTAAATATGGTGCAAGCCTGACCAATAATCACAGAAGATCATGAGTTTCAACAAGTAACTTAGAATATTTTAAAGTTTTCATTATATGTTGAAATTTGAAAAAAAATTCGTGCCGCTGAAAACAAACTTGAGAAGAGGGTCAGCTACCAATGCAGAAATCTATATTCAAAACATTTAATTAATGATTGATGCACCCTGCAATATGTTATTATCAGTAGTTATGCAGTCATTACAGTAGAAAATCAAATACAATTCCAGTCCGCATAATATTTTAAGCATTCTCTAGATTTAGATTTTACCTTTTCAATTAGCAACTTAGAAGTTTTATTATCACGTTACAATTTTTATCTTATTTTCCAGGTTTTACCATGCTTATGAAAATTACATCACACATGCCTTTCCGGTTAGTTCATCATTTGGATGCCTCATTGTTTTATTTGATTGACTTTGCTTTCTGTAATTTTTTGTATTCTTTTGCAGCACGATGAGTTAAAGCCTCTCTCCAAATCTTTTACAGACTCCCTCAGTGAACTTGGGAATTTGAAGGTCCTTACATTATTTTCTGTCTATGCGTTACAAAGTTATGTACCAATGGGTTCTTGTTGACTAGTATGTTTGGTCATCCTTTCAGCTTGAACACTTACCTCAGAGTTACAATGGATCGGCCTTAACACTTATTGAATCATTATCAAGGTAATCTTCTAATTAAATGGTTGATTTAACTAAGAGCACATTAGCTGCCATGTTGTATTTGTATAACTATTTTTACTGGACAGTTGCTTCTTGGTTACTTCCTGTGAAGCTTGGACACTTCAAAGTGAGTGCAGTGTCCGAGTTGGCCACCAACACTTGCAGGGCACTTGCCTTGTACGTATCGAACATTCTGGTGTCTGGTCAGATTCCAACATTCCAAAAATCTGCGTGTAGAGTAATGTCTGCTCTAAACAAGTCTAAAGATCGTGTTTGGATGCTCTATCAGAAAACCAAAACATCACTATAATTAGGTTAGGCATCGATTGCATATTTTAAGTTTGATCCTATTCCTTGATTAAAAACTATGGATGTTTTACCATCGAAATTTACATTTCTTTTTAAATGTTCAGTAGATCATATCCTAATATTTATTGATTCTAATGTGTACTATATAATAAGTACTTATTCACCTGCATCATTGCATATACATGTCCCCATTACTAGTTAAAAATTTGTCAAGTCCATGTGTCCATGTCTTTTGTACTGGTGTCCCATGTCTGTGCTTCATAGGTTACTTCCATTCAATATGAATCACCCCGAGATGATATCACCTTTGGATTAGATCATTAAATTGTCAACAAAAGGATTTCAATCTGGTTTCAGCCTTGGGCTTATCACTATATTCATTGCCCGTAAAAACCATCAGCCTTCACCACATTTTTATGTTGAGCGGTTTAAGCTGCATTGTATCCATGAAAGGCAATTACCAATTCAGAATACGGTGTGGAGGTGTTTTCATGTTTTTAGTGTTTATTTGTGATGTTGATATGTATAGATGCACGATTGCCTTCGTGTATGGAGGGAGTATGTATAAATGCACGATTGCCTTTGTGTATGGAGGGAGAGCAGATTCATGCACCTTTATAAATGCACGATTGCCTTTGTGTATGGAGGGAGAGCAGATTCATGCAACTAAAGGTCATGTTTCCTTCCCTAGTGAGAGAAATGACGTGTGTTCTGTGAAAGTTAGTAGGCACATGTGTTGTCAAGTTCAACATTTGATGCTTCGAACATATTCACTCAGTGCTCATGATTCTGAGTAGTATGTAATGGGAAAAGTACATGCGGTGAACTAGTGAAGCAGCTAGTGAGGTGGGCAACATAGCATGTAAGTAATGCATGTTATAGCCAAATGAGAAAGATAGTTTAGGACAGAATTGATGTTAAAAATATTAAAATACAACTATGGACAAATTGAAAGTCTAAGCATTTCCTTTATTAGTGTAATGGCTAAGGAGAAGTGCACATAATAAAGACCAAAGGCGAGAATGGAGGAGAGTGCATGATGCAGGGTGGAAGTGAGAAAAGTTGTGATTGGATTTTGGGGAACAAGAAACTAGGGATTTGATAACTTTGTGAGCATCACTTCCTAAAGATCTAATGATCACTGACTTAGACGTCTCACATGTCGAAATTTTTTGAACTTCTCGCTCAGGCAATCAAGCAAACTCTCCACTCTAATGCAAACGATTTAATTTGATAAACGAATAAATTTACTTCAATTTTTTCAAATTATATTCTGTTTTTTGAAAAATAAATAAGTTTATGATCTTTATGTAGACTTACAACCTAATTTTGAAAACCATCATATGGTTTTAAAATTTAAAAATAAATAAATTATCTAAAATAAATAAAAGACTCAAAAGACTCAAATTTTGTCCTAAATAAAATAACTCAAAAGACTCAAAAACTAGAAAACTCAAGGTAATATCTCAAATATAAAATGTAAAATAAAATCTAAAAAGACTATTTGAATTCAAATTGGATGAATCCTCATCATTCTAATCAGCTTGAGAACTGCACCATCCAATGGATGTCGATAGGAATATGATAACCGGGTTAAAGTGATGGTCGGCTTCATGGTGACCCAGGTGATGGGCAATTAATGAAGTTTGCAAAGTAGAGTAATGTCTGTAGACTCTGTACTCATGCTCCTGTGAAATACTCGACTGAATCACATCATGATCATCACTTGGTAGAGCTTATCGAGAACATATATGATGCGTGTGAAGCCTTCTCAATGGTTCTAAGAAGAACCTCATTTGGCAAACTCTAATCATCTCAGATTTGTAACTGTAAATTTTTGTAAATTTCTATTTAAATTTGTAATAGATTTATGAGTATCACTGTTAATTGCAAGAATTTGATAAATTTCATGATGCAAATCACTCGTGTGCAAAATGATCAAGGAATTTACTATGGATAAGATGAAAGTCTAACGGTAATGAATTCGGATTTACATGATTATACATTTGAGTTAGTGAGTTACTAAGGATTAATCTATTTTTTTATTTTTAATTATGCTCTTGGGTCTGTAAAAGATCAACACAAAATTTTCCTTTAAATATAAGTATATATGTGTTGGTTCTCATAGAATACGTAACATCTAAGTCATTCAGCCGAGTCCTTTAAATTTCAGATAGTCTTTTTTATTTTATTTTATATTTTATATTTGAGATAAAGATAGAACGTGAGTCCTTTGAGTCCTTTAGTTATTTTGAGTTCTTTTATTTATGATAGAGTTTGAGGCCTTTTGACTCTTTTATTTATTTTGTCTTTTGGTTTTTAAGAGTTTTTATCCCATATTAGATGTAATTCTTGAAAGCTAAGTTGTAAGCTAATATAAAGGTCCAAACTTATTTATATTGATTGATGGAATAGAATAGAAATTTTTATGTAAACTTTTAATTTCTCTTTAAAATCAATTCATTTGCATTGGAGTACGAGAGTGGGTTTGGTTGCCTAGGCGAGAGGTTGGAAAAATCTCTACGTACAAGGCATGCGAGTCAGTGATTGTTAGATTTTTGGGTATGATGCCTGAAAAATTATCAAATTATCAAATTTCTTCTGCCCAAATCCCACCACATCTATTTCCATTTTTGTTTTCTGTCAAACTTGATATCAAAGCCAAAATTTGATTTTTTCTCTTCTTTTCTTCTTTTCCTTATCAAATAGCATTTTTTTCTTTTACTATGGTTTTGGATTAAAGATTAAATAATTCTTGCCTTTTTCCTTTTATTTTTTTCAATCACATCGTCTTCTTTTTAGGATTTTTAATGAGAGAGAAAGAGAGGAAAAAAAAATCAAAAAGAGAGATCAACAAATAAATATCAAAAAGGATAAAAATAAAAAAGAGAGATTTAAAATTTTTCAAAAAAGGGATAAATAGAGAGATTAAAAAAATCAAAAAAGGGAGATTTAAAAAAATTCAAAAAGAAGAGGAAGAGTAAAAAATAATTCAAAAAAGAGAAAAAAGAAAAAGGAAAAAAAGAAAAAAAAAACACTATACATAAACTTAGAGTGCTACTATCGCGCCCACCACCACCATCGCCACCGCCACAACTAGATCATGCCACCATCACCATCACATCTCGCATGCATCCAAAGCCACGGTCGCCTCCTTGTATATCGGGAACCGTTGCCATCACCATCTTGCTTCCCCTTTATCGAAGCTGTCGTCGCCTACAATGGTAACTCACATCGACCCTTCCATTAGGTGCACGAATCAAGGTGAACATATAACAACCCAAAGCTATGAAGAACGTCACGAATTTGGTCGGAATAGTGTCGAATCGTTACAGTAGCTGATCCGACGAGCTATTTCTGACATTGAGTCGAGCCGCCAAGCCGATCCGACGATTGAGCTAATATTATTCATCGACTTGACATAAGCTGATATTATTCATCGGCTTGATCTGAGTCGATATTATTCATCGGCTTGGATCGGAACCGACCCAGGATGACTGGCCGGCATGATCCAATATTTTTTATTGGCTCGATTCGGAGCCGACCCGAAGCTGGTTTGAGTGAGTCATGTTGAACAGTTAACAGCTTTAGCCCAACCATTGACCATTCGTTGATTGTACAATACCGATGGCTAATTTTAAGGTATTTTCTACGGATTTTTACTAGAGTTTTGTGCCATCATGTTATTATGCAGATTTCAAAGCTATTTTCAGTCCAAATTCAGTTCCATTCAAACCAATTCAAGCAAGTACGCATACCCTCACCGAACTTGTTCATCTTTTGTGTGACAAAATCTTAAGGAATGATTGATGAAATTTATGTACATGAAAGTACTATAGATACTAATGAAAATTTAAATGAATCTAGTGCTCATGTCAACATCATTAGGTGTCTGTGTACAACACTTGAAGGTAATGAAGATTGGCTAAGGATCAACGTTTCTCATACATACATCAAGGCGTGTGATATAAGTCCTAGAAATTGATGATTGATGAAGGTAGTTGTGTTAATATTATCACCTTAGAAAGAATAGGTCTAACAATTGAGACTTACACATAACCATATAACATTACTTGGATTGATATGATCGCTCATTCAGTTATACATGATGTTTAGTGTCTCTCCAGCTTGTGAGTATCCTGATTACATTTGGTGTGATGTTATATATATATAGGTAAATATTCAAATGAGAACATTTCGCACGGTGTGAAAACTTTTTTATTTTTCTGAATTTTTTTCAAAACTTTTTTCTGCATTCTTTTCATGTTGTTATACACATCAAAAAATAATGGTTGAAAAATAACGTAATTTGGCCTTCGATAAATGCATTACAAAAAGTTATATTGTTATGAAACCGTTAAATTTTTAATGGGTTGATCGGTGCTCAAATCCCTCTAGGGTTTAACCATTATTTTCTCTGGGGTACATAATTGTATGGATTAAAAAGCAAAAAAAAATTTTTAAATTTTTTTCTAAAAAAATTTAAAATGTTTTCACACGGCACCCGAAAACCACTATATATATGCATCACACATTTTGCTAGAAAAATCTTTGTTATATAACATAGATGTGATGAGTTCTGAAAGATCAAACACACATTTATATTTAATGTGAAGAAAATTGTGTTGAACTCTTCGTAACCTAAGATTCGAGTTGCTTAATAAAATGGGTTGAACACCAATTAGCCGAGCATAAGAAAGATTTTGAAGATTGAATAAAAGCGGGAGAGAGATTTTAAGATAGCGATTGAGCCCAAGCCAAATGTCGAGTCCAAGATTAAGTTAGAGTATTAGTTTACATCGGTGCCTGAAATTAAGTTTGAGTCCTAATATGAGATGAATTTACAGTTAGAGGTAAATTTTAAGTCACACGTTGATCATATACTAGCACTTAACTTGGAGACATCGCGTAAATAAAATTAAGGACACTTAGTTTATCATCTTAGATCATCCACACTCTATCAAAACACATGTTTTATATGTTTTAATGTTTTTTGTGATTTGGACATTTTTAGATGATATTTGTCTGGAAATTTATATCTTGTTACACTTCAAAGTTCGTGAACGCATCTTTTTTAATTACAAAGACATGTTGATTGTTGATTTCTGCTGATTATGCTATTCCTGTTGTCACTCACTAGATAATGAAGTTCTCAAGGTGAGAAGTTGAATTTTAAACCGTCTTTTTTATTTTATTTTTGATTTTATATCTGAAATAAAGGTAGAGTTTCAGTCCCTTGAGTTTTCTAGTTATTTTGAATATTTTGACTATTTTATTTAGGATAGAATTTGAGTCCTTTTGAATATTTTACTTATTTTAGGTTGTTTTAGTTGTTTTAGAGTTTTTATCCCACATTAGATGTGATTTTTGAAAACCAAGTTATAAGCATATATACATGTCACAAATTTATTTATATTGATTGATGTAATATAATAGAAATTTTGGTGTAAACTTTCAAATTCTCTCCAAAATCAGATATTATTCACTGGAATGTGAGAGTGGATTTTGGTTGCATGGGCAGAATATCCGATAAATCTCTACATGTGGGACGTGCCAGTAGGTGACCATTAAATCCTCGTTGTGTGAGGCCCGAAAAATTATCAAATTATCAAATTCTTCTTTTCCAAATCCCCACCACATTTCTTCCTGCTTCCGTCCGTCGTTAGAAGTGTACAGACTAATATTTCAAAAAAGACTTGTATTGTTAGTTATATCTTTCTCTATTACAAAAAAATAACAACAATGATACCAACCAAGCTTATATCGGTTGCAATTTGGCCATTCCATCATCTCTAATTTCATTATTAGAATCCACACTATAATGCCATTACTATCTTGCTCGTACTGATCGGGTTGCACTTGCTTTCAAGGATTTGATGGGATGTATTGCAAACATCCTCCCATGTAAGGGGGGCAGTTGAAACCATGTCTGAAGCACACAAAATCTGGCATTCACATATGAGATGTCCATTTTAGTTGAAAATAAGGTGAGACTAAGTAAGTTGTTTCTATGTTAAACATTAAGTTTGACTTTCATGAACAGGAAACTGGCTTGTTCAGCTTATCAATCCATTTCACTTTACGTCTCCTTTTACACAATTTAATGCAGTCTAGTTTTTGATACTTTCTACCCACTTTAATCCCCGATTGGCATCTTTGTTATATATATATATATATATATATATATATATATAGGAAAATTTTCAAATGAGAACATTTCGCACCGTGCGAAAATGTTTTTAGTTTTTTTTTGAAATTTTTTTTTTCAAAAATTCTTTTTTCCACCCTCATTATATGTTGTTATACCCCCCTCAAAAAATAATCATTGAGAAATAATGTCATTTGGCCTTCGATCAAGGCATTTCATCAAATTCGCACGTTTTGAGACCGTTAAATTTGTAACGGGTGGATGGGTGCTCTAATGCCCAACGGGTTCACCCATTATTTTCCCTGGGGTATATATTTGTATGGATTAAACATCAAAAAAAGAATTTTTGAAAAAAAAAATTTCAAAAAAATAAAAAAAATGTTTTCGCACCGTGCGAAAACCCCTTTTTCAAAATTTTTTTTGATGTTTAATCCATACAATTATATACCCCAGTGAAAATAATGGGTGAACCCGTTGGGGATTAGAGCACCCATCCACCCGTTACAAATTCAACGGTCTCAAAACGTGCGAATTTGATGAAATGCCTTGATCGAAGGCCAAATGACATTATTTCTCAACCATTATTTTTTGAGGGGGGTATAACAACATATAATGAGGGTGGAAAAAAGATTTTTTGAAAAAAAAATTTCAAAAAAAAGATAAAAACATTTTCGCACCGTGCGAAATGTTCTCACATGAAGATTTACCTATATGTGTGTGTATATATATACACACACACACATATAGGTAAATCTTCATGTGAGAACATTTCGCACGGTGCGAAAATGTTTTTATCTTTTTTTTGAAATTTTTTGTTTCAAAAATTCTTTTTTCCACCCTCATTATATGTTGTTATACACCCCTAAAAAAAATAATGGTTGAGAAATAATGTCATTTGGCCTTCGATCAAGGCATTTCATCAAATTCGCACGTTTTGAGACCGTTGAATTTGTAACGGGTGGATGTGTGCTCTAATCCCCAACGGGTTCACCCATTATTTTCCCTGGGGTATATAATTGTATGGATTAAACATCAAAAAAAGAATTTTTGAAAAAAAATTCAAAAAAATAAAAAAAGGTTTTCACACGGCTTTTGCACGGGTTTTTTCGCACCCGAAGATTGCCCCATATATATATATATATATATATATATATATATATATATATATATATATATATATATATATATATAATGGGGGGCATAGGATTTTTGATAGGGGGTCATTTTAGGGGGTTATTTTGGGGGGTCATTTGATCCCTCCTATATATATATATATATATATATATATATATATATATATATATATATATATATATATATATATAGGAGGGATCAAATGACCCCCCAAAATAACCCCCTAAAATGACCCCCTATCAAAAATCCTATGCCCCCCATTTTTTCGGAAGATCCGAACCGTTCATCTTGATCTCCACCCTCTAAATACCCGACCCACCAATTTTCAACCCGATCACATGTGTTTTGTCCGTTCATCAACCATTCGCAAAAGTTCATGCGAAACCGTTAAATTTGGGTCGGATGGATGAACGGGCAAAACACATGGAATCGGGTTGAAAGTTGGTGGGTCGGGTATTTAGAGGGTGGAGATCAAGATGAACTGTTCGGATCTTCCGAAAAAATGGGGGGCATAGGATTTTTGATAGGGGGTCATTTTAGGGGGTTATTTTTGGGGGTCATTTGATCCCTCCTCATATATGTGTGTGTGTGTGTGTGTGTGTGTGTGTATCAAGCTCGAATTTCACCCTTAGATTACACTTGTCTGCAGTATTACTATCCCTGTCAAACTCTGTAATCTATAGCTATGTGTTGGGTGTTATTCCTACTATAATTATTTTTCCCTATCAATATGCGCTAGTAAGTAGTTGCAGCTGCTTAAAGAGGAGAATCTTACTAATGACTGCCTATATGGCTTAATAAATGGGAGGTCCATGGCATGGGTCACAAACACAAATGGATCTCCATGGGGTATATATTCCTCTTGCTGATTTGAAATTTCATACACTTCCAAATGACCTGCATAACCTAGTGGCGGTTAGGTGGGGATGCTGATAAAGTTCAAGGTGGCTGGCTCATATTTAAGGAAGGGATGCAGCATTATCTCTTGAAACAGGCAAGTCACATGGTCAATGTGCTGCAGTGTTACCTGAAAACGTTAAACCCCTTGCGATCCATGACTTGGATAACACGTTTCCAAATATGGTACATTAGTGATTTGGAACAATAAAATCAATTATCCGAAATTTAATAACTTTTAAGACTATCTAAAAAGATCATGGTGACCAATATGACGTGCATGCTTGCTAAACTGTATAATACAAATTATAAATATAGTATTCATATACTTAAATGTGTATAGAAATACAAGAACTCTTCAACCATCTTGGAAAAAATATATTTATTCTTTGCAATGAATGTATATCGTTACAACTAAGCACTTAACAAAGCCTACCCTCCAATGAACCATGTTTTGTACCACTACTGTTCAGTGTACCCATTTTCATTCTATGTACAAAAGATATCCGTGTTTTTCTGGCAACTTCGAACGTGCAATATAGAGATTTTATCACATCATCTCCAGTTGGTCACACATAAAGATGCATATAGATAATGCTTGAATTAGCTATAACCAACGAGCTGTTCTTAGAGGAATGAATATTTGTTTTTCGTTAGATTAAACTACTAAGGGTGGAACTTGGTAAGCTAACAACAAATAGTACTGTTAACATATTGACCTCGCTATGAAAGTTGATTTTACTACAACAAACTGCCCATGGTAGGCCAGTTGGAATAAAAGGTAAATCTTTGGGGAATCTTTTCCTTCTCGAAGGAATACTCCAGAGAGTTTACCATTTTTTGAAGAAATCGTGTCCACATATGTACTTTGAGGGCAAAATATAATTTAATACAGTGGGTTGGATGTTGATGGAGTAGAAATTGAAAGTGAAAAATGGCATACACTCTTTCACTAGATTCATCCTGAATGATCCTTCTTCCATTATGTTTCCAGAAAACATGGAGTCTTACATATCTGTATTTGCTGTAATTTCATCATTAGTTGTGCGGCTTGTGCGTTATGGTTCAGCACAGTGATTGAGAGCCATTCTAGAGATAAGGCTTATTCTTAGCTCATGTATAATGTTAGAAATGTGATGAGACTGCATTATATAAACAAGGTAGATCTGGAATTTTTGGAGTCTTAGATGTGTTTTCGTAATTTTCAGTTTTAAGGGGTTTTTTTTATAATTTTGTCATTTTCAGTTTACTATAAACATGAGATTTTGGGGGATTAGAGAGTCTTGTTGAATCTTGAAAGAAGAAACTCTTTTGTTGGGAGATTGCTGCTTCGTTTGGAATAGAAGCTTGGGAAAGCGGTCCACGAACGTGGCCAAGGGAGAGCTATTTTCTCGCAAAAGAAACCAACCTATCTTGTATCGTTTCATATTTTCAGTTATTATCAATAAAAATACAATATTTCCTCCCAAATCTCACTTTCTAACCTTAAAAATCCCATCTTTCCACTAAAAATCCCACTTTTCCACCAAAAATTCTAACTTTCTACATCAAAACCCTAGCGGATCCTATCAATCTATGTATCAGAGCGCTACAATTCATGGCGTCGGCTGTGACAAAGAAAAGGACGGAACTTTTGGAGGAAAAACTCAATGTTAAAGTAGATTACCTGAAGAAATTTATGGAGGAACTCAAATATGATGTTAGGGGGAAGAGCTCCAGGGGCTCTAGGGGTTTCGTGGCCTCGGTACGCTGTAGAGAGGCGACGACGCGGAGTACTTCCAGCATATTAGGAGTTTCGGAGTAATTATGACGAGAACCCAGACGTTGAGGAGAATCTTGATGACTACACTTGGGAGGAGGATGGTTGTGACGACAATGACAACAGAGACGACGGACCTTTAAGGGGCTATGGGTGACGCCGAGAGGTACGTCATGATAATTTTTACCATCCCCTTACTATAGATATGCAAGGTCTCCAGTGCCTTGTAGTCTACGTGCAGGGCTGCCAGGGCCATGCAGGGCTGACAATGCTCTGCAGGCATACTGTAGCCCAACGGTAGGGCCCTGCAGCCCGGTCGCATGGCCGCCAAGGTCCTCGCTGACCCCTAGCAGCCCACCAAAGAACCATCGAGCCTGTGACATTCATGGGACTGCGACATTCATGGGACTCGTCGAGACTTCGTTGACAATAGTGGACTACTTCAGAGAGACCTGAGGATGACGTGGAGGAGCTTTAGGGGCTTCGTAGGCCTCGGTACGCAGCAGAGAGGCGACGATGCCGAGTACTTTCAGTATATAAGGAGTTTCGAAGTGATTATGATGAGGATCGGGACGTTGAGGAAAATGTTGATGACTACGCTTGGGAGGAGGATGATTGAGGCGGCGACGACAACAAAGATGGCGGCCCTTTGAGGGGCTATGGGCGACGTCGAGAGGTACCGCATGATAATTATTACCATACCCCTTACTATAGAAATGCAAGAGGACGAGTGGACTAGGATCGACTTTTTTTGGTTCATTGGAAAGTTGGAAAGCCAGCCCGGGTTCGAAACCCGGGGGGCCACTTACACTATCTACACTAGGGTGAAACTACACTAACCTAAAACTAAAGGGGGAATATGGGGTGGCTCGAACCCGCGTCCTTCACCGGAGAGCGGGCTCAAGAAGCCACCCGGACGTCCATCGCTGGACGACCAGGAGCGACTTGGGGTTGATGGCAGAGTAAGAAAACTGAAGATGTCGTTATTCGAGTGAGATAATCCTTATGACTGGACCTATCGAGCTGAGAGATCTTTGCAGTGACACACTTGATGTAGGGATAGAAACTGGAGACGGTCGATACATGTTTCGAAAGGAAGGTGCTCTCTTGATTTCTGTGGAGGGAGCAGTGCGACCCACACGCTCATAGGAGGAGCCGAAGGACTGTTTGGTGGATAAGTTTCGAGATACTCAGGGAGGAAACCTACATGAGCAGTTGTTTATACTCAGGCAGGATGGATCCGTCAAAGAGTATAAAAAAAGTTTAAGACACTCTTAGGACGAGCCAAGGACATACCGAAGGAGGCTTTGAAGGGGAGCTTCATGAAGGGGTTCAAGCTGAACATTCACGCAGAACTCTGCATTCATCAGCCTAGTGACTTAGTGGACTGATGAAGACGATAGACCTAGCACAGTTGGTAGATGATCGCCTACTAAGGAGAGGAGGTCTAGAGGGACTTGGAGTCGCTCCATGTCTTACAGCCAGATACCGGTGGATGAGCAGAAAACATTGTCAGGGGGAGACCAGCCTAGTACGGAGAAGAGCAGTGAGTCACGGCAGGGAAGCCAGTACAGGCTCATGACAGATACTGAGATAAGAGACAAGCGGATGAAGGAGTCGTGTTTCAACTGCGATGAAAAGTTTATCCCAGTGCATCGTTATTGCCACTGCACTCTCCAGCTGTTGATAGCAGGTGAAGACGATGCGGTAGAAGGAGACGAGCCAGAAGGAGACGAGCATCTTCACTTGGAGTAGCATGTCCATGGTTTTCATGCAATACATTGAGGACAATATGGTTCTTCGGGTGGCGGAGTAATGATGAGACCACATTCTATGAAAAAGGACAGTAATTTTTGGAGTTTTAGGAGTGGTTGCACAATTTTCAGTTTAGGGGGGTCTTTTTGTAATTTTGTTATTTTCAGTTTACTATAAATAGGAGATTATGAGTATTAGAGAGGGTTGTTGAGTCTTAGAGTAGAAACTCTTTTGTTGGGAGATTGCGGCTTCGTCTCGAAAAGAAGCTTGGGAGAGTGGTCCACCTCTCAAACGTGACCCTGGCCAATGGAGAGCGGTTTCTCTCGAAAGAAACCAACCAATCTTATATCTTTTCATATTTTCAGTTATTATCAATAAATACAATCTTTTCCGCCAAAGCCCACTTTCTAAACTTAAAAATCCCACCTTTCCACTAAAAATCCCACATTTCCACCAAAAATCATAACTTTCTACATCAAAACCCTAGCGGATCCTATCAAAATGAATATTTGGATAAGCTCGTCACATTTTGAAAACATTGTTTTCTTTAAAGGTTACTTCTCTTTTGAAAGCTGTAAAGCATAATTAAATGTTTTTAGTATATCAAGATCACTTCTATCACGGAGTTATTACATTATTGATTAGATCTCTGTGTTTGGCTTATTGCAGTCTTGTTGTTTTAGGTAACATCACAGAATTTGAACGAGGAGTTCTTTGGCTTTCGGATAATCTTACATTTGATGTAGATGCCCGAGTGAATCTTTTTGAGGTATTTTTTTGCATGCCTTTTTTCCTAATGTTTTTTAACCAACCAATATCTGTAGAGAGGACGAGACATTTTAGTTGGATTTTTTTTCTCTAATCCTTTAAGGCTGTTATAAGATTACCACTGACTTTGAACAAACATGTATAAAAACATTCTAATGGTTTGTCTTCCCCATTTTTACCTTTTTAGTGCAATATAAGAGTCCTCGGAGGTCTTCTTTCTGCCCATATCCTGGCAACGGATTCTAGGAGCAAATTGGCACCTGGATTGTACGATAATCAGCTTCTCAATCTTGCTGAAGACTTGGGTCAGCGCTTCCTCCATGCCTTTGACACTCCAACTGGCTTGCCATATGCATGGATAAATCTTAAGGTACTGTTTGAAGGCATGCTTTACTAACGACCTCTCCATCCTGAAAGGCATGGTTCCCACTTTGTGTAATAGTGAATGTGAGCTCTTGACTTTTCTTTGTTAGAGCATACTGGGTTTACTTCTTTTCTCATTGATTTGATTCCTATCAACTTCATCCATTTACGCACCCTGTGAGTTTCTGACCTTGCTTTTATGAAGAATATGGGGTTTCTTGCCCTTGATTTGAGACAGCAAGCTCAATAGAGATGTCTTGGGTAGTTGTATATATCCAAGATATCAAAGAATTATAGGATGACTAAATAACTTGGACCAGAATTGAAATTATCATAGATTATGTTCATAATAGTAATGAACAGCCTCATGCTACTACTTAACGTGGAATGCCAACTATATGATATTGGCATTGCGATCCTTTTTTACATCCTTTTATAATGTCATTGATTATTATTAGCATAATTAATTACTTTTTGAAACAACTGCAGATGTTACCTTCAGAAAATTCATTCTTTCTTAAGCATTAAATATATTCTGAGGTGTGTTTGTAGGCCATTGTTGTTTGTTGCACATGTGCAAGCCACATCTGTGATTTGTTATACTCATTGTTTCTCAATACGCCCATTTCTGAACCTATAAAGGTTACATAATCTAGCCCTTATTCTGGGCATCCAAATCTAGCTCTTCTTTTATGCATCCAATCTTTTTTAAAACATTGAATTCGCCACTGCTTTATAGTCCAGAAATCCCATGAAGATTTTGCCAGTTCCCCTGCACTTCGGTCAACCTTGTATTAGTATTCAACTAGTTGACGTCGGATTCTTGACCTATTTGAAATAGAGGGGCCTGCCATGGACTAGAAGAGTGAAACATTAGAAGACCTACATGATTTTTTGAGAGAATAGGATGGAGCAAAGCTCGAGCCATGCATGCATGCATGCTTGGGGTACACTTTTAGATGTCCAATAGATAGGATAGAACAAGAGAACCAAAATATCATCATAAACTAGAAACAGATTAATAAGAAGATATCAAACAAGATTTAGACAAAAAGAATCCTCCCAACAAACAACTATCAAATATCTTGAACTACAACAATACCCTGACAAGCAACTCCAGAAGAAATGACCGAAGTGACAACAGCAAGATCCGCAGTCTGAGAAGCAAGAGAAACATACATAGCGTGAGAAGAGCTGGTAGCAGGAACCAAAGAAGGAAGAGAAGCATGCAACCGCTTCCGAGCATAAGTGCACAAAGGAGTATCCACTTTGCGGTTCAGCAAAGTGGATAAGGTACCTGCCCAGAAATCAACAAAATACAGAATGAAAGCCAAAAGGTTCAGTCAAAGAAGAATAGCGACGATAAAGAACTCTTGCATTATGCTAACTCCAAATAACCTAAATATATGCCATCATCAAACTGTCCCAAAGAAGTCTACAATGATGCCTCATATGTTTCTCTCGCCAAGAAATCCACCAGGAAGGACGACAATGCCTCCTAAAGGAGAAACAAGAATTGAAAAAATTTCAAATAGAAGAGAGAGCAGGGCATCTGATGAAGTGAAGACCAATTTCTCTACATTTCTTGCAAAACACGCAAGGAGTAAGAATTCTGATATTTTCTTCCCTAAGTTATCCATAGGGAGCAATTATTTTGAAACACTAGCCTGGTCTAAGTTCTAACTTTATGGGAAGAAATGTTAATACAAATCACATGGCTCCACTCATAATAGACATCACTGTTACTTAAGAATTTATAGATGGAATTATCAATGAAGTAGTTGTTGGAAGTCCATCTCCGAGTAAAAGTATTAGAATAGACCAACCATAAGAATTAAGAAAACAAATCAAATCGATAAAGGACGAAACTAGTGAAATATCAATAGGCCTAATGCACTGAATATTCCAATCTCTAAACCCTTCAACAATAGTATATTACGAAATGACAAAAACATTAATATCAATGGCCAAGGCAAAGAGAAGTATCAGCAGTGGCCAATGGAACATCCTCTATCCAAACATCAAGCAGTTATCTGTTGTTCTTTTCATTACCACAACAAAACTTAATACCATACCTAAAAGTCACAACATTTCCACATACCCTTCTGAGAAGCCAAAGCACCAAATAAAGGTAAATACTCGAGATTTAATAAGTTGAAACCAATCTTTTAAGAATCAACCAAGACTTTCCAACGCCATTTACCAAGAAGAAGAATATTTTGATCATAATATCAATAACACCCAGACCTTCTTGTCATTTGGATTTGCAAACATTCTTCCATTTGTGTAAACACTTAATACTACTAACGTAAGTACGATCAGGCTAAAAAAGATTTTCTAAGCTTATCTACTCTATAAATAAGTTAGATTAATAACATGACGTGATGTAAGAAGAAAATGTTGAGATGCCAGAGTTAATAAGAAAAACACTATCAGCACTGGGTAAAGACAACATTCCAAGCAGGCAATTTCTTCTCAATTATATCCAAAACAAGCAACCAATCTAACTGAGAAAGATTACCAATCTTATTAGGCATGCGTCAATAGGTGAAAGGAAGAGAACCAATATTACTGTTAACGAAAATTGCAACACTATGTTGCTTATCTGAAGAGCCATTTAACCTAATAACAAAAGATTTTTGAAAGTTAATTCTTAGATCTGGCATTCTCAAACAGATAAAGGAAAAGGAGAAGTTGTAGAATACGAATTTCAGTCACAGAGAAGAGGGTTATTTAGTACAGACCCCCTGTGTTTTCTCCATAATTAGTATCACCCACCTATGGTTTCAATTATTAGTAAGACCCCCCCTGCCCCGTTAAGCTATTAACGGTTGACCAAGGTCAGCCGTTAGGCATTTAAAACGTGTGTGTGATCTGACGAAAATACCCTTAATGAAAATGGTTCACACCTATATATCATTTGGGGCTTTTTCTTCATCTCCCCTACGTCTTCAATCTAGGGCACCCGACATTGAAGCTCAGATCAAGCTCAAAGCAGCCATGACGATGAAGGTGAGCTACCATCCCAACCCCCTCCCTCCCCCCTCCCTCCCCCCAAAACACATTCTCTCCTCTCTCGCCTACTGATTTGTGAAACCCTAACCCCATGATTATCGTATACAGTGCACGATTTGCAAGACAAATGGACATGCTACAGATCAATGTTGCCTCCCCAACTCACCATGCGATATTAGGGGTTGTACTGGCAGTAGAAGACTTCGCGTGTCCACCCGCCCACAGAGCATGAATCGGAGATTTCTGAGATGTGACGCAGCCACTTGCAAATCGTTCCAATGGCTGGACCAAGCAAACCTCACAGAGACTCCACCAAAGTTGGGTTGCTTCAGTTGTGAGGATCCCTCACATTTTGTAAGGGATTGCCCGATGCAAATAGCTCAATGCAGAGCTGCAAATTGTGGGGTGAAGTGTAGAGTGCTCACAAGCAAGCAATCCCACAGTTATGGAAGGAAATTTGTGTCGTGTCCCCAACCTGGTTGTGGCTATTTTCAGTGGCTTGACCAAGCAACCCCCACCATACAGAGGAATGTTGAAGATGGAGAATCAAGTTCACCAAGCAGGGGTTCAGTTGAATTGAAGATTAAAATAGAAGGGAAGTCAAGTGTGGAGGTCAAGCTTAATTTTGGGGATGTTGATCAAGTGATGAAGGGGTTAGAAAATGTTCACATGTAGAGCACTGTAATGTACTGTAATGGGGGATCAAATGTAATGTAATGTGGGTTGACAAGATGCAATGTAGGTTTGGGGGGGTGAACTGCAATGTAGGGGGTGGTTGATGTGTACTGTTATGAATGAAATGCGAAGTTATGAATGCAATATTGCCTTCAACAAGAACCATGATCAGTGTTATTATGAAATGAATGTGAAATGCCTTTAGCCCAATATCCAACCCCAAACAGGACAGTGAAATGCCATAAGACAGACACCTATATCACTATGAACATTACAAACAGGGTTCAGCATCAATATGCACCATTGCAGTTGCTGTAAGTATCAATATGCACCAGGACATAATGGGGGCTGTGAGTACCAATATCCAACCCTGACATAACACAGATTGGCATAACACATACGCACCCTGGCATAAAACACAAACCACATTGCCACAATACAGACACATGTATCACTATGCACAACATATAATAGACACACATATGAACCAGGGCAGTCACCACTCTGAAATTCAATGTATCATTATGCACAACATAGAAATGCAGCAAGACATGCACCAGTCCAATATGCACCAATACATGTGTCAATATGCACCATAAAACATTACAAGACATATCACAACCTGTTGAGTATTGATTCCCTGGATTTGGTTTTGATGATGAGCAAACATAAATATTGTGAACTAACTGTTTGTGAGCACAGTTATGGAGATCGTCGCCAAAAGAATACATACATCAAAAACGACGTCTCAAGACTTCTCAATACGCGTGATCGTGTGCCTGAAGCTTCGTTGAAGCTCAAGGATTATGATTGAAGTCAAGAGTGAAGATTGAAGCATTGAAGACGGTTCGTCATGTATTATTTATTGTCTTCTAGCTTCATAGATTAGAATGTTAAGCCTTGAGTATGACTTACTTTATAATCTTCTTTTCGCTCATATCTTAGAGCTAGGATTATCATAGAAGCCATTAGAAACTTTCCTGAAGCCTATCACTTCTTCCATCGGCTTCTAGTGCATTTTAGTTGGTTCAAGAAGAAGTACCAACCGACTAGATAACGATCTAGTCGGTCGGCAACTCTTCATGAACCGACTAGATGTCTTTGCTCATTTCAGCTCTTTCCCTGTTGATCAATTAGTCAGTCAAAGAAGGTTCACCGACCGACTAGATGACGATCTAGTCGGTTAGGAATCCTTCTTAGACCGACTAGTTATCATTGCCTCTGTACAGCCTGAGTTACTGTTTACAGTTTGTCGGTCCAAGAACATTCATCGACCGACTAGTTGTGAAACTAGTCGGTTGGAATTTGTTCTTAGACCGACTAGTGTAACTTGTATTCAGCTACTTGATTTCATCTCTTAGTCGGTCAAAGAACACTCACCGACCGACTAGTTGGCAAACTAGTCGGTTGGCAAGTCTTCTTAGACCGACTAGTTCATATTGCCTGGAAATCACTCTTTTGGCTGTCGAGCTGTTAGTCGGTTCATGTTGAATCACCGACCGACTAGTTGATGAACTAGTCGGTCAGTGATCCTTCTTAGACCGACTAGTCTGCTTTAGAATAGAGCCGTTGGAGCCTTTAATGACTCGATTTCTTCTCTCTCGCTCCTCTATCCTATATATACTTGGAGGGGTTCTTCAAGTATATTCAAGGCTGATTATTTGAGATATTTGAGAATCAAGAGGAGCCATTAAACTCTATTCCTAAGCTCTCTCTTCCTCACTAGAATCTCTCTCTCACTCTTATTTCAAAAGAGAGATTCATTGATTGTGAGCCTTCCAAGCCAAGGAGCTTGAATCACGGTCATCAACTCCACCCTAGGCTTCCATTGCTGGTCAACTTCTTGGAGCTAGGGTTTTGTGACATCTTCTTCCCCAAAATCCATCTTTGCCCTAATTTGGTAAGATTTACTCAAGGCATAGGATTTTGTGGTAAGTGTTTCTTTATTTCATTTCAATTGATATTGCAATTGTGTCTCTCGGTTGTGAGAGAGAGTGTGATCCCGGGTTGTGGGAGTCACATATTCATTGTGTATGATTTGGTCTTGTGAAGGTTTTTCACAAGAATTTCATAGTGCAAAATCTTGGGTTAGAGGTTTCTAACTCAAGTATCCGGAGGGGATCCGGGTGGTTGGGACGTAGGATCACCGGGAACAAGTCGGGGAGACTTGGGTGGATCCGAACCCGTTACATGCTTTGTTTGCGTTTGTTAATTCTGGTTGATAGTTGTTTATTCCGCATTGTCGTTTGTTTCTTGCACAATAATTAGGAATAACTATCTTGATTATTTTAAAGTACTATTCACCCCCCTCTAGTACATGTGCAGTAGCTTCACAGGGCACTACACAACCCCATTGACAGCAAACACAATCCACATTGCCACAAGACATGCACCTGTATCAATATGCATAGACATTCAACATTCACCAAGACATGCTGCAATAGAATGGCACATTACAGACATGCTGCAGCTGCAATATTTACCAAGACAGTCACCAGTTTGAGGTGAAATGCCAACCATGCAACACAAAATATCTGCATATGGACATTCCTTCTGCATCTCACAGGCCTTGAGGTGAAATGCCAAACCTAGGACCTTAGCATGCAACACTTCTCAGCCTTGTTGATCCAGTTGAGCTGCCTTGGGTGCCTGGAGTGCACTGAGTTTCTGGAGAAGTCATGACTGAAGATGTCCCCTCACTTAACCAGTAAGCAGCCCTACCTGACATCCCTCTACCTCTTCCCCCTCTACCTCTCCCACCTCTATCTCCTCTACCACTGCCTCCTCTACTACTGCCAATGCCATCTTTTGAACCTTCACTTGCAGCTCTACCAATACCACCTCTTCCACTGCCTCTTGGCCTCTCTCTTGTTCTTCCAGCACTGTCTCCAACTGATACTGACCCAGAAATGGATGTGACATCAGTTGAAGTTGCCTCACCACTTCCCAATCCTCCTCCTCTTGCACTTCCTCTTCCATATCTGCCCCCACCTCTACCTCTGCCATCTCCAAGTCTTTCAGCACCTCTGCCTCTGTGCAATGTCAACCCTGGATGTGGCTCATTCTTACATGACCTTGCATTGTGGCCATACATCTTGCATCTCCCACACCTATTAGCTCTGTGTGTTGGGTTTCTATCAGCCTCATCTGTCCCTCTTGTTATGCTTGCTTGGGTCTGCCAGGAGCCCTCTTGTTCAGTGGGGGCAGGACAATTTGATCAGGCTTCAAGTAAAAACACAAACCATGTTAGGAAATCAAACAAAGGACCAAGATATCCACATAAGTGTACTTGACATAATACATGACTCCAAGAGAGCCTGTCTGGGATCATCATCAAGTTCTCCTCATATAAAGCCTTGTAGTTGGTAAGAAAGAAATAGGGACTGCAATGGCTGTGTGGACAAAAACACATAACATTAGTGCAAACAACATTGAGCAATAACACCAAAGAGGAAAGCATATTGTACTTACTCCTCAATCATAATCCTCCTCAAATTCAGAGAGACAATGGCATGTATGCAGGGAAGCCCAGAGATCTGCCACTCAGTGCATGAACAAGTCCTCAACCTTATGTTTACCCACCATCTTCTCTTAATGTTTGTTACCAAGACTTCATCAGCTGAAATGTCATAAGGTATGTTGTATCTGTCATTTTCTTCCTTGATCTTCAACCCATCCATTATATTCTTGGTCAGCTGACCCTTCATCCCCACAACAGACTGTTTTTTGTTTGAGATGAACTCAATGATCTTGAAGGTGAGCTGCTCTACAAACATGGTAAGAGGCAGATCCCTCAAGTTCTTGATCATGTTATTAAATGATTCACTGAAGTTGTTTGTGACATGATCACAGATTGAAGTGGTGTCAAAGTGAGATCTTGCCCAGTGATGTGGAGGTCAGTCATGTAGTCATACCCTTCAGGGCATGTCTTCTTCAGATTCTCCATATGCTTGGCAAACTCCCCAACTTCATATGTATATGCAGCTCCATATAGGATTGTCTTCTACATCTTCCCTTTCCAATGGCTCTTGAAGTTTGCATAGATATGTCTCATACAATATCTATGCCTTGAGTTAGGGAACACCTCTTCAACTGCTGCAAGCAACCCCTTCTGCCTGTCAGAGTAGAATGTGTATGGCTGTTCATGCATCAATACATGATTCAACTCTTCCAAGAAAATCCTCCAAGATGCAGTGTCTTCACTCCTGCATACCATGAAAGCCAAGGGGTACAACCCCCTATTGCCATCCAAGCCCACATCATTCAAGACAACACCTCCATATTTGCCCTTCAAGAAAGTCCCATCTAGCCTCACAACTGGTCTGCAATACATCCTCCACCTTGTTGTGCACACTGCATAGGACACATAGAGCCATTTAAATCTGCCCCATTCATCCCTTGAATACTTGGCTCTATTTCTAGGGTTGACTATCAAAATCTGTCTACAGAGCTCTGGAGCTGCAACATAGGCTTCATCATATTTGTCGTAGAGTATTTCCAGTGCCTTGATCCTGCTGAACCAAGCTAGCCAATATGATATCTTCAATTGGTACCTCTCATGTACATCTAACTGTATACACTTGGGTGTATACTTCTTACCCCTAGCCCTGAGCTTCTCAACAATGAGTTTGCTAATGAAAGCAGATCTTAATACCTTGTTTTTTCCTTGCCTTATTGAAACACATTTGTGTGTAGGATTTATTGTACTAATCTTGAAAGTTAAGTCATCATTCACCACAAATGCATGACACCTCCAGGAACATGTGTCAGTCTTGCACTTTGCTGTCACCCCCACCTTCTCATTCTTCACATAAACATATTCATAGTGATTCTTCAGAGCATGGTTCAACAGATGTTTCCTATACTTGTACACAATATCAAATTTCATTCCCTTCTCCAGCTTTAGCTCCTCTCCTTCAGCTTGGGTTCTGACTTCTTCTCCCTCATGTTTATAAAGATCCTCAAAGTCCCCTTCACTGTCATGGTCACTGTCTTCATCTTCACTACCATGTGGCAACTGCCCAATGTCAAACCCATAATGAGTGTTGAATCCAAATTCATCCACTCCATCACTTTCCTATTCTTGGTCATCGGCTCTCATATCATCTTCATTGGCCTCATAATCACTATCATCTCCACTTGAAGAGCTGTCCTCCCATGAGTCAGTGACCTCACCCATCTCAGTATCTCCAGCTCCACCTTCCTCACCCATCTCAGTATCTTCAGCTCTACCTTCCTCATCCATCACAATATCTGTTTCTCCAACTTCCACTAAGTCAATTGGAGTATGTGTCTCATTCTCCTGACCTGTACATTGGTCACCACCCTCTTCCTCTTTAAATAGCCTTCTGCTGGTGCTTGATGGTCCATGAACTTTCCTCCTTGCACTGTCATCAACCTTTATAGGTGTCACCTCTTTCACAGTTATAAATAGATGCCAAATGTAGTCATACTGACACATTTCATTGTTCATTGCCAATAGGTCCTGATCAGTATTGATCTCATACAATACAGCAGCTGCCTTGCTCAGATATTGAATATACATTATTGACCCTGGAGGCAGATTGGTGATTTCCTGTGCATGCTCCATCAGGTTAAAGAAGCATACCCTATCAACATCCACTTCCTTAATATGTTGTGTCATGCCTCCTCTGTAGTGGTTAACTGAAATACTGCCATTTGCACTACCATCAGCCAATTTACCCCCCAATGCAGTACATACTCTACACAATCATCCATCTTCAGTCAATACCAAGTACTGTCACCTGCACAGACAAAAATCAAAACACATTGCAGGGTACAATACAAACTAACAATTGGATAGACTCAACACATGAAGATGGTTAAAGAGGTATATACACAACCAGATTACATACACATACAACAATCCACAAATCAGAGTACATACAATCAACACTCATGCAGAGTACATACACGTACAACATTCCTCTAATCATGGTCTTAATTAGGGTAAAATATCCCTAAAAATCTTAGTCAACATAGTCTACAAATACCATAAAGTAGAAATTGGAGATAGAAATCAGCAAAATTGACAAACCCATAGCATGCGTGGTCAAAACACTCTTCATGGGGCTTGCTAGAACACAAATAGAACCAAGTGATTGTCTTCAAGACCCAAAAATCCTTCTAGCTACCCTAGAACTGATATTTCTACCATGCATGCAAAATCGCCAACCACAAACCAAGAAACCACATCTCATATACCATCAATGTCCCTCAAATCGAAGTTTACTGTCCATACCTATTTGATTCGAACGTCTTTCCTCCTCTTCCTTCAAAGGAGCTTCCTTTTTTTCCGCCAAATCGTTGAGCCCTAGCCTTTTCCCGCTCAATCTCGTCTCCCCCCTCCTTTCTCCTTCGTTTGCGAGAATGGTCTTCTCGTTTCCCTATAACGTTTGCGTAAGGGCTTTGATTAATCCCAGCCGTGTGATCCTTTTAATTCTCCAAGACACTCTACGATTGCGCCACGTGTCTCTTGGGCTTAGAAACTAAAGTCAAACGCAATCCAGGGTTGGGGTATTTTGGGTAGTGCATAAATAGAATTATAGGAAATTTAAAATTAAATTCAATTACTTAACTGAGCATGACGGGGCGGGGGTCTTACTAATAATTGAAACCATAGGGGGGTGATACTAATTATGGAAAAAACACAGGGGGTCGGTACTAAATAACCCCAGAGAAAATGATAGTTATCAGCAGTAAATTGTAAATTAATGAAACCATTGTCTTTACCTAGGTTTAGCATTTTACTAAAGACATCGCCAACTAGGGCAAAGAAAGAGGGGAAGGAGGATCTTCCTAACATAAAACCCCTTTTTATAAAGAAATTTCTCCCCTCTAGATCCATTAACTAAAAAGAAGATTTCCTAGAATGGAGACATACAAAAACCCAATTAACCCACAACACACCTCTCTTTGAAGCCTCTAGCACACTGAACTGCAAATAAAAATTGCCACACCATGTTATCAAAGTCTAACATCAACGGGATCCCATCATTACCGTGATGGTGATAACTGGTGGTAATCTCTTAAGCTAAAGCTACACTATCTAAAATAGACATGCCCTTGATAAAGGCAAATTAGGCTTTATCCATCAAATAAACCAAAACAGAGCAAAACTTATTAACAAGGATTTTTATAATGATCTTAAAAGAAAAATTAAGGAGACTTATGGGTCTAAACGGAGAAACAAGATGAGCAAGCAGCAGTAAGTTTAGGAATGAGAACAATGAAAGTATAGTTTAGCCAACTAATATCAGCCTTGATAGAAGCAAATTTTCTAATGAGCCAAATAAGATTACTTTTGATAGTATCCCAGAATTCTCGATAAAAAAGAGCTAGGTTCAAAGCCGGGGCTCTGTCACTCACCAAACCAAAGACAACATCCTTAATTTCAGGATCAGAGAAACCACTATCTAGCTCAGAAAGATCAACAATAGTACTCAAAGGGAAAATACTATCCTTATTAAAGGAGAACCATTGACAAGAAGAGGAACCAATAAGGTTCTTAGAAATGTCAAAAAAAAGGCACCATGAATCTCATGAAGCTCATTAATATCCTTGATGGTGACATTGTTAAGATTAGAGAAGAAAAATGAGTAATCTTTGTATGAAAGTTAGCAGTCATGTGAAAGAAAGAAGTATTAGGATCACATTCAAGAAACCACTTGACTCTAGAACACTGTCTCCACATAACTTCTTCCGAAGCCAAAAGAGTATGGTTAGAATTAGAAAGAGAATGCTTAAGAGATCTCTCAGCATCAGTAAGGTTACAAACTTCTTCAATTAAATTAATACTATTGAGCTGATCTAAAAGAGCAAACTTCCTTTTTAATAATATAAAGGTTAGTACGTTTCTAAACTTACAAACTTCTTCAATTAAATTAATACTATTAAATTAATACTATTAAGCTGATCTAAAATAGCAATCTTCCTTTTTAATAGTATAAAAGTTAGTACGTTTTCAAACTTACAGTTCCATCTCATTGTCCCGATCTTATGAATAAATTACTAACTGAATCAAAAAAAAAGGAGGGAGACTGTGTTGGGAATGGGGTGCGGTGGCAATTTTGTTTTTTTGGGCCAGAGTGGCAAACTTGTAATTTTGTGTCCGATTGGCATCTTTTCAATAAATCATCTCTTTAAATAGAGGATGGGGGTTAGGGCTAGTTATTCTGTAGAATTTGGATGAAGAAGATAGAATATGAGTAGATTAAGAGTAGATCTTGGAGATTTGGCTCTTTATCTTGAATCAAAGGGTAGGAGAGTGGTTTCCTCTCTAATTGAAACCAATTATCTTGTATTTGGTGCTTTTATCTATAAAAATCATCTGTTTCCCATATATCCCCAAATTTCTTCCACCAAAACCCTAGCCATTCTTATCAGACCACTAATCCAAAATAGAGACTTAAAATTATTCTTCAGAATCCACACCTTTTCAAATCTGAAAGTCTTAGGAGCGACAAGAGAAGCATGTGTCACTATTAAGAGAGAAACATGATCAGAGATGTCACTAGCCAAACTACAAACAAAAGAAACAGGGCAACAAACATCCCAACGATTGGAGTCTAAATATCTATATAGCTTAGCCATTTAGTAGAGAGACGACCATTAGGCCACGTGAATTTGCGACCACTAATGGAATAATCAATAAAAGGGTCAAACCAAATGCAGTCACTGGACTTAACTGAATATGAATTAGAGGCACTATAACCCTTACATACATCAAGAAAACAATAACATCAAAATTACCAACTAGAAGCCAACAATGATTCATAAAAGTAGTCAAACATATAAATGCTTCCCAAAAGGCTTTTCTAAGATGATGGTTGACTGCCATTAACGCAAGAAACAATAAATTGTTGAGTATTATACTTATCTAAGAGAAACAGATAAGAAAAAGATACATACTGAACCGGAAAGCAAAGAAAATAAAGATGAATGCCATCCGATAAGAAGACCATTCTTAGAATCATCAACATCAGTAACTTTCCATTCATTAAAAGAACTACCAGAGAAAACTTTAACAATATGTAGAGAGCAAGAATTCAGTATAGTTTCTTGGATAAGTAAAATATCACATCTATTAATCTTATGTAATGAGATAAGATTATGTATCTACATCATAAACAGCGGCTTAGTAAGTTAATAGCTTGGCACTTTTAGAATGGTGATGATAGAAGGCTTTGCAGACCAAATTCTTATAACCCCATTGTAAAGTTATGATTTCTACGTGGCTGGTAATTAAGAATAAACTTTAATTCAAGGGAAGATCATTAAGAAATAAGAAGAGGTAGTAGTGATGTAAAGGTTGATTGCGTTCTGAGCAGTGAAGCTGTGAGTTAGTTTATTAGTCTATTCTTGGAGTGTCTATGGCTCCATATATGGTACCCATGCAGAATTCTGTGGGGTTTAATTCCAGACATCCTCTTCTTTGTTCCATATTCTTTGCAGTGAAGCTTTGAAAGCTTCTTTGGGTGTACCTGGAGAAGAAGAAAATGACGAAAATCTGAGGGCAGATTGGACATCTCACTCTCAGTTTTGAGTTTGATTGCCGGAAAGGGTGGGGGAATAATTAAATATTTTTAAGACAAATCCTTTCTTCATAGTTTTCACTACTTCCTAGGCCTTCTTCATTCTATATTTTGGCAAGTCAGCTGATAAGGATTTTCTAAGAGTGCCATTAACGCAAGGAGTATTATACTTATCTAAGAGAAACAGATTAAAAAGATACATACTGAACCGGAAAGCAAAGGATGAATGCCATCCGATAAGAAGACCATTCTTAGAATCATCAACATCATTAAAAGAACTACCAGAGAAAACTTTAACAATATGTAGAGAGCAAGAATTCAGTATAGTTTCTTGGATAAGTAAAATATCACATCTATTAATCTTATGTAATGAGATAAGATTATGTATCTCATAAACAGCGGCTTAGTAAGTTAATAGCTTGGCACTTTTAGAATGGTGATGATAGAAGGCTTTGCAGACCAAATTCGAAAAGTTATGATTTCTACGTGGCTGGTAATTAAGCTTTAATTCAAGGGAAGTAAGGAGAGGTAGTAGTGATGTAAAGGTTGATTGCGTTCTGAGCAGTGAAGCTGTGAGTTAGTTTATTAGTCTATTCTTGGAGTGTCTATGGCTCCATATATGGTATCCATGCAGAATTCTTGGGGTTTAATTCCAGACATCCTCTTCTTTGTTCCATATTCTTTGCAGTGAAGCCAAGCTTCTTTGGGTGTACCTGGAGAAGAAGAAAATGACGAAAATCTGAGGGCAGATTGGACATCTCACTCTCAGTTTTGAGTTTGATTGCCGGAAAGGGGAGGGGGAATAATTAAATATTTTTAAGACAAATCCTTTCTTTATAGTTTTCACTACTTCCTAGGCCTTCTTCATTCTATATTTTGGCAAGTCAGCTCGATAAGGGTTATGATGATGCTTGGTGAGGAGCCTTATAAATTTCTTTCAATTGTATTTGTTTGGAGTGCGAGTTTTCCTTTATCTTTTCTATGTAATATATGGACTGATTGGATTTTTTAAATTTTTTTGGGGGATCTAATTCCTTCTAAAACTTGCCGTGGCTTTTTGTAATTTTTAATTTTGCCTGGCAGTCTGCTTGACTCCTACAATTTCTTCTTTAAAGGAAAAGAAAAGTGGATTATGCATTATCAGGTGTGGCCATGGGCCTCACAAAATATATATTTTGCAGGTATATTATGCGGATATCGCATAGCGGCCAAGACAACATTGTGCAGATACTGTGTTAAGCTGCAGTTAATAATTAGTAAGTTTGAAATCAAGGTCAGGTTAACACGTGAATCAACCAAACCCTATTACCTTTGAACACCCATTCTCCTATCATAGGCATTCTAACCGCCCTTATTCCAATCTTCGCCCTTTGACCTCACCCTCTTCATTCTACGGAACTTTTCCCTAAGCATGTATTCTAGCAAAACAATCTTTGGTGGCAATCTTTTTTTTCTATTTTGATATATATTTTCCATTTAATTTTGTGATTTTTTTCTGTTTCAATGAAGAGCAACACATCTTGCTACTTCACTGCTGAGTGTTGACCCATATCCGACACTGTCTACTGGATATATAACTACTAGGCAATTTGCGCACTATTCCAAATTTTAATGTTTTCCGTTTTCTATTATTTTTCAATCCGTCCGAACTCATGCTAACCATGTTTGGAAAATATAGTGTTGTCAGTGCTGCAAAAAAAGCCTGAAAGCGATGCTTAAGCCGGTTCGTAAGTGGCTGTGGCGCTTGGCTGCATCACTTAAGGCCAAAGTGACTGCTAAAAGTGGTGGTTTTTGCTTGCAAAAAAGCATGCGAAAACAAGTCAAAATGGCCTGCATCACTTAAGTCTTCTTTATTGGCATGTTTTTTAATTGGGTTTTGAGACTAAAACATAACCCAAACCCAAACAAGTCAAATAGAAAAGTCAAAATCTAGCTTTTCTTTACAGACTTATCACTCTCAATCGGTTGTTATCTGCTCGTTCCTCTGTTTTGACAACATCAATGACTGCTTCTCCAATAACATTGTCACTTCTCCGGCAACCTCAGTGGCATCTGATCCAGCAACGATGAGCTTCGGGTTTGGTTTGGTTTAATTATTGTATTATTATGTTCATCATCTTTTTTCTATTCTTTTTCAGCTCTTTTTCTTTCTTCATCACTGATGCTGATGCTGCGGCTTCTTTTTCTTTTATGTGTTGGTTCCAGTCTGTCATTGCAGATTGCTGTGAACTATTCTTCTATCGCAGCAACATCTGTTTCTGTTTTTTCTGTTTGCCGGTGATGTTGCTATTGGCTTCTTTTTCTTCTTCTTCGTTTTCTACGGCTTCTACTTCTGCTTCTTCAAAAAAAAATTTTTTTTTTGGTGTTTCATAAATTTTCTTATTTTAATGATTTTCTACCTCTATTTTTACTTTTCCTTCTTAAAAAATTAGTTGGCACTTTTTCAGCTTAATCCCTAAAAAGCGGAGCTGTACCTTCGCTTTGCTTTCCGCTTTTACACAATCTTGTGTGTTGTAGGATGATACGTTCAAGGTTGATTGGAAGAGTTGGAATGAGGCTTATGTAGTCCCCTGATTGGATAAATGCAGTTCTCATCATCACTCTTTTTCATCTTGATCTTTCTGCTATTTTTATATCTGGGTGGAGTTAGTTTCTTCAGTAGTCATTCATGCAGAGTTATTAACTGATTTATGGTATCTATCTCTGTGTTCTCATTGATATTGGCATGGTTATGCATAATCATGAATTATTGTAAGCAAGCTAATATACAACAGAACGATAGAACGACCTTTATAAAATCAACAAAGGTTGACAACACAATAAATGGTACTCTCTTAAAATACTCTGAGCTCTTAAACTTTTGAGACATTTGCTTTGCTATTCTAGAACGTTGAGATACTTCATTTGTATTGTTCTATTACTGAAGGTATCATTGATTTCATCAGTAATCTTAGTTGTAGATTATGATTTTTGAGTTGCTTCAATTTCCTGTTGTTGTTCCCACAAATCCGTTTGCCCGGGAATGTCAGCTGTAGCATTCTTCCATGGTTATTCTAGTAATTATTAATATCATGATCTTGAAATAAATGCTTTAAAGCACTTTTTTTTTTCATTTTTTATATTTAAAAACATCTAATCTGATTGATTACTTATGATTGAAAGAACTTCTTATCTTAAACAGTATGGGATGATGGAAAATGAGACAACTGAAACAACTACATCAGGGTGTGGTAGGAGGCCGACCATTTACCATTTCTTGGTGTATTTAAGCTTCCAATAATTATTAAATTCACTTTTCATTCCAGGTTCTCTTATTCTTGAAATGGGAATATTGTCACGATTAACTGGAGATACTAGATATGAAGCTGCCGCACTTCGTGCTCTCAGAAAGTTGTGGAGCATGAGGAGTTCTTTGGATCTCTTAGGTACTACTCTTGATGTGATAACTGGCGAGTGGATAGAGTATTCATCTGGTATTGGGGCTGGTATGTTCACTTGCTACACATATCAATTGCTAGCTTTATTTGAATTGCAGTTCATTGAAACCAAATATTAAATTTGTAGCTGTTTTGACTGACACCGCATGTGTAAACTTTGTTTTGCGGAATAACACATTCTTTGACTAAGAATCCCTAATTGACTAAATTGCTGATGATTAATCTTATTTTTTCTGATTTGTAGTACGCCAATTCAATTGATGAAAATTCTGATCCATTTGCAATTCTGTAGGGGTTGATTCATTTTATGAATATCTAATCAAAGCTTACATTCTTTTCGGAAGTGATGAGTTCTGGGACATGTTTCATTCTGCATACATTGCTGTGCAGAAGTATTTCCGACATGGCCCATGGTAAAACACTATGCAGTTCTCTTCTAGTTTGGGAGGAAATTTAGAATATTTGTTTTGATTAAATCACAATCATTTTCTTTACTTTCTTAGTTCTCTAATTCTTATTTCTGGTAGAGATCAATGAAGAAAAAGAAAAGTTCCATGTGCTTTGTTTGGAGCTACAGTATGAGATGGCACCATCATGTAGCTTGTCTGTAGTTTGTATGTAGTTTTATTTGTCTGTAGTTTGTCTACGAGCTAATCTTTTGTGACATTTGTTTATGAGAGAAGGCATGTATCATCATTTGATTAGGTATTGGTTCTTTGCAGTTCACTTCATCAATATGCCAAAATCAGAGCAACCCAAATGTTCCCTTATACATGATAGTTATATTGTGGCTTCTACCCCGTTTTCACTAAACATTTGTGTAGGAACACAATAGATGGAATTTTTTTGTTATGAAGTATTGTAGTTGGCTGAATGTGGAATTTATGGGTTAATCGGGGCCAGAATAGCAGAAAATAAGGTTGATCATATACGGGATTGATTTGCAAAGCAATTTGGGGGCAGTATTTGAATTGGAGATGGTCCAACTTTGATAAAATGCAGTTTGTCCAAAAAAATTTCGAGTATAATTGCCTGATTTAACCACATAGTATTATTTATCGCTATTCCTAATGTTTAAAACTCATTGTCAAATACGCACTTGGTGTTTCCAACCTAATTGCTTCATAATAATACTGTTTTCTTTGATAATGTATCTTAAGAATCTTGTCAAATCCTGTAGCCAGTAGCCATCCCACATTGGCTTACTCTTTCATTCAAAACATGTGTATGCATCTATAGTCAGTTGAAGTGCAGAAAGTTAGTTTAGTAAATAATATCAGGGCATAATTAGACTTCGTCATTATATTTTCTTTGCATGAATGCATTTCTATTCCTGATGTCAGGTATCATGAAGCTGATATGAAAACGGGAAAAGCCACCTATTGGCAGCTCACAAGCCTTCAAGCATTCTGGCCTGGTCTTCAGGTTACTACTTGTACCTGAAGTTCTTTACACGATACCAGAAGCTAACTTCGCTTGTGTTGATTGTTCATTTATTATTATTAACAGACCCTTGTTGGAGACATTGCTTCTGCCAATTCATCACACCGTGAATTTTTCCATGTGTGGGAGAGGTTTGGTGTGCTACCGGAAAGGTAGGTCTGTTTTAAAAGTTTTTACAGATTTGAGTCGTAAAACAAAGTTTTGTGCCTTCTAATTGATGATGCTATTTTGAAGATAATAATACTATAGGCCTGGCTAATTAATTCCCTGAGGATAAACTATTACACAGTTATCTTTATCATGGTTAGAATACAAGAATTCTTAAGCTCAACCCTCACCCCAACTTCAGAGTTTTGGCACAGTGGTAGGGACTCTAATATGGTATTAGGGTGAGTCAAACTTAAATCCTGCTGTGCGTGCAATTAAAATGCATACTAAAGAAACATTACTGCCTTCTGAAAAGTCCAGCTTTCGGCCAATGAAAAAGCCATCTTATGTGTGGGGTGTGTTTGAATTTAAAAATATTAACATTAACACTCCCACAATTGTGGAGTTTTAGTGAAGTGGTTAGGACTTTTAAGAAAAACATTACATAATAACAAGCTTTGTTTTATACAGAATGATGGGGTGTTCTTTTATTGTCATTTAAACTTGAGCTGCTTCCTTGCAGCCACTGTTTGGGGGTAACCTAACACTAACGTATATTTTGTGTATGTCAATGAACTAAAATGTAACCGTGTGACTAATTTGGGCGAATCCAGTTTAGTCCTCTTTTCCCCTTCTTTTTAGCCTGGAACCTATTTAAGTTCAAGTTAATGGGTTTGAGATTTTAAATCATATTCAATTCTTTTTTATTCTTCAATCTATTATAGATTTAATGAAAGCAATCCATTTAACTTGAACATGTGCGATGGGCGATTTACAAATAAATTCTAGAAATTATAATAATTTGAGAAACTTAATGCATGTAAAAACACATGAAACCATCTGAATTTTATTTATAGGAGTCTTGAATGTGGAGATTATATCCAATAGAATGGATGTTTTATTCGGGTTGCCATTATTTATTTTGGAGGCATAGGCTCTGGCATCTTGTATCCTGTTTGATAGTAATACTATATATATTTATTGACAAGCTCATCTTAAATAGTTGTCAAGATGTATATGAATTTATTGGTGGTACTCAAGACACAAGTAATTACATGGTCGTGGGCTCTCCCAAAACACAAACTAAGTTAAAGCTAGCTCCTCCTGAAGGAAAGAGAAACTAGACGAGCTTACAGTTTTCAAATAAATTTTATTTGTTTTTTGTTTTAATTTCATTTTTTAAAACAAATTCCAAGGAACTTCGGACATTGTAACGACCTGGTTTCGGGGGCCGTCACAATTTACAATAATTTTGCAGACCCTGTTGTTTACTTGTGAAAGCAGAATAGGACTAAGCAGAAACTAATACCGAAATAAAAGTGATATCTGTATGATCAATCTTAAAAACTTGTTGCACGAAAAAAAGCTGTAAAAACTCCTACTAAGCCTGAGGAGGATGATAAACAACGGAGTTAGAAAGTAGATAACATCTAAACCAAACTAACAGTTTACATATAATGGAAATAGTACAAATCAAAGAGTAACGAGTCATTAATGTCTTTAAGGGTTGGTAAAAGGTTAAACTAACCATTCTAAGCCGTAATTCATGTCCAAAAGAGTGAGATGCATTAACTAGTTCTGTAACCCCGCTATTAGTGTGGATATCGGACAATTGATATCGAACCACTCGTTTCAGAAGAAAGAGGAAAATTGCATTCTAACACTCGTTCCATAAAAGGAGGAGGTAAATTGATAATATGACACACTTCCATCAGGAGAGTGGTAAAACGAATACTGTCTATAATCATATTCACTCTCCTTGGACAATGAGCTAACTGTAATGGCACACTAATTGTTGGTTTGGTGTCAGGCATTTCTCGAGTTCTCAGTAACGTTGTCAACATTTATAGCGAATCAAGTATCAATTAATAATGTTCAGCAAAGGTAGCAATAATCAATTTGTATCTAAACCAAATAATTTAGCAAAACCAGAAATAATCTAGTAAAGGGAAATTAAATAATTTAAAAGAGGTGATGGGATCAGATTCGTTCTTTCAGCAATTTGACAAGTCAACGTCTACCTACCTAGGGTATTCCACCGCGAAATAATTTGTATTGAACAGATAATTAGTTGGCAGCAAAGTACCAGATCAGTTTATTGTAAGTTATACAAGGGGAAAGAGGGAAACAGATCACACAAACTCAAGCATTTGGCCCAACCTCAGGCTGTACAACAACAGGATCCATGTCAAAGAGCAAAATTCAAAAGAAGGCCAACTTGTGGCAACCCAAATCCTATAAACAAGAGACGTCATTGTCGAACTGTTTTCCATTGTTGGTGACCAACAGCTGTGTTTCCCAAAATCCGAGGCAGGGGGGCCCTTTCTCCTGTTGTTGTCGAGTGCCTGCAGCTTGACTTCCGATTTTTTTACACAACTGTCGACGGTCGGAGAGGGTCTTTCTTGATCTCACTGATTGAGTTCGTGGACGCAGGTCATCACGATTCGTTCGTGGTCAAGACAGAGTTTGTGGCGAGGGCTGGGCTGGAGGTAGAGCCAATGACCAATTGAAGACTATTTCAGAAAAGGGACAAACGTCGATGGAATACGCCGTGCTTAAAATCATCCCAAGCGCTGCTAATGTGGATACTAAGCTATTTCTTTGGAAAGCTCCTACTAAGAGGCACGTCCCTCTTTCCTGCTACACTTTTAAGTTCAATCAAATGCGTGGTTCATGCAGCGTGCGCTGGAAGTCAACGAGCCAATCTCTTTCGTTCGACGAACATGGGAAGCGCCCGCAACCAAGAGAACATGCCCGCGGATCCTTATTTGGACGCAGTAGGCGGTGAATCGGGTTGAAAGTGAAAGTCGCCAAAAACTGGCCATTAGCCAAACCAACCCAGCTTTGGCGCCCTGGAGCACCCAACGTGACTCGAAGGAGAGCTCGTCCACTGCGAAAAATAAAGGTCTGGAAGGTGAAGGAGAAGCCAAATACTAAAGAGCAGCTACTCACCATTGGAGATGCTGTCAAGGAAAAGACTGCTGCCTCTCACCGTCCCACAACAAACGAAGGGGGTGGAGGGAGACCGAAGAAAGAAGAATTGTATTGAATGCTACACCGGGATCAGCAGCTTCCAGTGAAGACAAAATGGGTCGGGCAGGCGCCCGGAGGAAGGAGGATCGGGCGGGGAAAACGGGGTTCGAACCCGCGACTTCTGGCGTGACAGACCAGCACTCAACCAACTGAGCTATTTCCGTCATCTGCTGATTCTTTTTTGAAGGCGTGCGCTAGAAAGCTCCTATTTCATACTCCACCTTACCGAAAGTGCACACCCACTTCTTTTTCCTTGCAATAAGCTTCCTCCAGGGGGCATTCTCCACAAACAACTGAGTGTTTCCAGAGATTGATTTTATCCCCGATCTTTGTAATCAATCCCTCCTTTCCTCTCTAGTGGTCGATTTTCTGATTCCCTAATTTTTCCTCTTCAACACTTGTTTGTTTGATGCTTGGAACATCAAGGCGGATAAAATCAAGGCGGGGCCTGGATGAAGTTGTGCCTTATCAGTCACAAGGTGCCCGGCCCGGAAATAGAACCCAGCCCCCCTTCTGATCCATTCATTTCTGCAAGCAGGCGGGATCCATAGATTCGTTTTTCCTGACCCTGCTTCACATTAATTGTTATTTGAGGAGTTGGTGTATTGAATCTTGAAAGAAGAAAATTATTTTGTGAGGTTGCGATTTTGCCTCGAATATAAGCTTAGGAGAACGGTTCACCTCTCGAACGTGGCAAAGGGAGAGCAAGTTCCTCTTAAAGGAACTCAACTATATTTTATCTCTCTTTATTTTCAGCTTATTATTAATAAAAAGTCCACCTTTCCACGAGAAACAACTGAGTCGCCACAGGACGGCAACAGAAGGGAGAAACCCCGGCGGCCGACGGGACAGCCAAACCCAGACAAAACAGCGAAAAGTAAAGGCTTAGAACTCAGAATGTGTTGCCGATAAATACTCACATAAGGAGAAATTCCTTGATGGTTTACGAATCATCATATCCCAGAAATTAAAAGTAACTAGAACATAAACTGTAAAGTTTAGAGTGGATGCAATCTACCTCAAGCGAAAAAATCGAAAGCATCAAAAACCCCAAGATCCAAGCTCCGTAAACCCAAGAATCAAATCAGAAATTTAGAGAGAGAGAGGGGATTATTCCAAATGAAAACCTAGAAATCCATCGGGTATAAATAGGAAAGAAAACGCCTAAAAGAGAGTTTGATTCGTCCCGAGATCAACGGAGCAAATCCCGGTCGGTTTCGAATTCGTTGGGGAAGGTTGGCGGCGGCTAGGGTTCGGGTTAAGGTTTCCGGATTCAAAGGGGATGGAGGCGGCTTCGGTTGGGGTTTTCGAACCCAATAGAGGAGAGGGGGCGTCCTGCTCTTGATCGAAAGAAAGTGGAGGCTCTTTCGATGCGTTGGAGAGTAGTGGCACTGTGTTCGTCCGTTGGTTGGAAAGAGGATGGGATCGGGTCTGCTGCAAAGGGGAAATAGGTAGTGGGTTTTAGGTTTGGGTAGTGGGCTGATTTAAGAGGAAATGGGTGTAGCCTTTGGGCTTGGGGCTAATTGCTTGGGCTTGACATTAAAAGGTAAAAGGGCTGTTGTGTGGAGAAGGAAGAATTAGAACAGAATTTCAAAATATGAATGTGTTTGTCCAGTCCGTAGAAGAGAGATATTGGGTGGGTTTTGTTTTATGGTTAGGTTAAATGAGAAGTGGGCCAACGTATTGGGCTCTTGTGGGTTCATTCAAAAGAAAAGAATATAATCAATGGGAAGGGAAGAGTAAGTAAAGTAAACAAGGAAAAAATGTAGCAAGTTCATAAATAATCAAATTGAAAAATATGGGTCATTATATCCTCCCCACTTAAAAATAAATTCCGTCCTCGGAATTTCTAGAATGCAAAATAATAATAACAAATGCAAAAGCAAAGTCTAATATAAGATAACTGATAGCGTCTTCTAAGCGGGAGGAGTATCCGTCTCCGTTGCCGACAAGATGTAAGCCTGGCGTCTCTGCAGTTGGATTGGTGGGCGTTGCTCTTGCTGAGTTACACTAGCATCGATGTTCTCCTTCTTCTTAGGATAGTCTGCGATAGAGTGCTCGGACGCGCCGCAAATTAGACACAGCTTGTTGTAGCGGCGAATGTCCTTCTGCACGTGCCCAGGTCGTTGACAGTAACGGCACACCACAGATCGTTGAGTATTCGTTGGAGTCCCGTTCTTGAATTGCGTGGTCTGTGACGTCTGTAAAGCAGGCTTCTTCTGTTCACTATGACGAGCATTCGATGGAGGGCGTCGGTTCTGTTCTTCTCCATCTGCTGATGTTTCTTGTTGTGTTGGAGGGGCAGTCATCTGTCGTTCTAGCTCTTCCTTCTGTTGCACGTATTCGTAGTCTCGAGCTGCGGTGAGTACCTCGGTGTGAGTCTTCAGCTTGTGCCCCACTAGTTGCTTTTGAATCTTCATATTCATGCCTTCTTGAAAACGCTGAGCTCTGTCTCATGGATCGGTCACCACGTTCTTTGTGAACTTGCTGAGACTGAAAAATTCGGCGTTGTACTGTTCCACATTCATGGGGCCTTACTTCAGATTCATGGATTGGGCATGTAGTGCCCTCTTCGTCTCTGGAAAGAAAAACAGAGCATTAAATTTCTCCTTGAAGGTGCTTCATGAAATCGGCTGGGTCAAGCGATATTCCTCTGAATTCCACCACGACATTGCGTCTTCAACCAACTGTAGCTTCGTCATGTCCATCCATGAATCTGGCGCGATCTGTGCCACTTTTAGTATGGCAGCTGTGCGACGTAGCCATTCTGCTGCTGCAAGAGGTCCATCTGTTCCTTTGAAAACTGGTGGACGCAGTGATCTGAATTGTTGTACCTCACCTTCGTGCATGTGCTCGGGCTCCAGTTGCAACGCTCTGATCATCTCTCGTAAGGTCTGGTCTGATATCTGGATCGTCGATGTGGGCTGCTCAATGTTGTTGCCATCATTTCCATTGTCGATGCGATGATTACCGCCATTGCTATCGTTGTCAGGACCGTCGAGGTTGGGATTGATGTCGTTGGCATTCTCGTCGTTGACGTAATCATTAAGCTGGTCATCGACATCGTGGTTGTTGTCGTTGCCGTTGTCGACGTTTTCATAGGGATTGTCACTATCGTTGACGTTGTCGGTATTGCTGTTGATGGCACTAGATCCACTTCCGACGCCTACATTCTTTGTCACGTTTTCGTTAATAGCGATGGAGCTGTTCGCAGTAGGACGTGCACGACGGTTGTAAGCCTTCGTCATTCTATCAATCAAAATACCGCAAATAAGTACGGGTATGATTTACAGTATATTCTACTTGACCTATACTGTTCACGAGGTGGTCAGCGCGAACATGTATGTGCCACCACTTGTCACGATCCGGTTTCGGGGCCGTCACAATTTACAATAATTTTGCAGATCCTGCTGGTTACCTGTGAAAGCAGAATAGGACTAAGCAGAAACTAATACCGAAATAAAAGTCATACCTGTACGATTAATCTTAAAAACTTGTTGCACGAACAAAAGCTGTAAAAACTCCTACTAAGCCTGATGAGGAAGATTAACAACGGAGTTAAAAAGTAGATAACATCTAAACCAAACTAACAGTTTACATATAATGAAAACAATACAAATCAAAGAGTGACGAGTCAATAATGTCTTTAAGGATTGGTAAAAGGTTAAACTAACCATTCTAAGCTGTAATTCATGTACAAGGGAGTGAGATGCATTAACTAGTTCTGTAACCCCGCTATTAGTGTGGATAGCGGACAATTGATATTGAACCACTCGTTTCAGAAGAAAGAGGAAAATTGCATTCTAACACTCGTTTCATAAAAGGAGGAGGTAAATTGATAATATGACACACTTCCATCAGGAGAGTGGTAAAACGAATACTGTCTATAATCACATTCACTCTCATTGGACAATGAGCTAACTATAATGGCACGCCAATTGTTGGTTTGGTGTCAGGCATTTCTCGAGTTCTCAGTAACGTTGTCAACATTTATAGCGAATCAAGTATCAATTAAAAATGTTCAGCAAAGGTAGCAATAATCGATTTGTATATAAACCAAATAATTTAGCAAAACCAGAAATTATCTAGTAAAGGGGAATTAAATAATTTAAAAGAGGTGATGGGATCAGATTCGTTCTTTCAGCAATTTGACAAGTCAACGTCTACCTGCCTAGGGTATTCCACCGCGAAATAATTTGTATTGAACAGATAATTAGTTGGCCGCAAAGTACCAGATCAGTTTATTGTAAGTTATACAAGGGGAAAGCGACAAACAGATCACACAAACTCAAGCATTTGGCCCAACCCGGACAACAACAGGGTCCATGTCAAAGAGCAAAATTCAAAAGAAGGCCAACTTGTAAGCAGGAAACAGTGGCAACCCAAATCCCATAAACAAGAGACGTCGGAAAACAGAAACAACTGTGTCGCCACAGGACGGCAACAGAAGGGAGAAACCCCGGCGGCCGATGAGACAGCCAAACCCAGACAAGACTGCGAAAAGTAAAGGCTTAGAACTCGGAATGTGTTGCCGATAAATACCCACATAAGGAGAAATCCCTAGATGGTTTACGAATCATCATATCCCAGAAATTAAAATTAACTAGAACATAAACTGTAAAGTTTAGAGTAGAGGCAATCTACCTCAAGCGAAGAAATCGAAAGCATCAAAAACCCCAAGATCAAAGATCCGTAAACCCAAGAATCATATCAGAAATTTAGAGGGAGAGAGGTTATTATTCCGAATGAAAACCTAGAAATCCATCGGGTATAAATAGGAAAGAAAACGCCTAAAAGAGAGTTTGATTCGTCCCGAGATCAACGGAGCAAATCCCGGTCAGCTTTGAATTCGTTGGGGAAAGTCAGCGGCGGCTAGGGTTCGGGTTAGGGTTTCCGGATTCAAAGGGGATGGAGGCGGCTTCGGTTGGGGTTTTCTAACCCAAAAGAGGAGGTGGGCATCCTGCTCTTGATCGAAAGAAAGTGGAGGTTCTTTCGATGCGTTGGAGAGTAGCGGCGCTGTGTTCGTCCGTTGGTTGGAAAGAGGATGGGATCGGGTCTGCTGCAGAGGGGAAATAAGTTGTGGGTTTTAGGTTTGGGTAGTGGGCTGATTTAAGAGGAAATGGGTGTAGCCTTTGGGCTTGGGGCTAATTGCTTCGGCTTGACATTAAAAGGTAAAATGGCTGTTGTGTGGAGAAGGAAGAATTAGAACAGAATGTCAAAATATGAATGTGTTTGTCCAGTCCATAGAAGAGTGATATTGGGTGGGTTTTCCTTTATGTTTAAGTTAAATGAGAAGTGGGCCAAAGTATTGGGCTCTTGTTGGCTCATTCAAAAGAAAAGAATATAATCAATGGGAAGGGAAGAGTAAGTAAAGTAAATAAGGAAAAAAATGTAGCAAGTTCAGAAATAATCAAATTGAAAATATGGGTCATTACAGACATGAACTAGGGGAACCATGGAAAGCAACACCTCTGAAAGTGGGTCCTAAAACTGAAATCTTAACTGAATTTATAACCTTGGCATTCTATTGGCAGTGAAAGTCATATCAAATCATGACTATGATAGAGCTATGTAATCATGGACAAAAATGACTTAATAAGCTACATTAAAGAATGAGAACACCCTTGAATGGAGAGGAAACTTGAAGAGATGATAACAAGTAAAACTACATAGAGATTATAGGCTGCTAAAACATAACAATGGGGTGAAAGAAAGAAAGGGGATTAAGTCGTTTGACTGGCTTCATCTTGTAAATCCCATTAAATCTGTTTCATTTGATTATGGTAGAATAGCTTCAAGTGGACTTAATAGCTAAGAACCATGGACGATGAATGGGGAAACGGACACATGACAATAATTTTTTAGAAAGCAGGATAGGGGGCTTGACGACAGGACTTTAGAATATATGAAGCAAATAAGTGAGAGTCTATAAATATACATGCATATACTTGTTCATGCACCCACAAGTCTAGGCAAATGTTACTTAATTCAAGCTATCCCCTTGCGGTCCGGTACGTGCATTCTATTCATGGTGCATTTCTCATGTCATTTTTCAAAACTAGCCACCCCTCAATAAATAAACTAATATTAGTGATAAATTTAAGTAATGATCTATTTTGATGTTTTAGTTTCTATTATTTTCTTGATACACTAATTTATGATTTTCAAGACTTACCGAACGAATTTGAAGTCAAGATTTTGAACTTAGATATTTTGTATACCAACATACAGCGATTACAAATTCACAACATATTGTTAATTTTTTATGATTTTGGAAACAACCCATCCTTAATTATTCATTTTTTGGAGTAGCTCGTGTTCTCACCTCTTACACCAGAGCATGACTAAACTTAGGCTAATTTTCATAAGCTACCATAAGCATTCAATGTTCTGTTCTAGACTAGCATGACATATCAGAATTCCTTTAAACACTTTAAACTTTTCTTGTTCTCTGTAACTCCTTAACTGCATTGAGATGGGGGGAAATGTCATTTTGCCCTCTCGTGTATGCAAGGCTGAAATGTGGTCCACTAAAAGAAGTGTATCCCATGTTCCCTCCAGTGTATTGGCATGTGTGACGGATTGCTTTATCATCAATTACATGGCACTTCCTAGGCTAATGATGTGGCATTCTTTAGAACCATGTGTACGAAGTTTCATGAGAATGTTATAGCGAACAATACATCTTTAGCCCAGTAAATAACATGTAAGGGACAATGAATCCGTCCGTGATATTCTTCCAGTCTATATTCATCAAGCCTTCGAACTGCCAACGAACACCACTCTCTATGATTGCCCTGTTTTGCAACCACATTGCCCCTCACATTTGCCAACTGCTCCATCACATTTCATCTTTGCCACCCTTAACTCTATATCTCTCCACTTGTTTCCTCCTATGTTGCTGTTTGGCCCCGTCACTAACCAAGCACCTTCTTTCCTCTCACCTCAATTGCCTTTCTTCACTTGGTCTCTTAAATCTTACAATTATAACATCTCAATGGAGTTGTGCCTTCCTTTCTAGTATCTTACAAATCTTGAAGGCATCTTCGTTCCAATTGCTGTCTCCTGCCTTTGCATCTTCTTGCCCCAAATGCCGCAGCATTTGACAACTAAAACCTCTAATTACAACCTTAGGGAAAGATACCACATAATTAGCTGAAAGATACCACATAATTAGCTCCCTCTTCATATCACCCATCTTGATCCTTCTTCCATGGTCTATTGGATTCAATGACGATTTGCATATGGTTGTTACTAGTAAAAGCGAATGTTGCATCTAAGCTTTGCATCCAGTCCGTAGCACCCCTACCATTTCAGCTCCCTCTCTACTACAAAGTTGATGATCCCTTTATCCCTACTTCTTAGGAACCTTCCGTTCCAATTCTCAAATAAAAGAACAAAAACAAAATCCAAAATGGGTTTCAGATCTAATGATGAACCCGGTGATCAGACTGATACACTAGAACTGCCATCCTCTTTTTTCATCTTCGTGTTGCTACAACTCGCCTTTCATCTATACCCTTTGTATCCGCCTTGTCTGCTTCAATTGCTTAGGGATGTTCAATGCCCTTTTTGACATGGGCGGCAGCGGCCAATCAGATTACATCCCCCTTTCCTCATTTGCAATCATAAAGTGTCCTTCGTTTGCATCTTTGTCGATTCTAGATGGCATGTGAGCTCAGATCATGGGGCTGATCGTCAGTTACGCCGCACGGACTCTAGTCGCCGATTCACCCCTATCTTCACCACAAGCAGTCTAGAATCAACAAAAGAAACAATAGAAAAAGAAAATTAGATGGAACCTGCCATGCATGTGCCAAGATTAGTTGTTTAAAAGAAAAGAACATTTTTGTTGAAAAATCATGTGATATGACATGACAGAATATCTAACTGACACCTGACAGAAGGTAGTTCAGACTTCAGAGAAATTTCAAAGAAAGGTCAAGGGAGCTTAAATGAATTTAAATAGTTCATGTAGCTTAGAGAAAATTGATGAAAGTTTATGTGGTTTAGGGAAATTTAGCCCTCGACTTATAAGAGTTTTATACAAATTGATACTCTTGCAGCCTTTTTCCATTAAAATAGTCTTTGATAAGTAAATGAAAGTGATATACATCACTAACATGTGTTGTGAACAAATAAGTGTACGAGATATGTGTCCAAGAAGTATTTAAATGTATTCTAAGGTAAAAAAAATGCGGTATTCAATCGAGGACATGTTCAAGAGTGTCTAACATGTGTTCAAGAGGGGTTCACAAAAAAATCGGTGTCCAAAACTGTGTCGAAGTATCCGACATTGGTATCGCTTCTTAGCAGTAGTGTGCACACTGTATTGCTTACAAAATCATCATTTCATAATCAACCTTCAAACATGACACACACACACACACACACACACACACACACCCCCCCCCCCCCCCCCCCCCCGCGTGGGGTTACGGTCATCTTTGCTGTCTCTCAGTAAGTTTTTAGCAATCAACATGTCTACTCTCTTTCACTCTCATGTTACTTTTTCTTCACTTCTTTCACCTGAAAGAAGAACAAAATCATTGTCAAGTCCATGGAACCTTTTTTGAAGTGGATTATCTGTATCGTTTTACCCATTCTATGGAATCTGGCCATTCATTTTTCTTCTTATGTTGCGTTCAATTCTTTCATATCACATTCTCAGATATTCTTTATTGTAGCAATTTTTCTACATTAAATAAAATCTATTTTATTCTTACAGGTACCTTTTAGATCGAAACATGTTGCATCCCACAGAGAAATATTACCCTTTGCGCCCTGAACTGGCGGAATCTACATTTTACCTTTACCAAGCAACCAAAGGTCTGGAAAACCTTTAAAGCATGCTGAATATTATTTTGCATTAACATAAAGATTGTGTGCTGATGAAAACTTATACCATTTTCCATTTCACCTAAACCACTGAAAATTAATACACAATGTTTGCCATGGTAGACATTGAGTTGTGAGTATAATATGACTGCTGCATCCCATTTATGCAATACCATGGTCAAGAATGCTACCTGGAATCTAGGGTCAGGCTGTTGGTTTTGTGGAAATGGAAAGTTTCATGTCTCACTTGATTTCTCGAAAGAAGCCATGCTTTTGTATGAACCGAAATATATTTCGGTCATTTAATTGAACCCACTGCACCGAGGGTTGGGTCAGAATTCTCAAGGATCCTGTAGAACTTCATTCTTTCATAGTTAACTTTGAAATCTAACTGATTGCGTGATTTCTGACAATTTGCTAGTTCTTTCCATCAGTCTTGAATTCTGTCATCTTTTATTAGAAATTCATTAGTTATGAGGCCTTCTGCCAAAGAACTTTGTATGCTTTTGTTATAGATTCTTGTCTCTTCCAGTATTAACTTTTATGAAATGACTAGTGGTTAGAGAAAAATAAGATAGTGCTATAACTGGTGGCTAAATTTCTTCTTGTATGGAATTTACCTATATAATGTGTTTTTAAGAAAAGAGACACATGACTTACAATAGAATGGCTTTACAATAGGAAGACATTAATTTATTTATTAAATCAAGAATGTCTTTACAATAGAAGTATACATGCTGCATATGCAACAATACGTTTGCTGATGGACTGTCAGGGTTCTATGCAAAAATCTGTTAAAAACCTAGCACCCCTTCCTCCCCGCGCACTCGCCCGCGCACTCGCCCCGCCCCGCAAAAAAAAGAAAAAAAGAAAAGAAAAACCCCACCTCATCCCCAAAGAAAAAACGAAAAACGAAAATGAAAAAAAGGGAAGAAAGAGAGGGGACAAGGGAAGAGTTAGCTCTTCAGTAATAAGATTAGCAGTGTTCTGGAAAGGGGAAAAGGAGAGATTTGATTGAGGCATCATTATTTGGGTTGCTATTTGAATTCATCATGACAACTGCATTTTCTGTTGAAAAAACTATGAAGGTTGTGCCACACTGATTAACAGGATAAGCTCACTCTTTTGTAATCACATGATTAGTTCTAATAATTCTTTCAGTACTTGTTTTCAAAAGAACAGCCTCCTAGCATTAATCCCGCTAGAATATGAGTTCCAATTTACTACATCAAGACTGCAAATTTAAAGTCATCAGGAAACTCAAGGCTCCGGTCAATATGAAAAACCCGTAAGTTCGAAGAAAAAAACTGCAATTAGTCTAGGATGGCTATCATATTACTGGTCTCCTTGGTACCAACTGGCTCTTGAAGTCACTGGGGAACATTCCTGCTTACAGTTGCCTAGTGTCAAAGCTAGGATTTTCTTCTAACCAATCCAAAATTTTGGCTTGGGTTTATGGTTGGTAATAAAAATACAGGAAAAGGGTCAATTTTGAAGAGAGCTTTTCTTGCATTGAGTCTTACTCCCTAGCTAATTGACAGGAAAAGGCTGGATGATGGTGATGTGGAAAGCGTCCACAGCAGAGGAGGCTTTATGCCTTCACCTATTTTTTAGCGGACAATAATTTCAATTACTGAATATTATATTATCTGGTTGCTTTTGCTTGCATATAGAAATTTGTACCCTACGCTACATTATTTCTCTTGTAAACAAATAGTTGGGTTCCGAGCCTGTACTTGCATACTTTGATCTCGTCTTCTGGAATCTGTTTATGTGCATTTGAATTTTGGATCATTATTTTTTTTTGTAGAGAAATTATGCTATGATAATGCTCTTGATTATAGATATTAGGACAATTTTTGCAAATAGGCCAAATTATTAAAATAATTAGGAAAATCGACCTAATTTTTTTTTAATTAGCAAAACCGACCTCTTTTGGTTTTGGGAGCCAAAAGAGGTCGGGCTGGGGCCGGGGCACGTGTGTGGCCTCGGCCGCACCTTCAGAGTGCGGCCGAGAGCCGCACCTTCATAGTGCGGCCATGGGCCGCATCTTCAAAGTGCGGCCCTTGGCCGCACCTGACAGCTGCGGCCAAGGCCACACAATTACAGAGCCGAATTTCAGCTGCTGCTGCTGCTTGCTCCTCTATGTTTGCAAATACAAATAGCTGCTGCTGCTCTTCTCCATTTCAGCAGCTGCTTCTCATACTCTTCCGATAATTCAACCCTAATTCACTCCAGCATATGCATATAAAAATCAAAACGTGTCCCAAATTATTCTCACACAAATACTTCTCACAGCCATAGCGTATCACAAATAGTATATCACAACACATCACTTGGATATCCAAACGGTCATATAAATCAAAACACACATCACATAGATTTAAGCTCAAGTAACACATAAATCAAACAACAATGAATTCATCAGCCATAGTAGTTTAAATTTCAAAATACATATCATTTCGAATTCAATAAACTTACAAAAAAACATGGCCCTAACACATCAATCATGGCCCTAACACAACAGTATCAGTAGAGTAACATCCATCATTACATCATGTGCGGGATCTGCCACGGCCTTGAGATGAAGACGCGCCGCGGCCTTGAGATGAAGACGCGCCGCGGCCTTGTGATGAAGACGCGCCGAGGCCTTGTGATGAAGACGGGCCACGGCCTTGTGATGAAGACGCGCCGCGGCCTTGTGATGAAGACGCGCCGCGGCCTTGTGATGAAGACCCGCCCCGAACTTGAGATGAATACCTACAAGATAAGCATAAATTAGAACAACATATGTATATACACAAGAAATATATGAATTGAAGAATCAACATACGCGTGTGTTGGAGGATTTCGGCAGCGTGATTTGTAGTGCCCGAGTTGATGGCAATTGCCACATCTATTTTGTCGGCTTCCTTCGCGCGGAATATCCATTGCCCCCCGAATACGTGTAGATGTAGGCCGACCTGGAGGTCTTCTTTTGTCGGGTGGAAGTAATTTGGGACCATCCCAAGCCTTCCAATACCGTGCATCGGGTATGGGGTGAAATAAAGGTTCATATGCAAGGCGATATCTGCTAACCTTATACCATGGCGAACAGAAGGGCATATATGCTATATTGGCACCATATTCTTGTCTGGAAGTTGCGGCGATAACATGGGCACATGGGATGTGTTGAAGCGAAGGAATATTGCAACTACATCTGCATTTCTCGTCATGCAACTTAACAGTATAACAGAGACCATCATTGTCAGTCACCTGCCACTCACAATCACTAAACCTTGTGAGCATAAACGTTCGGGCTGCTTCCCTCCGTGCCGCAATAATGTCCATTGTTGTGGGCACAAAATCTGTCGTCCACCCTTGCCCACTTAGTCTTCGACTGAAGAAATATCTATTTAACCTGTAAAATGTTCTTGCAATCAACGCTTGTATCGGTAGAGCCCTAGCACCTTTGAGCACCCCATTAAAGCTCTCAGAACAATTTGTTGTCATGATGCAATAACGTTTTCCACGATCGGCATGCATCGCCCACATGCTTTCTTCTCCATGTAAATCTGCAGATATCCACGCATCTGCTTCAATGGACTCGTCTTTAATTTTGGCACGATAGGCATTGTATGTCAGCAAGTCTGATGCAATGCCAGCCATCCAGAAGTTTCCCTCCAAGGAACGTGTTCGGAATCCTTTCGCCTTGTAATTTGCAATAATATGCCGCAGACAATACCTATGGTGATAATGTGCTGGCCATCCATCTTCTAATGCTCGAGGAATTCCTTTCATTCTATCTGAAATGAAGGTTATCGTTCGTCCATGCGCACTTGGTATGTATTCATATATACATGCGAAAAACCACTTCCAGTTTTCTTGGTTCTCCGCTGACACAACCGCAAATGCCAAGGGAAACAGCCCACCATTACCATCCACACCGGTGGCCACAAGTAAACACCCACCATATTTCCCATACAAATGGGTACCATCAATACTTAGAATCGGCCGACAATGTTTGAAACCCTTGATTGAAGGGCCAAATGCCCAGAAGACCCCCGAAAATTGTGCTACTCCTTCACTTATAGTGTCATAAGTGATCTTGTATACGGTGCCTGGATTAGTCTCTGAAATGGCCTCTAAATACCGAGGTAGCCGATTATATGACTCCTCCCAATCTCCAAAAATCCTTTCTAATGCCTTCGATCTTGCCATCCATGCTTTGTAATATGAAATTCGGATCCGTAACAGGGCGGTTATGGCCTCTTGGATTTCTGCCGGTGTCAAATCTAACTTTGTCTTCACCATTGGCATAATCATATTACAAATGAAAGATGCTGTGGCTTTTTGATGATCTGTATTAAGGGTTGGATTATTGCAAGTATGTTCCTCCACAACCCTTGAGAGCTTGAACTTTCCAATGCTACTCTTCCGCACTGCTGCATGGATACGCCACGGACAATTCCTACTAGCCTCATCTTGCGTTGCCGGATTGACCGCAGCATTTAGGGCGCATATCACGTTATAACTTGTCTTGTTTGTCTTGATTGGCCTAAATGAAACATTATGCTTAATGCTCCACTCCGTTATTGCTTTAATCAAGGCGGCCTTTGTATCATAAATATCGCCGACATTGAACACCCCCCTATCGTTTTGAGGTCTAGGCGCTTCCACTCTCCTTTCAAGTGTATTACTCATAACTGTTGCATTTAGCCATTCCTCCTCTTCAACTTCATCTGGCAAAGCCTCCTCATCTTCCACAATTGTGTTAACGGCGACCGATTGTTGTATCCATGCTATATCATCTTCGTTTGGATCATCCGCATAAAGCATGCTATCCTCTCCGGCCCCGACATGCTCCTCGTCATCGCTCTCTTCTATTTCTTCATCAACAGGTATGTATGGATCTTCAGGCATCGACTCCGGTACAAAAGGGCCTTCCATGTAAGTTGAGTGTTGAAGTTCAATTCCCACTGCTTCCTCATTCAACCTGTTACTGACATATGAACGGTTTAAAATTTTAGTTGCTACGACGAATACAAAAAAATTTAGTTACAATTCGCAAAACTTGATTGAAATATAGACTTACGTGTTCATGTTAGCTTCATCTTGCGGATATTGCGAACACCTTACTCGTGTCGTATTTTCTTGGGCGGTGTTTATTGCATCAAGACCCACATATATTTCAACTCCACGATTATCTTGCGATAAATCAAACAGATTCTCCATATCATCGTCGTCTGATATTTTAACTGCGGTAGTCTTTCCTCCCATTACTGGCCAGTTGCACACCAGATTCAACATATATTCTTCCCGACAGATCTTCGTAATATTGTATATCCGATCTACTAGGTCGTTATAGGTCGACCCACTTATAAGCTTCATCGATTTAGCTTTCCCTCCGACATACCGTGGTTCGTGATTTTCATTAATATATAATTCACCAGCAAAATAGCATATGACAAAAATTGAATCACTTGCCATTTTCAACAACCTGCACACACACCATTATAAATCCATAACTCCCTAAAGTATAACATAAAGATGAACAAAAGACGCTTAATACCTATTAGGCGAGTTGAATCGTCACGGATAAGTTCTCGTATGGCAAAGAGTTTCGGAGGGCAGTTGAGTTGGATCGGACCAAATCCCGCCGTCGCAAAAAACACAGTCGCACAAAAACAAACACAGCAAACAGAAGCCGCGGCCGAGGCAGGGTGTCGACTACTGGACGCAGTAGTCAGGTGCGGCCCAAGGCCGCACTTTGAAGATGCGGCCCAAGGCCGCACTTTGAAGATGCGGCCAAGGCCGCATCTTCAAAGTGCGGCCTTGGGCCGCACCTGACAACTGCGGCTCTGGCTGCTATATATTTCCAGCAGCCAGAATGTGATCTTCAGGCATGGAGTGTGATACGTATCACACTCCCGCCAACTTCAAAACGTGGCTGCCCTGATATTGTGATACGTATCACACTCCCACCAACTGAGAAGTGTTGGCGCTTGCTTGACGTGGATAATGTGGTCACGCTAAATGGAGAAAGATTGTTGACGGAATGATGAAGGTATTATGTCACTGGGTTGGGCTCCGCTCCAGTGGAGAATTTTCTCTTCATGATCTCATCTACGGGTCTTTTCGCCGCTTCGTTGGCCGCTTGAGCCGCTGTCTTCCTCCTGTAATCTGTGGAGAAATCCCGCCGCTCAAACTGCCACCGAAGCAGCAAAAGGGTGCGTAGATGAGTTCGGGAGGAGAAAATTCTCCTCTGGAGCGCAGCCCAACTCAGTGACATAATACCTCCATCAAGCCCGAAAACAACCTTCCTCGTATGTATCTGTGATGTATAAATATTGGGTGTATGAATAAATTCGTTGAATAAATAAGGGTGTTTGGAAACACTACATATCAAATTCATACATAACAAATGTCTGAAACACTACATATCAAATTCATTTGAGAAACACTACATATCAAATCCACCTCCTGGTAATCCCCCAATACCACTCCATATAGGCAGCAACCGATACCACATCCCCCTCATTCACAATGTGATCTACTCTACCCATCCAATGTGCAAGAGGATCCCTGATTACAGTCACCTCTGCTGGCTGCGCTGGTCTTGGCTTCCCCGCCAAGACTGGGAGGGCAGATGGGATGTGTTGACGTAAACCAAATTGCCGCATGACACGGTCGGGTGCATGCATAACCCGTGCTTCCCAACAGAATATGGGTACCCTCGCTCGCCATAACTCGGGATGTTCACGACATAACGCCGGCAGCTGCTCGAATCGCTCTACATAAGGCTCCCAAGTAACCTATGAGACATGAAGTACACAAATATATCAGTGTACTATATTATATATCAATTGATCACCTACGTTATAAAATTTACATATACACACCTGCGTACTCTCTAATGTGTCAAATTGGTCTCTGTATGTATCAAGGTTTCCATGAGCAGTTTCCATGAATGATTTTCCTGTATTCCACCTGAACCCATAGGGAACGGTGTCAGCAAATACATCCTGCAGGAGCCTTGGTCTTCCTACATACATTCTCTCCCAGCTCCAAACCTGTAATATGAATTTTTCTTCAGAATGTGAAATATATAGATATATATATAGATATATCACTATTATAGCTAACAAAAAAAATTATACCTGTAATAATAATCCGCATGCATATAAAGCCTTTGTCTGCTTTAATGCCACCTTGCTGAGCTCAGCATACAAGTGCGCAAGCACCGCACTTCCCCATGAATATCCACCGGACTCCTCAAAATCATCTAACTTTGTCAACCAGCGGAGATTTATAGATCCTTTGCTTGGATCCGGAACCAGTAAGGTTCCAATCATATGAAGCAGATATGCCCGTGCATACCGCTGAATGTCCTCATCATCTACATCCTCAGGCAAATCAGAAAATGTATCACGCAACCAACTAAGTTTTACCTTGGCTGCTTTTCTTTGCGGGGTATCCTGTCCAAGTAGTCTCTCCATCAATGCACCCCAGCTGCCATCTCGCATTTCACATTGATATATTGGTTCTCCATCAATCGGTAGGCCTGTGATGACTGCCACGTCCTGTAACGTGATTGTCATCTCTCCCAGACGCATGTGAAATGTATTTGTCTCTGGCCTCCATCTTTCAACCAAAGCAGTCAGCAATGCGTGGTCTAACCGTACCCAACGCAAGCGCGCACATAGGTGTAATCTGGACGCTTCAATATATGGTCGCGCACGCTGATCTAATCTCCACTTTGTATGTTTCTGTCCATGATCGACAATTGCTATCGATGCCTGCAAACATATAATTCACACCTTAATTTTTTCCTTTCAATAATAATTACGTACTTTGCATATTAATTCTTTCTATTTACCTGCCCTTGCACTACATCAGCAGAACGATGACGTGCTTGATCATACAAGACCGCATTAGTAATAGGTCCTGCCTCCTCCATTTTATAAAAAACCTATAAAATTTCCCCAAATATAGATTTATCTCAAAAACCCTAAAATTCAATCTATATTGAACAAAAATCACAAAAAACATTCAATAACATAACATAGAGAGTAGAATTAACCTGAAACAAATTAGAATAACCACCCAAAAAAAAATCAATCGCCGTACTTTGAAGGCGCGGCCGCGAGTTGAAGGAGTCGACTTCTGCTGCAGCCCGCAAGGTCGCGGGCTGCTGTGAGGTCTTGTGGCCATGGGCCGCAGCTGTCAGGTGCGGCCAAGGGCCGCACTTTGAAGATGCGGCCCATGGCCGCACTATGAAGGTGCGGCTCTCGGCCGCACTCTGAAGGTGCGGCCGAGGCCACACACGTGCCCCGGCCCCAGCCCGACCTCTTTTGGCTCCCAAAACCAAAAGAGGTCGGTTTTGCTAATTAAAAAAAAATTAGGTCGATTTTCCTAATTATTTTAATAATTTGGCCTATTTGCAAAAATTGTCCTAGATATTATTGCAATAGTTGGAAGGCATGTTTACTACGGATGCATGGCAAGCAGTAACAATTTTTGTGTATCAGTATGTTAAACTCACTAATTTTTGTTGCTTTGAATCTTCCTGTCACCCAGATCCATGGTATAGGGAAGTAGGTGAAACAATTGTGAACTCTCTTAATTACTATACCAAAGTTTCTGGTGGGTTTGCTAGCATTAGGGATGTTACAACAATGAAGCTGGAAGATCATCAGCACAGTTTCTTTCTTTCTGAAATGTGAGTGATCCTATATCTACTATCAAAGGAAAGCGAAGTTTCATCATGATGATTAGTTTTTTGTCATGATGCCATCTATTTTGTAATAGTCACCTTCTTCTCTTGCAGGTGCAAATATCTTTATCTTCTTTTCGATGACACCTTCCTGGTTGATCAGAATTATATATTTACTACAGAGGGTCACCCACTTCCCATAAGAAGTCTGTGGCATGAGAAACTTCCTGAGATGCATATACCAAGGAATTGGACGTCAGTGAAGGTGTTACCTTTAGCTTAAAAATGCTCATATTTTATCGATTTGTTTTCATTATTGCTTTTCTTGCTGCATTTGCTATTTAATTTTATATTTTGATGGGTAAGCTATCATAGAGTTCTTGCTATCTCAGACCATCATAAGCGTAGACCTGTATGTCTTTGTATTAAAATACCACTAGGTACTCTATACTTGTAGAAAATAGACTGACAAAGCTTGGCAGGATGAACTTGGCTGGAGTGTTACTTGTTTGTGGATGAAGGGATCACTGTATATGAAGCATTTAATTTTTGACAGGAGATCAAGGATCACTTGTGAATGGAGATATCATGAATCATGATCACTCATTTTTTAAAATGTCTATTCTGTAACCATGCAACGGTTTATGGTGATAATTGAGGATATGTTCATATTCCTATTTCAGTGCAATTGGAATTAGATCTTTGCACATTGTATAGAAATGTATCCACTGTTCAAAAGACAGTTGTCAATAAACAGTAAGCGAAAATTAGCATCGGCGGGACAATGTAGGGATTTTTTAAAGCAAGGACTGCTTTTGTGGGTTATACCCATTTTCAATATGTTTTTTCTTTGTGAATTAATTAAACCAAATGCCTGCCTAAATCAATATTTATTTACTTGCAGACTGAAAATCAAGCAAGTCGTATGAGTGCAATGACACGGCAAGTTTGTCCAGCAATGGCAACCAGCATCAGAGGAAATACTGTTGCGATAGTTGAGAGTGCATGCCATGTCCCAGATGTTCGTGCCAATCACAGGTGTAGAAGAGATGATGAGTGTGGTATTGATTCCACATCTTGTAACCAAAGAACTTGCAGCATGGCAGGCTATTGTGGGTTGTGGTCCTTTATTCATTGATTGTACCGCATCAACATAACCTCAACCGAAGATTCTTTCAGCCGCAGAAAAATAATTGGGGGAAATATGCATTCAACTATTTATGAAGAAGTAATTTGGTTTCACAATTGATGGCATCACAGCTCAGAGAATACCAGGAAATTATAGGATAGTGATTGCCCGCCCACTGAGCTTGTATTCATATATTTTATATGTAATCTATTATCGTATAATGTTATACAAAATGTCCCTGAAGTCAGGGGGAGAAAGCATTGCAGGAATTCTGGTCTTCTTCAGTTACTGCAAGAATGAGTTGCAGATCAATAAGCCAAAATGCGAGAGAGTCTTTTGTAAATTTTGTTCTTTTTAAGTACTGCGTGGTAGTGTTGAAAATCAATTATCTTACATTTGAAGGACAAGCAACTGCCGATATCAAATGGCAGTCGATGTTGCATATTGCTCTGCCAGTTCAGCCTATGAGGCTAATGCTAAGGCATGACATATGCCAATGCTGAGACAAGCAACTTACCCTCAATTATAAGTACCTAGAACCCCAAATCCCAAACATGAGACGCATTCAAAGCATGTCTTGACGACTGTCAATTTGATGAGACAACATTTCTCAAATTAGGTCTGACGACTGTCAATTTGATGAGACAACATTTCTCAAATTAGGTCAAGGTGCTGCAAAATCTGAAGCTAATTAGATACAAAATCATTAACCCACTATGATTCGGTAATAAAGCAATGTGAACATAATATTCTGAATATCATTCACATTTAGAACATTGTTCATCAGTTACTGGATTTGTTTATTGACAATCAGAAGATTGTCAAATCACACATCCCTGTTGCAAATACTCCAGCTAGAATTGACATCTCTGAGAATAGATGCAATCCACATTTCGTTGCTGAATGCAAACGTAAAAATGATTGGTCAAAGTAGAATGAGGCAATAGAAGTATAGCTGGAGTCGCTTAAGAAACGCAAAGTCTTTGGACAAGTAGTCCACACAACAAATGGTGTCAAACCTGTTGAATATAAATGGGTATTTGTTTGAAAAAGAAATGAAAATATTGAGATCGTACGCTACAAAGCAAGGCTTGTAGCACATGGATTTTCCCAAAGACCGGGTATAGACTATAAAGAAACATAACCACCGGTAATGAATGCGATCACTTTCTGATTCTTAATAAGCTCAACAGCAAAAGAAGGATTAGATATGCAGCTAATGGATGTTGTGGCTGCATATCTATATGGAAATCTCGATAAAGAGAGAGATATATATTTGAAACTTCCTGATGGTTTTTCACTGCCTACAAATTTAAAAGATAGACATCAGGACGTCTGCTCTGTTAAGCTACAAATATCATTATATGGTCGTAAACAAGTGGGAAGGATGTGGTATAACAGACTCAGCAAATTCCTTGTACATCAAGGTTTCCATAAAATGAAGTCTGCCTTTGCTTCTTTATAAGAGCAAAGCGAACATGATTTGTGATAATTGCTGTCCACATATGACGATCTGAATCTCATAGGATCTCCTGTAGAGATCGCTGAGATATTTGTAAGCATGACAAAAGAATTTGAAATGAAAGACCTATGCATAACAAAATTCTGTCTTGACTTACAAAGAACATCTAAAAGATGAAATAATGTTACACCAAACCACGTACACAAAGAAATTACTACAAAGATTTCATATGGATCAATGTTATCTATTAAGTACACATATGGTAGTACGCTCCTTAGATGCACATAAAGATCCATTCCGTCTGCTGGAAGAAGATGAGGATATACTTGGTCCTGAAATCCCTTTTCTAAGTGCTATTGGAGCACTTCTATATCTGGCCAACTGAAAGCGTATCGATATATCGTTTGCAGTGAATTTACTAGCCAGATACAGTGCATCGCCCACAAAGCGCCATTGGACCGTTGTTGAGCATCTTCTGTGCTACCACTAAGGGTCAATAGATTTGGAATTGTTTTACAAAAGAGAATCATTCTTCACACTTGTTGGTTATGTTGATGCATGATACAGGTCCGATCTCCACAATGAAAAGTCATAAACATGGTACGTGTTTACCTACTATGGGACGACAATTTCCTAGAAATTAATCAAGCAACCAATGACGGCAACCCTCATCCAATTACTCAGAAATTCTCGACATCCACGAAGCAAGCAGAGAATGTGTTTGGATACGTTCATTTGTACATCATATCGTGGTGACGACCGGTTTGAAGATTGGTGACCTTGAACTACCATTATGTTCGAGGACAACGCTGCTTGCATTGCCCAGTTACGAGGAGGCTACATTAAAGGTGACAGAACAAAGCACATCTCTTCCAAATTCTTTTGGACACATGAGCTGCAAAGAGATGTCGAGATCGACGTTAAACAAGTGCAATCAAGTGAAAACCGGGCAGACATGTTCACTAAGTCACTTCCTACTGCTACTTTTAGTAAGCTTGTACAAAAGATTAGAAAGAGGTGCCTACAAGATTTGAAAGCTCAATGGCTCGTACAGATTAGGAGGAGTTAAACAAATTTGTACGTTTTTCATTAGCTATGGTTTTTCCACATGAGTTTCTATAGCCAAAGGTTTAATGGGGGCAAATCCCATTAACTCAAGATCCTGCAGTATCCACCAATCATGATACCCATTTGAGTAGAGTTCACATCTATGGCAGGATTACGTGGAGTGTTACAAATAGAATATCTATGCGAGAGAATAAAAGTGTATCTCTTTAAAATATTGTATCATATCAATATATGAACTCTTCCATCCCCTATAAATAAGGTATGAGGTCTTCCATATAAGAAACATGTACATTGGATTCACAACAGTAATCAATTTATCATTGGAGTCTGCCAACTGAACAACAAGATTTGCAATGCATGTATATTTTTTTTCAAAAATGTGAAGAAATATCACATCATTGTCTCGTCATCGTGCCATCAGAAGCAGTAATGTGACATTTCTTATGACGCATTTAGCAATTATCTTAGAGAATTGCTACATGCACCCCAAAACTTGAGGTGCATGTTGGAAACAGTGGAAAAATATGCCATTTTTTGGATTAGAGAGAGATTGGACGCTGTAATGTGAAATATTCACTCTTTTAGGAACATGCACCTCATTCTATCATGTACAAAGAGCCGTTCTCTTTATCTTATTTTCAACGCCAAACAGCAAGCAGCCGCAAAGCGGACGGCAGAGGGGGAGCGCGTCTTCTCGTCTTTGCTTTCACGGTTTCACCCCTTTTATTTCAATTTTACTTTTACTTTCCAGGTCTCCCTCTCGAGCTATATCCATCTGCTTCCCAAAAAAGAAAATCCAAAACAAGAAACCCCCAATATGCCCAAAACCCTACGCCCATTGGCATCCCAACAACAGGTTTGATTGAGAAAAGAGAAAAGGAAGAAGATAAGATCTGCGGGCTAAAGTGAACGATAATGGCGTCGTCGCCCTTCTCCTTGAATCTAAGTTTGAAGCCCACTCCTCGTCTTAATCCTCAATCTGCCGTTGCCCATCGACATCACAAGTACATCAACCTTCCACTCTTCTCATCGTTATCTTCCTCATTCTCCTTCGCCTTTTCCCCTATCAATATCACTACTACTTGCCCAACAAAGCGTTTCCTCGTTCTAACCCCAAGGGCAAGGGCTGCATCATCATCATCATCATCATCATCATCTGGTGGAAGTCGGAGAGTATATCGGCAATCTCAATCTCAAGCTCCTCTGACTCTGCCTCCGCTGCCCCTCAAGGAGATCGCCTCCTTTGTTGTACCCGCCGGTGCATTTCTTGCTGTGACATTTGGTACGCTACTTGCAATTACTGCTGCCGTCATTCAAGCTCTATATACTTGCTTGTATTCTCAATCCATAAATATTATGCTTGCTTGAATTTTGAACGATCTCGGGTCATTGGCCAATTCATGTCATTGCTCAAGTTCAATATTAAGCAATGGTATATGTTACCACCTAAAGATCGTGATACCTCGACATTTCTTCCAAGTTCGCCAGACAACCGGCAAGCTCGCCCATCATCCGTGAAGTCCGTCTCGACCAGCAGAAGGGCGCCCTTCGTCCCAACCTCGCCAGTTGAACGCCTCCTCCCCACCAAGCTCGACGAACGGGCAACCAACTCGCTCGTCATCTGCCAGAAGCGACCCGAGTGCGGCCCCACTTCTCGGATGCCCCCAAGACGACCTTCTAGCCCTTCGAGTACGACAAGTGCCTTTGTACGAGAACCCTACTGACACTTTCGCCGCTTGACAGCCTGACAAAGCACCCCCTGGCCGTTGCGTCATCTGACCATTTGATGCTTTCGGCTCTGATACTCTGACAAAGCATCCCTGGCCGTTGCGCCATCAGACAAAAGCATAGCTGACACACACATCTCTGACATCCTCGGCCGAACCTTCCGCAGTCTGACACGCCAGGTCAGCACGCCAGGTCAGCCCTATCTAACCGCCTCCATCAGCTATAAATACTCCTCCATCTCTATCGAGAGGGAGATTGGCTAATTAATTTTCACACACACAAGAGCAAATATCGTCCACATATTTGTTCTTCCACCCAAACTCGCCACGTAAGGTCGACCTACCTCTAGCTCGGTCTACGTGTCCGATCCACATTCCTAAGCTCTAATTCTGACTTAGGCATCGGAGAGGCTGCGGGTTGGAACTCAACCCGGCCTTTCTGACGAGCTGCTCTTTGCGCAGGTGAGCTCGTCCGAGCAGCGAGCAACCGACGAGCAACTTGAGGAGAGCGGCGAACAAGCGGCGGACTTGCAGGATTGATCTAGAGATCAACCTCTGAAGTGCGCCTAGCCTCTACACCCCCAAACACTTGTAAACGACCACCAAATCATCCCCACTCGCAACCACCGTGCCCTTGGTTCCCACTCTATATAAATTCATTGTACGCGGATCTTACCTCGCAATAATTGGCGCCGTCTGTGGAAACTTAGGGTCACACCCATATCTAACCCCACACAGTTCAATTCCAGCCCTGACAGGGGCAAACAGCCCATGGATGATGAGCCACGTCCTCTCGGAGGGGCTTCCCTGGCAGACGTACCCCTTGAGGGGACGTCGGAGGCTATTCACGCCTCGGCCCGTACTGTTCACCAAAGCTTTGAAGCCTCTACGAAGATGATGAACAACTGGGGCTCGGGTGGGGCCGGGACGTCCACCCTCCCCCCTGCACCCCTGAACGTTAAGCACAGCCTTCACCCTCAGATCGAAGCAGAAGTAACCGCCTGACAGAGGGGGCTAAACGAAGAGATAACGACACTACAAAGGCGTCCCGATGCAGACATCGAGGCCGCTCGACATAGGCGGCTCGATGAAGAAGCTGATGTTCAACTAGTACTTCTATAAGGCTTCAACCCAAAATCGAAGCTCCTCCGAGTTGGCTGACTGTGCGTCCTAGGGCTCAAGCTCTCACAGGACGACCCGGAACGCGAAAATGCAGGCTACCCGAAGCCGGGACGACCATAGATCAGGGGCCGGTCTACAGACCGCGCTCCTGATGAGTTGCCCATTAGTTCGGGACAGGTTTTTGGACTGCGCTCCCGCCCAAACAGGTTTTCCTTCTAACCTACCTTTAAGTTTCGACTCACGTCCTCTTCAAACTTTCCTGTGAGAAGAAGCTCAGGTCGGAGTCTGCCTAATCGCAAAGAGCGAGCCACCTTGCGGCAAGCAATGATCCGGGGTAGATTTCCGAGTTGCGTGCCCGAAGGGTCTCCAAGGGCTGGAGATGGGCTACGCACCTCGACCCCTCCCTATCAAAGATCCAGGACAGGCCTCGTGCTGCGCCCCCGAAAGGCACCAGGGGCATAGGACCCCCAGGGTGCTGGAAGGTCCACGACCCACACACACCCTCTCGAAGCCCTCCAGGGTAGGTCGCGGCCTCGCTACACGTAGCAGGTCGGAACTCGCTATCCAAACCAGAAGAGAGAGCGAGCTACCTCGCAGCAAAGATTTGGGGCAGGCTTCAGAGCTGCGCATCCGAAAGGTCGCCAAGGGATTGGGTCAGGCTGCGTAACTCGATCCATCCCTCTCAGAGACTCAGAGCGGGCACCGAAACTGCCCCTCGAAAGGGCGCCCTCAGGAGAAGGTTGTCCTCGGCAAAAGTTGTCCTCATCCGACGGGTCGCCCATAGGTCCGGGGCTGGTTTCTGAACCGCTCCCCCGCCCAAACAGGTTTTATTTCTCACATACCTTTAAGTTTCGACGCACATCCTCTTCAAACTTTTCTCGTGAGAAGAAGACTAGGTCGGAGTCAGCCTAATCGTAGAGAGCGAGCCACCTTGCTGCAAGCAACACCTCCAAGGCAGGTTTCCGAGTCGCACTCCCGAAGGGTCTCCAAGGGCTGAAGACGGGCTACGCACCTCGATCCTTTCCTACCAAAGATCTGGGACAGGCCCCGTGCGAGAGGCACCAGGGGCATAGGATCCCCCAGGGGTGCTGGAAGGTCTACGACCCACACACACCCTCTTGAAGCCCTCCGTGGCAGGTCGCGGCCTCGCTACCCGTAGCAGGTCGGACCTCGCTACCTAAACCGGAGAAGAGAGCGAGCTATCTCGCAGCAAAGATCCGGGGCAGGCTTCCGAGCTGCGCCCCCGAAAGGTCGCCAAGGGCTTGGGTCAGGCTGCGTAACTCGATACTTAACTCTCAGAGACCTAGGGCGGGCACCAGATCTGCGCCCCCGATTGGTCGCCATAAGAGCCCTAAGGATATGTGGATTACCTCCGGAGCGTCCCCCACCCGAATGAAGTCCGGGGCAGGCTTCTGAGCTGCGCCACCCGATAGGTCGCCAAGAGCCCTGAGGGTTTGGGGATTGCCTCCGATGCGTCCCCCACCCTAAGGAGATCCGCGACAGGTTTCCAAGCTGCGTTGTCGATAGTTCACCCATGGGTCCGGGGCAGGATTCTGGACTGCGCCCCTACTTAGACAGGTCTTCGCTCTATCTCTAATATATGTCAATATGTTTCAACTTATGCACTTGTGTTTTTGTGGTATGAGAAACCCGAGATCAAGATCGGCATGATCACTAGGTATGGGCTAACTCGCCACGCTTAAACTCCGGGGGCAAGCTTACGAGCTGCGCCCTTGGTAGGCTCCGAAGGGCTAAGGTCGAGCTACGATTCGCCCCTTCCTCTTCCTCAGATTCTGGGGCTGGCTTACGAGCTGAGCCCCCGATAGGTCTCCCGGGCTTACGAAGCTTGCTACCAAACAGAAGGTACGAAGAGACCCTCTAAAAATTTGCTAACGTGTCTACTCAACATTCAGTGTCTACTCTGCCCGAAGATCGTCCACACCAAATGTTGGGGGCAATTGTTACGACCTAAAGATCGTGATACCTCGACCTTTCTTCCAAGTTCGCCCGACAACCATCAAGCTAACCCATCATCCGTGAAGTCCTCCTCGACCAGCAGAAGAGCGTCCTTCGTCCCAACCTCGCCAGTTGAATGCCTGCTCTCCACCAAGCTCGTCGGATGGGCAACCAGCTCGCTCGTCATCTACCAGAAGCGACCCGAGTGCGGCCCCGCTTCTCGAACGCTCCCAAGATGACCTTCCAGACCTTCGAGTACGACAAACACTCTTCCTACTGACACTTCCGCCGCTTGACAGCCTGACAAAGCACCCCCCTGGTCGTTGCGCTGTATGACCGTTTGGTGCTTTCGGCTCTGACACTCTGACCTACCTCTAGCTCGGTCTACGTGTCCGATCCACATTCCTAAGCTCTAATTCTGACTTAGGCATCGGAGAGGCTGCGGGTTGGAACTCAACCCGGCCTTTCTGACGAGCTGCTCTTTGCGCAGGTGAGCTCGTCCGAGCAGCGAGCAACCGACGAGCAACTTGAGGAGAGCGGCGAACAAGCGGCGGACTTGCAGGATTGATCTAGAGATCAACCTCTGAAGTGCGCCTAGCCTCTACACCCCCAAACACTTGTAAACGACCACCAAATCATCCCCACTCGCAACCACCGTGCCCTTGGTTCCCACTCTATATAAATTCATTGTACGCGGATCTTACCTCGCAATAATTGGCGCCGTCTGTGGAAACTTAGGGTCACACCCATATCTAACCCCACACAGTTCAATTCCAGCCCTGACAGGGGCAAACAGCCCATGGATGATGAGCCACGTCCTCTCGGAGGGGCTTCCCTGGCAGACGTACCCCTTGAGGGGACGTCGGAGGCTATTCACGCCTCGGCCCGTACTGTTCACCAAAGCTTTGAAGCCTCTACGAAGATGATGAACAACTGGGGCTCGGGTGGGGCCGGGACGTCCACCCTCCCCCCTGCACCCCTGAACGTTAAGCACAGCCTTCACCCTCAGATCGAAGCAGAAGTAACCGCCTGACAGAGGGGGCTAAACGAAGAGATAACGACACTACAAAGGCGTCCCGATGCAGACATCGAGGCCGCTCGACATAGGCGGCTCGATGAAGAAGCTGATGTTCAACTAGTACTTCTATAAGGCTTCAACCCAAAATCGAAGCTCCTCCGAGTTGGCTGACTGTGCGTCCTAGGGCTCAAGCTCTCACAGGACGACCCGGAACGCGAAAATGCAGGCTACCCGAAGCCGGGACGACCATAGATCAGGGGCCGGTCTACAGACCGCGCTCCTGATGAGTTGCCCATTAGTTCGGGACAGGTTTTTGGACTGCGCTCCCGCCCAAACAGGTTTTCCTTCTAACCTACCTTTAAGTTTCGACTCACGTCCTCTTCAAACTTTCCTGTGAGAAGAAGCTCAGGTCGGAGTCTGCCTAATCGCAAAGAGCGAGCCACCTTGCGGCAAGCAATGATCCGGGGTAGATTTCCGAGTTGCGTGCCCGAAGGGTCTCCAAGGGCTGGAGATGGGCTACGCACCTCGACCCCTCCCTATCAAAGATCCAGGACAGGCCTCGTGCTGCGCCCCCGAAAGGCACCAGGGGCATAGGACCCCCAGGGTGCTGGAAGGTCCACGACCCACACACACCCTCTCGAAGCCCTCCAGGGTAGGTCGCGGCCTCGCTACACGTAGCAGGTCGGAACTCGCTATCCAAACCAGAAGAGAGAGCGAGCTACCTCGCAGCAAAGATTTGGGGCAGGCTTCAGAGCTGCGCATCCGAAAGGTCGCCAAGGGATTGGGTCAGGCTGCGTAACTCGATCCATCCCTCTCAGAGACTCAGAGCGGGCACCGAAACTGCCCCTCGAAAGGGCGCCCTCAGGAGAAGGTTGTCCTCGGCAAAAGTTGTCCTCATCCGACGGGTCGCCCATAGGTCCGGGGCTGGTTTCTGAACCGCTCCCCCGCCCAAACAGGTTTTATTTCTCACATACCTTTAAGTTTCGACGCACATCCTCTTCAAACTTTTCTCGTGAGAAGAAGACTAGGTCGGAGTCAGCCTAATCGTAGAGAGCGAGCCACCTTGCTGCAAGCAACACCTCCAAGGCAGGTTTCCGAGTCGCACTCCCGAAGGGTCTCCAAGGGCTGAAGACGGGCTACGCACCTCGATCCTTTCCTACCAAAGATCTGGGACAGGCCCCGTGCGAGAGGCACCAGGGGCATAGGATCCCCCAGGGGTGCTGGAAGGTCTACGACCCACACACACCCTCTTGAAGCCCTCCGTGGCAGGTCGCGGCCTCGCTACCCGTAGCAGGTCGGACCTCGCTACCTAAACCGGAGAAGAGAGCGAGCTATCTCGCAGCAAAGATCCGGGGCAGGCTTCCGAGCTGCGCCCCCGAAAGGTCGCCAAGGGCTTGGGTCAGGCTGCGTAACTCGATACTTAACTCTCAGAGACCTAGGGCGGGCACCAGATCTGCGCCCCCGATTGGTCGCCATAAGAGCCCTAAGGATATGTGGATTACCTCCGGAGCGTCCCCCACCCGAATGAAGTCCGGGGCAGGCTTCTGAGCTGCGCCACCCGATAGGTCGCCAAGAGCCCTGAGGGTTTGGGGATTGCCTCCGATGCGTCCCCCACCCTAAGGAGATCCGCGACAGGTTTCCAAGCTGCGTTGTCGATAGTTCACCCATGGGTCCGGGGCAGGATTCTGGACTGCGCCCCTACTTAGACAGGTCTTCGCTCTATCTCTAATATATGTCAATATGTTTCAACTTATGCACTTGTGTTTTTGTGGTATGAGAAACCCGAGATCAAGATCGGCATGATCACTAGGTATGGGCTAACTCGCCACGCTTAAACTCCGGGGGCAAGCTTACGAGCTGCGCCCTTGGTAGGCTCCGAAGGGCTAAGGTCGAGCTACGATTCGCCCCTTCCTCTTCCTCAGATTCTGGGGCTGGCTTACGAGCTGAGCCCCCGATAGGTCTCCCGGGCTTACGAAGCTTGCTACCAAACAGAAGGTACGAAGAGACCCTCTAAAAATTTGCTAACGTGTCTACTCAACATTCAGTGTCTACTCTGCCCGAAGATCGTCCACACCAAATGTTGGGGGCAATTGTTACGACCTAAAGATCGTGATACCTCGACCTTTCTTCCAAGTTCGCCCGACAACCATCAAGCTAACCCATCATCCGTGAAGTCCTCCTCGACCAGCAGAAGAGCGTCCTTCGTCCCAACCTCGCCAGTTGAATGCCTGCTCTCCACCAAGCTCGTCGGATGGGCAACCAGCTCGCTCGTCATCTACCAGAAGCGACCCGAGTGCGGCCCCCGCTTCTCGAACGCTCCCAAGATGACCTTCCAGACCTTCGAGTACGACAAACACTCTTCCTACTGACACTTCCGCCGCTTGACAGCCTGACAAAGCACCCACCCTCTGGTCGTTGCGCTGTATGACCGTTTAGTGCTTTCGGCTCTGACACTCTGACAAAGCACCCATGACCGTTGTGCCGTCTGACAAAAGTATGGCTGACACGCACAGCTCTGACATCCTCGGTCGAACCTTTTGCAGTCTGACACGCTACTTCAGCACGCCAGGTCAGCCCTACCTAACCGCCTCCATCAGCTATAAGTACCGCTCCATCTCCATCGAGCAGCGAGCAACCGACGAGCAACTTGAGGAGAGCGGCGAACAAGCGGCGGACTTGCAGGATTGATCTAGAGATCAACCTCTGAAGTGCGCCTAGCCTCTACACCCCCCAAACACTTGTAAAACGACCACCAAATCATCCCCACTCGCAACCACCGTGCCCTTGGTTCCCACTCTATATAAATTCATTGTACGCGGATCTTACCTCGCAATAATTGGCGCCGTCTGTGGAAACTTAGGGTCACACCCATATCTAACCCCACACAGTTCAATTCCAGCCCCTGACAGGGGCAAACAGCCCATGGATGATGAGCCACGTCCTCTCGGAGGGGCTTCCCTGGCAGACGTACCCCTTGAGGGGACGTCGGAGGGCTATTCACGGCCTCGGCCCGTACTGTTTCACCAAAGCTTTGAAGCCTCTACGAAGATGATGAACAACTGGGGCTCGGGTGGGGCCGGGACGTCCACTCCCTCCCCCCTGCACCCCTGAACCGTTAAGCACAGCCTTCACACCTCAGATCGAAGCAGAAGTAACCCGCCTGACAGAGGGGGGCTAAACGAAGAGATAACGACACTACAAAGGCGTCCCGATGCAGACATCGAGGCCGCTCGACATAGGCGGCTCGATGAAGAAGCTGATGTTCAACTAGTACTTCTATAAGGCTTCAACCCAAAATCGAAGCTCCTCCGAGTTGGGCTGACTGTGCGTCCTAGGGCTCAAGCTCTCACAGGACGACCCGGAACGCGAAAATGCAGGCTACCCCCGAAGCCGGGACGACCATAGATCAGGGGCCGGTCTACAGACCGCGCTTCCTGATGAGTTGCCCATTAGTTCGGGAACAGGTTTTTGGACTGCGCCTTCCACCCGCCCAAACAGGTTTTCCTTCTAACCTACCTTTAAGTTTCGACTCACGTCCTCTTCAAACTTTCCTGTGAGAAGAAGCTCAGGTCGGAGTCTGCCTAATCGCAAAGAGCGAGCCACCTTGCGGCAAGCAATGATCCGGGGTAGATTTCCGAGTTGCGTGCCCGAAGGGGTCTCCAAGGGCTGGAGATGGGCTACGCACCTCGACCCCTCCCTATCAAAGATCCAGGACAGGCCTCGTGCTGCGCCCCCGAAAGGCACCAGGGGCATAGGACCCCCAGGGTGCTGGAAGGTCCACGACCCACACACACCCTCTCGAAGCCCCTCCAGGGTAGGTCGCGGCCACTCGCTACACGTAGCAGGTCGGAACTTCGCTATCCAAACCAGAAGAGAGAGCGAGCTACCCTCGCAGCAAAGATTTGGGGCAGGCTTCAGAGCTGCGCATCCGAAAGGTCGCCAAGGGATTGGGTCAGGCTGCGTAAACTCGATCCATCCCTCTCAGAGACTCAGAGCGGGCACCGAAACTCGCCCCTCGAAAGGGCGCCCTCAGGAGAAGGTTGTCCCTCTAGGCAAAAGTTGTCCTCATCCGACGGGTCGCCCATAGGTCCGGGGCTGGTTTCTGAACCGCTCCCCCGCCCAAACAGGTTTTTATTTCTCACATACCTTTAAGTTTCGACGCACATCCTCTTCAAACTTTTCTCGTGAGAAGAAGACTAGGTCGGAGTCAGCCTAATCGTAGAGAGCGAGCCACCTTGCTGCAAGCAACACCTCCAAGGCAGGTTTCCGAGTCGCACTCCCCGAAGGGTCTCCAAGGGCTGAAGACGGGCTACGCACCTCGATCCTTTCCTACCAAAGATCTGGGACAGGCCCCGTGCGAGAGGCACCAGGGGCATAGGATCCCCCAGGGGTGCTGGAAAGGTCTACGACCCACACACACCCTCTTGAAGCCCTCCGTGGCAGGTCGCGGCCCTCGCTACCCGTAGCAGGTCGGACCTCGCTACCTAAACCGGAGAAGAGAGCGAGCTATCTCGCAGCAAAGATCCGGGGCAGGCTTCCGAGCTGCGCCCCCGAAAGGTCGCCAAGGGCTTGGGTCAGGCTGCGTAACTCGATACTTAACTCTCAGAGACCTAGGGCGGGCACCAGATCTGCGCCCTCCGATTGGTCGCCATAAGAGCCCTAAGGATATGTGGATTACCTCCGGAGCGTCCCCCACCACCGAATGAAGTCCGGGGCAGGCTTCTGAGCTGCGCCACCCGATAGGTCGCCAAGAGCCCTGAGGGTTTGGGGATTGCCTCCGATGCGTCCCCCCACCCTAAGGAGATCCGCGACAGGTTTCCAAGCTGCTGTTGTCGATAGTTCACCCATGGGTCCGGGGCAGGATTCTGGACTGCGCCCCTACTTAGACAGGTCTTCGCTCTATCTCTAATATATGTCAATATGTTTCAACTTATGCACTTGTGTTTTTGTGGTATGAGAAACCCGAGATCAAGATCGGCATGATCACTAGGTATGGGCTAACTCGCCACGCTTAAACTCCGGGGGGCAAGCTTACGAGCTGCGCCCTTGGTAGGCTCCGAAGGGCTAAGGTCGAGCTACGATTCGCCCCTTCCTCTTCCTCAGATTCTGGGGCTGGCTTACGAGCTGAGCCCACCGATAGGTCTCCCGGGCTTACGAAGCTTGCTTACCAAACAGAAGGTACGAAGAGACCCTCTAAAAATTTGCTAACGTGTCTACTCAACATTCAGTGTCTACTCTGCCCGATAGATCGTCCACACCAAATGTTGGGGGCAATTGTTACGACCTAAAGATCGTGATACCTCGACCTTTCTTCCAAGTTCGCCCGACAACCATCAAGCTAACCCATCATCCGTGAAGTCCTCCTCGACCAGCAGAAGAGCGTCCTTCGTCCCAACCTCGCCAGTTGAATGCCTGCTCTCCACCAAGCTCGTCGGATGGGCAACCAGCTCGCTCGTCATCTACCAGAAGCGACCCGAGTGCGGCCTCCGCTTCTCGATACGCTCCCCAAGATGACCTTCCAGACCTTCGAGTACGACAAACACTCTTCCTACTGACACTTCCGCCGCTTGACAGCCTGACAAAGCACCCACCCTCTGGTCGTTGCGCTGTATGACCGTTTAGTGCTTTCGGCTCTGACACTCTGACAAAGCACCCATGACCGTTGTGCCGTCTGACAAAAGTATGGCTGACACGCACAGCTCTGACATCCTCGGTCGACTACCTTTTGCAGTCTGACACGCTACTTCAGCACGCCAGGTCAGCCCTACCTAACCGCCTCCATCAGACTATAAGTACGCCGCTCCATCTCCATCGAGAGGGAGGTTGGCTAATTAATTCTCACTCACTCACACAAGAGTAAGTATCATCCACATATTTGTTCTTCCACCCAAGCTCGCCACGTAAGGTCGATCTACCTCTAACTCGGCCTATGTGTCGGATTCACATTCCTAAGCCCTAATTCTGACTTAGGCATCGGAGAGGCTGCGGGTTGAAACCCAACCCGGCCTTTCTGACGAGCTGCTCTTTGCGCAGGTGAGCTCGTCCGAGCAGCGAGCAACCGGCGAGCAACTCGAGGAGAGCGGCGAACAAGCGGCGGACTTGCAGGATTGATCCAGATATCAACCTCTGAAGTGTGCCTAGCCTCTACACCCCCAAACACTTGTAAACGATCTATCAAATCATCCCCACTCGCAACCACCGTGTCCTTGGTTCCCCCTCTATATAAATTCATTGTACGCGGATCTTACATCGCAACAGTATAGTTAACTATACCCGGCCCGTAATGGTATATTCCAATCGCACAAAACTTTTGTTGTGGCTCTCTCTATATTCAATATCATCCTTAATCCATGCATCCTCTCAAATAACCGATCTGAGATACCTAACGTTCTTACGTATCAATATATTTTTTCTACCTAGCTTCACCATGCTATGATTTTCATATTTCCCTCTACTAAACTTAATTCCATACACTCGGTCTTATTCTCGTTAAGTCTGAAATCTTGAGTCTTAATTGACTGTCTCCAGAGTTCTAACTTTGCATTCACATTACTTTTGGTATCAAGTATAAAAATTATATCGTCTACAAATAATAACACCAATATACCTCATCTTGAATATACCTAATGAGTTGATCCATTGTTATAGCAAAGAGGAGGGGACTTAGAGCTGAGTCGAGTCGTGACGTAACCTAAATGTGATCAAGAAGTTATTTGTCATCCCCCTAAAATTTCTATATAAATTCATGAACATAAGAGTGTGATAAAGTACTATACTAGCTGTTACAGGTCTATTGCATAACTCTTCTTATTTATCCGGGCTTGGGACCTACATCGAAAACACATGCGGAGTTACTAAATAACCATGTATGCCTAACATGAATTCTTTTTGAAATAATTTTTATGCATGGAAAAACTTATATGTTCTACATTATTTCATAGTTGTGATTTGAATCCCATTATTGACTCAAATATTCTAGTGCTAGAATAGCTCTCATAGATTGAATGCTTATTTTTCTACATATACATGTATATTAACACGAAATGCATGCAACCCAAAACCAAATAATCCATCGTAAAATTTTTCCTTGTATAATCATATATCTAGTCTTGTATGTGTTAGACCCACGGGGCACCCGACGCACGCAAGGGGGGACGCGCGCACATGGGCGAGGGGAGCCGACTCAAATAAGGGCATTTGGTCTTTTGCTTATTTTCTATTGATTATGAGGAGGGTTTTCCTATTTAAATTTGGGCTAGCCGTCATTTGTAGACATGCTTGATGAATGATATTTCTCTTGAGCATCCTTAGGTAGATCTAGATTAAACGAGTGCGGACGTCCTCTATCGGCGTCTTGGGGGGAGAATACACCTTTTTGTATTCAATTATCTTGTTATTGCTTTTATCTCTCTATAAAAATTGCGTCTTTTGTTGGATCTTAACAATTTGGTATCAGAATTCAGAGCACGTGACGATCCATGTCGGCTTCGACAAGATCGCAAGCCAAAATTGAGGCTTTGGAGGCGAAATTTACAAGCGAGATCGACGGGATCAAGAAATCGTTGGCGGCAAACGATGAATCCATGGCAAAATTGACGGCTTCCATCAACCAATTGGCGGCGAATCAAGCGAAGCACGACCAACAATTCGTGCAATTGATGGGAACCCTGAATCAATTGGCGACGAACAACAAAGGGGATGTGAACCCTAAATCAGCGGGAAAGACGCCACCTTTAGGCAAGGGGAAGGAGAAATTTGAGAACTTTGACCCGGAAAACGACTTTTTGGTGGAGGATTTTACTGAAGATGAGGAAGAGGAGCCATGGAGGGTCGATTATCGAGAAGAAGTGAGGCGAAAGGCCGCGGAAGCCCAAGGATGGGCCGGCGACCACAAACAAACCATCAGGAGGGCACACAGAAAGGAAGGGGGGCTGCGGCGAACCCCCAGGGTGGCCGGCGACCCTCCCCTGGGTTCGGCCAGGGGCGAACCCCCCTAGGGGGGGCCGGCGACCCCCCGACCCACGGGGGCTGCTGGGGCCCCCATGATCTCAGGGCGGGGCCGGCAGCCCTACCCCAGGCATGCCGCGGCCCTGCCCCATGCATGCCGCGGCCCTGCTGATTACTCCAGACCCACGCGCGGCTTTTCGGGGGCTATTGGCGGCGGTTTTCAGCAGGGGCAGCCTCGGCGGGAGGCGCCGGCACGTGACTTCAAGGAGGACTTCGGGCCCGGGGGATTTCAGGAGCACAGGGTCTGCGACGAAGGTTATCGGGACCCTCCCGACCCTTGATTTGACGACGGAAGGTGGCAGCTACCGCCCCACCACCAGGAGGGATGCACAGTAGACGCAGGTGGGGGATACAGAGACTTCCAGGAGTGGCCAGAGGGTAGGTTTGGAGGCAACAAGGGGCACAGAGACCGAGGAGGAGGGCCCCATGGGGGCTACGAGCGACGCCAGGAGAGGTATCAGCACTACCACCAGCCTGACAGGGAGGAGGTCGCGGGGACATGGGGGATTCAATATGGACCGACTGAGAAAGTTGAAGATGCCTATATTCGATGGAGCGGACCCGGTCTCGTGGGTCTACAGGGCGGAGAGATTTTTTAGAGTCTCCCAAATGATTGAGGAGCAGAAGGTGGAGGCTGCTGGCATATGCCTGGATGGGAAGGCCCTGACGTGGTTTCAGTGGAAGGACGCGAGGCGCCCCTTTCGCTCATGGGAGTAGATCAGGGACCAGATGGTAGAGAGGTTCAGAGACCCCCACGTGGGAAACGTGCGGGAGCAGCAGCTATCTCTCCGACAGGATGGTACGGTGAGAGACTACTTAGAGAGGTTCGAGGCTCTTTCAGGACAGGTGCACGGGGTGACCGACGAGACGATGGAGAGCACCTTCATGAAGTGGCTGAAGGCCACTATACGCGCAGCGGTACGCATGCAAAAGCCTCAGAGTCTGATGGAGGCCTTGGAGTATGCTCAGATGGCGGAGGACTGGCAGATGGAGGAGAAAAAGGCAAGAGGTGGTTGGAGTGGACCAGTTTCACGGAATGTCCCGACCGCGACAGGGGAACAGAAGGCAGCTACGGGGGTAGATCAAGCAAGTATTGAGAAGACTGGAGAGCAGCGCAGCGCACCGCCAGCAGGAGGTCAGTTTAGGTGGATGACTGACGCCGAGATGAGGGAGAAGAGGCAGAAGGTGCTCTGTTTCAGATGCGATGAGAGGTTCACTCCAGGACACCACTGTGGGGGTCGTAAGCTGCAAGTGTTGATCACAGAGGCAGACGATGATGATGATGTGGAGGATGAGGGGATCGGAGATGATGACGACTCCCCCTCGGAGTAGCACCGCCAGGGATGTCAAGTACCACCTTTAGGATAAGGTGGATTTTCAGGGGCGGAGTAGTGTTAGACCCACGGGGCACCCGACGCACGCAAGGGGGGACGCGCGCACATGGGCAAGGGGAGCCGACCCAAATAAGGGCATTTTGGTCTTTTGCTTATTTTCTATTGATTAGGAGGAGGGTTTTCCTATTTAAATTAAGGCTAGCCGTCATTTGTAGGCATGCTTGATGAATGATATTTCTCTTGAGCATCCTTAGGTAGATCTAGATTAAACGAGTGCGGACGTCCTCTATCGACGTCTTGGGAGGAGAATACACCTTTTTGTATTCAATTATCTTGTTATTGCTTTTATCTCTCTATAAAAATTGCGTCTTTTGTTGGATCCTAACAGTATGCATCTCATATTATTTTATATGAAAATCATGAATGTTTAAAATATATAAATTTAGAAAATCATTGAAAACTTGCTGAATTGAAGAATGTGCTATTTTTCAACTTAATATAAAATGGCAATCCAAAATATTCGATACATATAAAGCATATAAATCAACATAGTACAAATAAGAAGGCAAATTCAATTTGCCATAAGCTAACAATTCATGATAAAACAAAAAAAAATTTAAAAACTACAAACCATATGATATAAGTCCTTTACTTACTAAATTTGTCGCTAAATAAAATTGAATTCATGTTTCAAAAATATTTTCTTTCAACTGCAAAAATGAACCTTAATAAATAATAACAATAGTCAATTGCAAATAATTAGAAAGGCATTATCAATCAATTAGAAAAAATAGGAGCCAATCTAGAAACTCTTATAATCCAGGCTATTACTCAGTTCCTTAATTATAAAATTTATAATGGATAACATGAATCTTTCTTCAATTCTTGTAATTTTAAATTCAATATATACATCAATTCAAAATATTAATATGGATCTCAAGTTAATTTCAACAATGATGGGGAGTTTATCATGTTGGGATCGAATATTATACCTTAAAGAGGTGAATATGATATGTGATCAAATTACAAAATTCCATAAGTTTTAATAAAAATTGATTTATTAAAATCACATGCAGATAATAAGTGCAGAAAATAAAGATTAATCATAGAGGCAGAGATTTACCTAGGTTTAGCCTAATACCTACTTAAACTTCCGATGCTATAATTACTGATAATATAATCAATCAATTCTGTCTTCGAATATAACCTATATACTCGACCAATCATACCTATCTTATTTATCATTATAATAGCATCGCCTCTTGATTGAGCACATGAGTAAACATCCTGATTGCTGCATAATAATCAGTCACACTAAATTACATACCGTAATACTGTCCTTAAAAATAACGTTCAAAGAAAATATAAGTATCAACAATTAATATACAATAAATATATTAATATCAAATTTTAAGAATTCTCAATCAGCGAATACCATTATGTTGATTCATTTGTTATGCTTTTCGTTAAGCGTGAGACCTTAAGTGTGAGACCATGCTTGTTATGGTACGTGCAATCTGAATTTCTATATACGGCCTGGAGTTATTTTTTTGTCTACCTGAAATATTAAAACACTTGTTCCTCTTAAAAATGTTTTGCCCTGAAATTTTGTGTATAGAGATGACTCTTCAAAATAATTGATCTTGAATTGCATAAAGCCAACTTCTTAATATATTAGGCTAAAGAAATGTTTTCCATTGGGCCTTTTCTTTTTTGTTTATTTTTTATCTTTTCTTTTCTACTGAAATTTATCCTTTTATATGGCTTCTGATTTAGTAGAGATTGCTTTCAAACCAATTGAGTTTATTCAAATATTTCGACGATGCATGGTATGAAACGTTGAAAATTTTTTAGGTTGAAAATGATATTAAGATGTGGAGTTTGAAAGTGCATATGAACAATAACAAAAGCATTCCTATTGGCATGCACTGTGTGGGCTTGGCACAGCTGGTTTAAAGCAACCACTCTTCAAGTCTTCAAAGTTTTAATTTAGCAAGCTCATTTCTCTGCATCTGCCTCTTGAAATAGTCCTCCAACATTTAAATAGCTTCTTGGAAACCGAACTTCCACAGGGTCTTCATACCAAACACTTAATCCTCTTTACTTAGAACACCATCAAATGATTGAAGACAATTCACACTTGAATATTACACCCTTGTCTTCACTTTGCATATGAACCCGAAGCGTGGAGAATTCTATCTCTGCCTAGCTAAGTCCAACTTGGACTTCTCCTTTTAATACTTCATTGCAACTCAATACCTCTTCAATTCAGCCTCTCTCTACCCACTTAATTCCTAACCGTTCTCTTCATACCACTCTCTCCTTTGAAATAATTTCTTGCATAAGAATCCATGCCTTATAACTCTTCAATTCAATTAATCCTAATCCCACATCACTGCAAAACTTTCAACCTCTTTAGTAATACTTCAACACAAGCCCACACCTGGGTCGAAAAAGCTTTTCTTTTTAGGGTTTTTGATCATAATAGCACATGGTCCTTGTTTTGAGCAAAACATCAACATGTGCCTTGTTTTCTTCTCTTTTGGCTTCACATAAAAAAAATCTTTTGATCCGAACAGCACATGGGCTGAAAAATCATTATGACATGGACCTTTAAAGAGCAACCTTAGCCTAAATACTTTTCTATCCATTGATCCTTTGATTAATTTGGCTTTCCTTGATTCATTGATCTTCCAAGTGTTGCAATAATTGCTGCCTTGAGCTCTCTTGAAAATGCTACACGTATTTTGTCAAGATCTTTTAAACATATACAACATGTAGCAAACACAAAAAATCTTTCACACATATTTGTCAATATTAAATAAGAACTCATTGACTGCTGTACTTAACATATCATATAATTCAAAATACAGTCTGTTTCTTCATCTCATGGATATGACAATTGAACAATTCTTTTCACCTTCCAATTATATAATCGTCACTTCTCATAGATTTCATCAAATAATTTTCAATTTTATAGTTATAAATGTGAAATATACTGTCAAGAAATCAATTTGCTAAATCAATAAGAATTGTTTAAACATTAACATCAGATCTAATTTAGGTTAATTTTCTTTTGGGCATCTATTCAGATTGATTCTCAAATGGATAAATTAAAAGGCTAAATTACAAAAACCACTTTGAACTTGAAAAAACATCCAAAACTTTTGTGCGCTTTAAAAGCTTCCTGAACTTTTGTTTTTAAAGGAAAATACCTAACAGTGACTCACGATGATAGATTATTTTTTAAACAAAATATTTTAATTTTATTTCCTTCGTGAATTATCTCTCCTTTCAATGTTGAATAGTTTTTAAGTATTAAATAGTTTTTAAAATATTGTTCAATATCTAGACTTATTTATTATTATTTTAGATTTTAATTTCTAATACTGTTAGGCGTTATTAGTTACTTTCTTGAAAAAATAAAAGTTCGGGGGTGGGGGAAAGCTAAACCCTTACTGTGATCCCGGGATATCATTCTGTTTCGTCTCTTCATTTTTCTTCTGTCATTCATTTTCTTCTTTTGATCCCACTTCTTTCTTTTTTTATCTTTCTCAGCCACAATGTCCTTTTCTTCTGTTCCTTTTTTAAGTTTCTTTTTTGTTTCATGTCTTACATCTTCATATGCAAATCAGTAGGATTCCTATTAGATGCTATTATAATATGATCGCAGCTTTAAATTGATTACATTGCCAATAGCCCATTAACCATTTAACCCATTTTCTTAAATACATTTATTTAAAATACACCAAGCAGTTAAGATCAAATAATTCATTAGTCCAAATTCATTGTCTTTCAAGCTATTTTTGCATAATTAAAATCCTCAAGAAATTGGGGTTATTAAATTTAATCCAAAATTATCTTCATAATTTTAATAACGCATCATGTGAGCAATTGTTATTCCAAAATTTTGGGATAGTACAATATTGTCTTGCCAGTACCCACCATACTTCCTATAACCTCGACCTCGACCTTCGTGACATTCATACTTGTCATATCCATGTGCCTACCTTCACCTAGTCTGTGTGTATCCTCAAAGGTGCTTCTCTCGTAGTTGTCTATTGCATCTAGACATTGCTATACTCCTAGTTGGTTCAATCTAAAAGTTATGGAGAAACTTGGGTTTCCCAATTACACACTATAGGTTTTGATTTTCCCTATCAACCATGTTAGTATCGTTAGGTAACATGCAAAGACCTAACCTATTGCTAATAATGCAAATGCTAGAACAACCAAACATGGAATAATTCTAGGCTTAATTGTGCAACTAATATAAGAAAAGAAAAGAAAACCCTAAAAGGCTTAGTCTCTATATGATGGTAAAAATGCAAGCTTAGAATGATAATGCGGGTAAATAATATGGAATCTGTGGATAAAGCATAATTAGCAATATGAACTATGAAATTCTAAATGGAAATTGCTAGAAATGTTAGAATTTGACAAGTTAGCATTCAGATCAGTTAGATGTTATCCAACTGAAGAAAAGAAGCACTAACACAAACGTAGGGTCCTTTGGAGTTATCAGAGAAAAGTTCATGGCTTAGAGTTGAAAATCAGCGCAAGGTTGAGGCATGCGATGTGATCGGCTCAGCTGGCTTGGTTTGAAGCCAATTGGATCGGCTTGATCTAAAGAATCTAAACTGATGGGTCGCGTTGGCTAGGCTGTTTGAAGTTGGGGTTGCGACAAATATAAGTTGTTATAAAGCAACAACGCTAGATAAGCCGATGAAGTTGTGCATCAATGATGATGATGGGTTGGAGATGATGCATCGAATGACGATGTCGTATAGGATGCAAGTGGGTTTGAGGGCGCAATGCTGTTAAGATTTTAAGCAATGGTGGCCGGAGTTTTCACAATTAAAAAGGAAAGATGGAAGAAGGAGCCAGGTTCGACGAGGCAGGTTCGAGCCAGGTTTGTCGAGGTCACTCTCATGCTAAATGGTCAAGCCAGGTTCGACGAGGCAGGAGCCAGGTTCGTCGAGGTCGCGACGCGATGAGGTGCGTTCAATTTTTTCATCATCTTTCTTAATCCTTTTTCTTTTTTCAGCAATTTTTTCTTTGTTCTGCCTCTTCTTCGTCTAATTCTTCATCATTTTCAAGCTGAAACCCTAGGGGTTTCTCCTCTCTTTTAACCGAGCTTTCTATGCAACCTATCGATTCACGAAATTTTTTGGGTTTATTTTAGAGAATTTGTACTTAATTACACATTCTTTTTCCTCCGTTTTCGACCGGCACTGAACGGTATCGGTCAGTTTCGGCCCGTATCGGCCGAAACTGACCGATAACGTTCAGTATCGGTCGATACTGAAACTAACCATTGGTTTCGGTATCGTCAACTGACGATACCGATACGATACGGCCGATACGTAATGGTATCGGCCGATACCTCAAACCATGGAATATAGATAATAAAAAATTCGGGTTTCATACCCTCGTGAATTCACCAACTCAAGGAAATCATGTCGAGAGATTTCGTTGGAGATTAAGATGTTTCAAAAGTTGGCTCATAATTCATTGATCCTAAAAGTCTCATACATCAATTTTTTATAACCAAAGACTAAGTACTGCATACATGTGAAAAAATAAAATAGAATAAAACAAAGTTCAACAAAATAGCTAAAAGTAGTCTATCCTCTTATGAAAATTAGTCTTCCATGTTGAAATCCCATTACTCCATCCTATTTGACCCCTACATGGCGGATCTAATTCCCTGATGGCATTTTCTTTAATAAAAAAAAATTGTTGGCCACACATGAAATTTAACGAGTTTTGGTATAAAATTATCCCTTATGTCTTCTAAGTTTACTTGGAATAAAACTACAACTACACCTAAAATAATCAATTTGACTCTGTAACGCTTAAGAGATAAGGCCACCTCCTTTAATTTTGTAATGAGGCCCTCTATGCTAGCAAATCTTATAGTTCTGTGTGAATCTTTGTGGCGATTTTGATATTTAATATGAGTTTTTCTTCAGTATCTTCTGGATTTCCCTGAGCTACATTGAGGAATCTGTTCATGACGCTACTCTTCTTTGTATGTAATATCACACACATGTTCATCAGCATAAGTTCCAATAGTCCCCCCACCCCCCCCAAAAAAGGTGATGTTATGTGGTGTTGATGTTATGAGAATTGATTTTGTCAACTAGAGATCTGTCACTTAAATAAATTGAGCTTACAAGAAGTAGTTACTTGGACATCTACTAATTTGTTTCTTCAGCTGACAGTGTTGTGGAAGGTGGTTGAGAAAGTACTTGTGCCAACACCAAAGGGTTTGGTTACCGGGGGGAATAAATCATCTGCACCAGGAGTAAAATGGTTCTTTGCTCCTGGCACTAATCTGCCATCGGCTTACAGTTTCAAGATTGAAAATGATTCCAGGCAAAAGCTCAATGAATTCGCGAAGGAGCTTCGGTCCTTCAGGAGTGTTGATATGTCAGGTTAGTCTAAACTAACTGTTGTCTGTTGTGGCCTGTGTTTGTTAAAAAAAGTGTTATCAAGATTGTACGAAAAATAAGTAGTTTATATTTTTTAATACTTTTAAGTCAAATACATGTTATCTAGTGAGAAAATTTTATAATTCATTTTATATTGTTTCAGTCATGGTTACACCAAATACTTTTATGTGTCAGGAGTGTTTTTTTGACACATATGAACCAGTATCATACTTTGTAGTTTGTACATAGGGTACTCTAAGGCATTAATTTTGATGTTGCTTATTCTAAGACAATTTAATGAAGTTCATGGTCATGATATAGGTCGTAACTTCGGGGATGAGGGGTTGTTCTTTCTTGCTGAAAGCTTAGGCTACAATCAGGTAAGAGCTTAGGCTACATAAATTGGTTTTACAAAAAACTAAATTTAATGTACATAATGCTGTATTATATTCAGAGTGCAGAAGAAGTTGACTTCTCTGGCAACGGTATAACGGCAGCTGGACTGAAGGCATTTGACGGTATTCTTCAGACAAATACCATACTGAAGACTCTCAACCTTTCTGGGAATGCCATCGGAGATGAAGGAGCTAAGGTCACTTAGTAATTATCCTCTAGTATTCTGTTTGCTTTTATTCGGAAAGATAGTAGCATCTTACTGGCTTTTACCCGTCACACCCTAATAAAATCATATTGATCAAGAGAATTAGTCCCCCCTTCACCAATGGAAAAGACCCCTAAAATGGCAAGGTTTAACGGTTTGACCAGGAGGCCTTAATTTGGAAGACAAGCTGACAATGTATTTTGGTTTTGCTAATTTTGTGATATGCTCTGGTAGCCTGTTTCCGCAGTTGCTTAGGATTAATATTAGAATGCTAAATTGAAATAAATTCAGGAACACATTGCATTGTTGTTGATAACGAAACAAACAACATGTTATAGAAGCACACAATTCTGAAAAAAATCCGTCAATGCATCCTTCTGTAAGTTTTGGAAAGTTATCTCACCACATCCTTACAAATTCTGTTCCTACACTTGTAACTTGAACTGGAACCTGTTCTTGCACAATGGTGAAACTGGATTATTTTTCTTTAACAAACTTCAGAATTTTACAGATATAAAAAGCTTGTGCGGTTTGCCTGTAAGATTCAGTTTCACCTATTATGCTGCCACCATTGGCTTCTGCAGCATACATTCAGATGTAATTAGTTAGAGGAAATAGTGTTCGATCTTGTCAACTAGCGGACACCTTTTTATGCCTAGGAACAGCTGGAATGGTGTCTCAGGATGACCTTTATATGAGGAAGTTCAAAATATATATTACCCCGTTTGGACTCTGAGCTATTGCATGCTTATAATGTGTTTCTGGGCAAGCTGTCTAATGTAGGTAGCACGTACAATTCGGCCATGGATCCCTGTTGTGTTGACATGGGTCAGATATGATACTTCTATTTTAATCATCCTTTTTTGAATTGGCTTAAGTGACTCTATGTTCTCCAGTGTTGTCCCAGTGTCGGAATGTCTGTAATTCTTATAATGTCTAATTCTTTTTGCCCTTTTACGCCTATAGAAACTATTCTAAGGCTACAAATTTTGAGGTAGTCTCATTTTATTGCTTAGTTGTTCCCATCAAGCTGAATGACTGAAGACCTTGTAGTTATGTGAAGTTCAGTTCGTCACTAGCTGTGAGTCAAAATCACTCGTCTCTGGATCATCTTCCACACTCATCATTTACCACTACACTGTTGTTCTCTTATTTTTCTCTTAGTGTTTTGGTTAAGGAATTCATGCTACTGAAAGAAGTTACATCAGTTTTTAATTTTTAATGCTTTTAGTGGTGGCACGTTGATTATTTTTTTTTTCCTGCCAGAGCGTTTGTCCTTGTTTTGAGAACTATGTTGAGCACTTTCTTCGAGTGCAGATCTCATTTCTCTTCCTTTTGACATCTGGGTCAAAAGTTTGGATACTAATAAATTTGAATTTTGACAGTGTCTTTCGGACATTCTCATAGGGAATGCAGGCATTCAGAAACTCCAGCTGAACAGTATTGGTCTTGGAGATGAGGTTATGCACTATAGGCTTTAAATATTGTGTTCTAATTCTTTGTTACCTTGGGATGTATGTAAATTTGATTGTTCTTAATGCAGGGAGCAAGGGCTATTGCAGAGATGCTTAAAAAGAATTCAACGTTACGGGTTTTGGAACTGAACAACAATATGATTGAATATGCTGTATGTCATTTTTAGTTATCTATGCAACAATATTTACTTTGTTTGTGACAAACAATGCCCCATATCCTTTGTTCTTATATTCTATCTCTCACTCTCACCCTCTGACGCTGAATATTTTTTAACTGTATCTAGGGTTTTGGTAGTCTCGCGGGAGCACTTCTTGAGAATAATTCAATCCGCTCAATTCATCTCAAGTAAAAGTTGCTTTTGTGTTTGTTTTTCACTTCTCATCTTGGTTGTTTGGGAGTCTGATCCTCTGGACGCATATTTGATTCTTTGCAAAATTGCTACTGTTTGTCGAGTAATATACTAATACGGTTTTGCAATCTTAACTAGTGGCAATTATGGTGGCGCTCTTGGCGCAGCAAGTCTAGCTAAAGGGATTGAAGGGAACAAGTCCTTAAGGGTATACTACTCTTGATAAAACTTAAGTAGCCCTGTTTGTTGTTCCTGTGCTTTGATGTCATTTTTATGATTGCCAGAAATTGATATATAAGATATTAGCTGATATTATAGCCGTCCAAGAGGGTAATCCATTCCAATTGATGTTCCATATGGGAGGTATTGAGTGCTCAAGTCTCGACATGTATTCAAATATATTGATGAATAAACTTCAGATTTATTTTCTGGTCAAAATGTATCATATCCTAGTGTGGAAGTGATTGTCTAGTAATAGATTAAATAACATCTTGTAGTATGCAGTGCAGGTAGAGAAGACATATGAAAGAAAAACATATTTTGTTTGTTTTAGGTGCTCCAGCTTCAGAATGTTGGCCTTTTTGGGATTATATGACTATGAGGAGCTTGAAAAGTAAGACATTATTCCAGTGGGTGAGATAATAGGAAGCGGCTTACTTCAAGGACAACCTTAACATGCCAACTCTTTATGGTTACTGAGAAAAGAAAGAGTTGATAGTTTTTCTTGCTGTTGAAAAGGTTTCTTTGCTTGTTTGGTAAATCCAGTTTGTTGTCTTGATGTGTGTTTCAAGGCCATAGCAGCATGAAGACGTTTGAAATTAGACTAGCCATAGCCTGTGCACTCATGCACGGTTCATTTAAAATCTTTGTTTCCCCAAAAGTTATTTACCCCTCGAAAATTTTGGGACATATAATATTCCACTTAATAATTTAAAAGAACAAAAATTTAGCGGGAGCCTTCGGTGCGGGCATGCGTTTAATTAATTAATTCCATGTAATTAACTCATTCCACATAATTAATTCTTTCCCATAAGGAATTCTTTCCCATAATTAATTATGTGGAGAGAGAGGGGTGAGAGAGAGATAGAAAAAATTGAAGATGTAGAAAAAATAATGGCTTAGAGTTGGTTTTTGAGAGACAGAGAGAGGAGGGGGAGAGACAAATGTCTGAGGAGGGAGAGAGAGAAATGGTGTCAGAAGAAATGCCCAAAAATAATAGATTTTACCCTCACATTAAATTCCACTCTTGAGTAAATGGCATTCACATGCACGGTTCACAGTAAATGTGGCTCCAAGGTTCAAAGTTCAGCCTAATTTCTTGTGCAGACTAATTCAAATTTCAAGCAAATTTAAAATCTCAGATTCAACGTTTTTCTCTAAAAGAGTTTCCCCTCAAAGCAAAGTTCCCCCCCAAAATTTTTCATAAACCATCATCTTAACCGTTGATTTATCTAACTTTAATCTCAGCCGTTTTCTATCAACCATTTTGTCCTAGTCAGCTTGTCCTAGTTAGCAAGGCAATTCAAAAAAAAAAGTCCTCAAACATAATATAGATATCTAACTTCAATCTCAGCCATCTTTTTGTCAACCATTTTGTCCTAGTCAGCTTGTCCTAGTCAGCAAGGCAATTCAAAAAAAGTTAGATGTTCACTTGAGCCACAAAAATTTCTTTATTCCCTTATATTTTCCATCAAATGAAAATCATCCTCTGAAATTTTTTACTCTTTCTATGGTGTTTTGGTACTCTAATTTCTATTACTTAACAAGGATGAAAGGTTACCCTATTTATCCATAATTGGTTAAATTGGACGCGGTTATTGGAGTTGCAGTTCCAATTCTTACTTTTAGACGACCTTCTGACCTCAGGCACATTCCATCCCCAATTTCTTCATTCATCTCTACTAATTATTTTTCTCATTCTTAGTCAGCAGCTAGCATCCCGCCAACATCAAGACGAATATTTTGGACCATGCATCTTCTTCTCAAGATATGGCTTCATATTTAAAACTTTAAAAGCTTTGATGTTTCCTTAAGGTCTTCAGTCCTACTTCGAAATGGTTTCCCTCCCCTTTTAGATTGACATATTGATGCATATGGGAGTATACTTTCCTATTTGTATCTAATGATTTACAACTTTGTAGTCTTGTATTGGGCTTGGAAGATGATCGATGTTTGGGGGCAGTTTGGCATGGCTTTTGTTGATGGTTGCACTTCTATAATCTATTATGTATTTCTTTGTTTTATCCTTCAACAATAGTTGTGTGCTTTATCTCTCAGTTGGAAAAAGAAATCAGCAGCGTGCAAAATTGGTTATTGCGATAATTAGTGTCTACACATTTAGATATTCAAAGTTAAATGAGCCATCACCTGATGTATAATAAACTGATGTATAATAAACCTAGTAGCTAAGTATCGGTTTCGGTCAGTTTCGGGCGAAACTGAGGAGTTTTGGTCGGTTTCGCCCGAAACTCCTCAGTTTCGCCCGAAACTGTTGTTGGAGAAGGATTGAAGGAGGGAGAAATGAGAAAGGAGGACTGAAGGAGGGAGAAAAGAGCCAATGAAAGAACAAAACAGCTTGCCACTAAACAGAAAACCAGTCCGTGCTTAAAAAGAGAGAGAAATCAGCGAATCTATGTGATTCTAACCCCGTGAATTTACAATTAACAGTGGAAAAAACTTTTCTAAAAGCAACATAAATCATGCTATGAAGAACACAAAGAAATTGAGAAGGAAAAAATCATGCTTTGAAGAACACAGAGAAATTGAGAAGAAAAAAATCATGCTTTGAAGAAGAACAAAGAAAAATTTAAAAGGAAAAAAAATTTTGAGGGAAGAAAACTTACCTCATGTCCTAGCTCCAAAATTCAGAGGGAACAATTCAACCACAGTTTAGAAAATTTTCACGGCATCAAGCCCACCGTGCCCTAGCTCCAAACCTTGGACCCATCGATGTGCCATATCCTTGTCGCCTTTGTTGTTCCCAAGCTTGTCGTTGTGCCCTAGCTTCGCTGAAAGCTGAATCGACGAGGGACGAGGGACGACGAGAAGCAACCAGACGTTTTCGTTGTTCGACGACTACCTCCGCCTTCTTCATAACCTAAACTGTCATCGGGGGTTGGGTTTGTGCCGCTGGAAAATAAAGACGATGGAGAGAAACGGAGATCGCCACAGAATCGAGACGAGAGAGAGACTGAGAGATCTATTTATTATTTAATTTAATTGGATTATAACTTGATTTAATAAAATCCCATATTCTATCAGCTATTTACAAGTATGCCATCACCTTAAAGCTCATCAATTTAATTGAATGGCAAACATATAAATATAAAGGATATTTTGAGCAAAAATTTAAAGGTGGAATGTCAACAGTCACCACCAGCTGTCGGTCCCATTGTACAGTTTGCTCATAAAGTTTTACTTATCTACAAGCTTGCCATTAAGTGTAACTCAGTTGCCATTAAGTGTAACTCAGTGATAACAAACTAATAGCAGACATGTAAATACTTGAACCTGTTTGAACTAAATTGGAAGGGAACTTCTTTGCACACCTACCATTTTACTCGTGCGCACAACTACTTATCTACAAGTTTGCCATTCAAAATTGTGTACGCATTTATATCTAAAAAAATACAATATAACTATACATGTAATACACCATTGTGTGTATATACTATATATTATATACATATTTAAAATATCTCCGAAACCTATACCCGAAACCCGAAACGAAACTGCCGAAACCGCCGATACAGACGAAACCGAAACTTACTTCCGAAACCACCGAAACGGGCGATACCGAAACCGAAACCTAAATTTTGGAAAGAGCGAAACCGAGACCGAAAACCTTGTAATACACCTGTTGAGCTTTCCCAATTTAGAATGCATGTGGTATTAGAAATGGCATTGTGATTTCTAATTTGGAGCCCTCTGATTTCCGTTTCTGAACAGTTAATACATAATTGCTTGCAGGAGCTTCATTTGCATGGGAATGACATAGGGAATGAGGGTGCACGGGCACTGATGTTGGGTCTTTCGGCTCATAAAGGTCTGCCAATTACTTTATTTAGGTATTATTGATTGTAACTGATTATTGTATCTCACCTGCTAAGTTGTTTTACAGGGAGATTAACGCTTTTAGATATTGGAAATAATGACATTGGCTCAAAAGGTGCTTTCCATGTTGCTGAGTATATAAAGAAAACTAAATCCTTATTATGGTTGAATCTCTACATGAATGACATTGGTGATGAGGTATACTGGATTAATCCATTTGAATACATTTTATATGTACATTTTATCTGCAAAAAGATGCAATATTTACAACACAATGCACTTTGGCATTTGGGTGCACATGTGGTCATGTGTAAGGAAACATGGTATGCGATGACAACCTACAGCACTCACCCCTTTCTAGTAGGTGTTCGACAAAGGCTCCACACCCTTCATGATGATCTCCATCTACAAAGCATGTACATGGACACTGGTCACCGATACACCATGACACGAATATAGGGACATGCCAAATTCTTAAAAAGTAGAATAATAAAGTGAAAAATAATATAAAATTGCAATGACAAGAAGTCAGCATCTAATCAAGTGACAAAAGCGAACAAAAATATCTTAAATAATTTAGTCGATTCATAATCTAGTTGATGAAGAACCAAAAAGATTAATAAACTTTGTGGAAGATTTTGGGGCAAGAACATATCAATTTAGGGTTTTGAGGCTTCTCACCAACGATTTTGAGGCTTTCACCAAGTAGTTGAATATTTCTCATGCTTTTGGGATTTAATTTTATCAAGCTTTCATTAATTCATTCATTGATTGTCACTAAAATAAGTTTTGGAGCTTATGTATATGCTTACAACTAGAAACAAATTTTCTCCCATCCAATGTGCGACTACACCAAATTATTAAAACATCATCTAAAATCCCAACAGATTAAATTTAAAAAACAAATAAAATCCTAACTAAAATTCTAACAAAAAATTCTAACTAAAAATCAAATAAATTTTCAATTAACTCCAACTAATTAGAACTAGATCTTTATCATTCTACCAGGCTTTGATTCTACCAGGCTTTGAGAATTTTACCACCTGGTGAATGGCGACATGAGTAGCACACTTGGATAGAAATCAATATTTCCTTGTAGTTAGAAAATATGTGTCCATGAACTTTGAAGTGTAGTAAGATGTAAATTGGTAGATGAGCGTCTTCCAAAAATTTCCCTCAAATCAAGAAAGGAAAATATATAGAATATATTTGTTAGTAAAGTGTGAAGGATCCACGATAACAAATTCGATATACTCAATCCGATTCAGTGGTGTTTATAACTGTCGTCCTGATGTAAGATTAACAAATGGTTCAAGATATGGCTCAGGCTCGGATTGCGATGTAGGATCAATATCAAGCTTTGGCTCTGGCTCGATCTCTGGCTATGGTTTTGAGTCTTTTGACTACAATTAAGGCTCCAATTCAAGCTCATGCTCTCAACCTCATATTCAGGATCTTGTTTAAGCTCATGTTTAGGCTTACACTTTATCTCGGATTCTGGCACAAGCTCTATCGTGGGCTCTGTCTTAGGTTTGATCTCTTGTTTCCTCTCCCATTGTTCGAACATTTGAAGAATTTTGTTGAAGAATTTTGTTGTTCTCACATATCTCTTCTAGTGGATCCTTCTCAACTTTCAGACTTGAGAATTGCGGGATACGTGGGGAATTAAGCGATGCTTAAAAAGATAATGACTTCGAAAAGTGGTTTTGAATACTGACTATCGACGATAAGGAACTTGAAATTTCATGCACCAAAATAGCGCTTCTTCACTTAACTTGTGATTTGCATATGTATATTTTGATTCGTTTGAAAAATCAAAACGTGAGAAGAAATGTTCTACTTGATATTACCAATCATCATATCCATACCTATCATTGAAGCTATTAAAGAATGAAATCTGTCTGAACATATCTCAGGCTCATAACTTGTTGGAAGAGAATAGTCTTTATAGTAATCATCGTAGTACCCCATAACTTAGAGTAGATCTTCCTGTACGAAATATGAACATGTCCATGAATAACAGCGACACGTGTGTGGTTGAGTTGGCTAGCCATTAGTGCAAACTATACTGAATTTGGACTTGAAACAATTCCAAAGTCTTCGAAACAACAAGACGACATTAAAAATCAGCAAAAATTCGGTCGAAAATCCTCAAAATTGTCATGGCTCATTGTGCCAGCCATTGCTCGGTTCGAGCCATTGACAGGTCAATGCGGCTTGGTTAGAGCCAGCTTCGGGTCGGCTCAGTCGGCTTGTCGACTTAGATCAGCTTGCGTCGGCTCAGATGGATCCGATGAATAGTACCTGCTCAGCCAGCTACTTGGCTCACACGACATGGCAGCTTGGGTCAATGTCGAGGTAGGCTCGACCGAGTTGACACTGTAGCAGATCGGCGTCGACCGTGTTTTTTGTCGAAATCAATGGCTGTTCGTCGCCTACTGCTTGATGTGGCCTCGATGGGAGCTATGGAATTGTTTAGGGGGTCGATGATCCTAGCCGTCGCTGGTGACGATACCGACAAGCGTTGAAGAGATTGTGACAGCGGTTGGGTGAGCTTTCGAACGCGGCGGTAGCGGTTGGCTATGGTGAAGTTGGGGAAGCATCAGGCAGTAACAGTGTGAATTGCAGGGGCCGCGTGAGGCGGCAGGGTCTAGGGTTAGGGTTAAGGTTTGGAATTTGTGTTTTTGGATCTGAAAATTGAGAAATGGAAGATGTGATCTATGCCAAATCTAATGTAGAACCAGAAAGATTTGGAAATTTTATGGAAGAGTTTGGTGAAGAATGGGTAAATTTAGGGTTCTAATGCTTTTGACCAAGAGTTCTGAGGCTTCTCACTCAGAAGTTGGACCTTTCTTAGAATTTGGAGATTTAATTTTCTCAAGCTTTCGTTGATTCATTCATTGATTACCAATAAAATAAGATTTAGAACCTATTTACATTGGACAATTTTTACAAAGAGCCCAAAAAAATTAATTAGGAAAACCGACCTATAAATAGTTTAATTGGCAAAATCGACCTCTTTTGTTCCAAGCAACAAACGAGGTAGGTTTCTTATGATTCTTCCACTTCAAATTCTACAGTGGACCAACCAAACTAATAGTGTATATTGTTGGATGTCATCAACCTTCTAATCCACATGGTGAAATATAAGATGGTTTTGACATGTTCCGAGCACATGTCAAGTGGCTACAAAGTCAACTGATAACAGAAATGCATTATAGAACATGTCAAATGCATCTGATATTTTTTCCCGATAGTACGAAAGTGTTTATGTAATCCAATATTGTGGGGTGACTTGCAGTAGGACTGCATGGGTAATCATATCATGAACATTATTGTAGCATCCTATCTAGACTCTATGTACACAAACGCACACACGCACACACGCATGCAGATAAAAATATATGGAGGAGAGATAAGCCACCTGTGTAGGAATTTTTTAGTATTGTCTCAAATTCACAGTTGAACCATTCTGATTCGATTGTCTGGATCCACACAATTTATCATTATTTCGCATTGTAAAGTATGCATGGATGAAACAACAATCTTATTTTGGGACTGCTCATCATGTATTGAGTGGTTGGAAAATGAACAATTTTTCATTATCAATAGAAGCGCGACCGACAATTTATGCATGAAAAGCATCCAAGTAATGTGATGAGGTCATCACGTATCAACGAAGACGTCACAATAATGATCGCGGGATGGACAACTAGGCCGAGGGCATTTTAGTGAAGTTTTAGGTATTTTTGCAAATTTTGGGTTTTGCAGGGGATGTAATTTGGACAAATCAGCCCTTATATATTTCGGGGAGGGTTTCATTTGTGATGGGTATGCAAAACTTGAGTGATAAACCCAAGCTTAGAGAGTAGAACCCCATAGATCAAGTGAGTAAGCTTTCTCTCTGAGATTCAAGCTTGGAGAGTTGGTTTCCTCTCAAGAGAACCCCTTATCTTGTATTCTTCTTTGATATTTATAAAAATCTCATTTTTGTTTTCAAACCCCTAGCTTTATCATCAAACTGGTATCAGAGCAAGATTCTGATGCCCACAACTAGAAAGATGGAATCTTTGGAAGGGAAACTCACTTCCGTAGATCTCTGAAGTTCCTCGATGTCGGATGATTGTAGATCTTCACTATGGTCACCGCTCTACTCCAGTTTTCTAGGTGGACCAGTATCTTGAAGAGAGGGACCACACATTGTAGGAGTTGCGACGACACTTGACGAGGGCACAACAGCTAATGAAGAGCGAGGCAAATGAGCACATGCGAGATGTTCAGTTCGAGGTGGGAGACATGATATATCTGAAGCTGTGACCGACTGACAGCGCTGCTTGGCACGTAGGCGGAACGAGAAGCTGTCGTCCCGATACTTTGGGCCGTACGAGGTAGAGGCCAGGATGGGCAAAGTGGCGCATCGGCCGAGGTTGCCACCAGATTCAGCTATACACCCCGTTTTTCATGTGTCGCAGCTCCGCCGGACCTTTGGAGATCTTGCCTCTTTATCGTCATTGCTCCCGACGCTCACAGATGACATGGATCTGCTTCTAGAGCCGACCGAGCTGAAGGGGGTTCGTCAGGAGAGCACGGGAGATGTTGCTTCGGTGGATCGACCTAGATTATGAGACATCCTGTGAATCTTACGATGTTATTCGCAGCGGTTCTCAGACTTCCACCTTGAGGACAAGGTGGTTCTTTTGGGGGAGTAATAATGAGGTCATCACGTATCAATGAAGACGTCGCGCGAAGGATTGCGGGATGGGCAACTAGGCCGATATCATTTTTGTGAAGTTTTGGGTATTATTTTGCAAAGTTTAGGTTTTCCCACTGGGGGTAAATGTAATTTGGGCAAATCAGCCCTTATATATTGGGGGTGGGTTTCATTTGTGATGGGTATGCAAAACTTGAGTGATAAACCCAAGCTTAGAAAGTGGAACCACATAGATCAAGTGAGAGTAAGCTTTCTCCCTTAGATTCAAGCTTAGAGAGTTGTGTTCCTCTCAAAAGAAATCATTATATTGTATTCCTCTTTGATATTTATAAAAATATCATCTTTTGTCTTCAAAACCCTAGCTTTCTCATCATATTGTTTGAACAGCATGCACTACTCTATACTTTGTAGCCCTTACATGTCAAAAGCGTAATTTAATTTAAGCATGACAATTTTGAGCAAGAGCATACACTTTTATGCATAAAAAGAGTAATACTAAAGCGCACACATTTTTTCAGAAGTATATTGGTCCTATAATTACAACATGTAATTGGCAGTGGCCCTGAACAGTTGGCTTCCTTTTTCTTCTTCTCACTAAAACAAGTGTGCCTCCAAACATCTCACCGATGTATGTGTTCCAGAATTAAAAGAGTCCAAATATTATGTATCATAGTTTTCTATTTTGGTCGCATCTAGGGCTTGGGATGGTCCTGTCATTTCTAGCCTATTTAGATGTTTTATCCACTTGCTCTTTTGACAATTTTGCGATGATTAAGATGTTGATGACCAGAATTGTGTTTCCTATTTATCATAAGTATGAGGATCTAAGCCTTATTGTGGTGTATGCTTACTTGTAATAATTTCTATGTGGACTTACACTTATGCAGTATTGTGCAATTTTTATTTTTAAAACATTTTCCCCGAATTTCCAAAATTTGTTTTTTTATTTTTTATTTTCTACTTTTTTTGGTTTAAATACATTTTTATTAAATAAATTGAAAACTAGTGTAGCTAACGCATTTCATTTTGTAGCTTACATTATGCTAGGCTTACAGGTCTATTTCTTCAGTGCACAAATGCTTTTTTAAACGTTGCATCCAAGGCACACCATTTCCTGTTCACGGATCTTTTTGAATGGAGACATGAAGGGGCTGTAGCATTCTTTTCTTGTCTACCATGTGTTGTTGAATACACTAATGGCTTGTGTCTCACATCCTCGTGTGTGTGTGTAGCAAAGTTGTCATGTCGTGATTAGTATCAGTGATAGGTATCAATTGTGTTTTTATGTATAGTATCCAATATCATATTGCTTCATGAACCAAAAGGTACGTAAACTCACATTGAGCAATGAAATAATTAAACATATGACTGAATGTATCACAAGAATATAAAAAATAAATATTAAACATGTATCACCATGAAGAAATGCTAAAAACCTGAATACATGACGCTTGGTGAGGCTCTAGGAATTTTATAAATATTAAACAATGTATCACCATGAAGAAATGCTTGATTATGTGACGCTCGGTGAGGCTCAAGCAATAACGGCAAGTCTCAATGATATTTGAGGAGTCTCGGCTAGGTTTGGAGATGCTTGATAAGGTTTGAGTGTCAATAAGTATCAAGAGGCCCAATGAGATTTGGGGAGCAACGTTGAGGCTCAATGATGCTGTAAAAAGATGGTCTAGGCTCGCCAAGGCTGTTGGAGTGACCCTGAAGCTCGAGTAGGCCAGAGGAGTAATGGCGAGGGTCGATGTGGTTGAGGGAGAGAAGGCATGGATAGAACAAACATGAGTTGAAGAACTTATGGGATCGACTGGAACAAATAGATTTTAATTGCACTTATTCAATTATGGGTCATTGTTGCTTAAATTTTGAAAAAAGATAAAAACCCAAACACAATTAGGATTAGACTGAAACTCGATTCAAGCGAGGAAGCACATCATTGTGATATGAATATTGGGTGATACATATCGCGCTAAGCATATCATATGATATTTAATCATATATGATACAAGGGACCGATCTGTATCTATTTCATAGCAAATCACAGTATTGATTCTATATAATGCGATATTGACGACTATGGTATATAAGCGCTCAATCCCATAAATACACAACAAACATCCCTGTGGATGATGTACACTACTCATTATGATTAGAAAACATTGCGCACACACAGATGGACACACACACACACACACACACACGTTCTTTTTTACGTTTTTAGCCTTTGGGATGGGGTTTACTGTAGGTGTGGTATGTGCATGGGTGCATGTTTGTAGCAGTCATCATTATGATCTTCCCCCCATCAATTATTTGGTTAACTGAAGCATAAAGGTGTACGTGTGCATGGCTGTGTGGGTCTTCAACTCTGGGTGGGTGGGTGGTGTGTGAAGGTAGGTCAACTGCACACAAGTGTGCCAGCGCGTGTGAGCCATTGTCATCTTTTCCCATGAAAATTTGGTAATCTGGATCAGTTGATACTTACAATGCTCTTTACAATGCTCTCAGTTGTAAAATTGACCAAATGTATAAGAAAACTTTCAACTTGTCATAATCCGTGTCTTTGGTGGCACAAAGTTTAAGGGTAAAAAGCAAACTACTAATTGTTCTTCTAGTCCTGCGGTCATTGACCTATTTGATTCTCTAGTCATGGTGCAGCCATGCTAGGATTTGTGCTCCTTGCTTCATCAGCTTGTTGGTTGTATGCTTCATTTTTTATACCTTATTTTTTGATTTCAGCATATATGAACTATTATACCTAATGTCTAACATATATAACCTTAGCAGGGAGCTAAAAGGATTGCAGATGCGTTGAAGGAGAACCGTACAATAACTACTATTGATTTGGTGAGAATGAAAGCCACTTTACAAGTTTCCAGTCATAATATCTTTGCTTCTGAAAATTTCTTCTATCAATTACTTGTAGAATTGAAAGGTGAAATAATGTCGTATGTAAGCAGTATTAAAACATGAGAAATATTTTGTAGTGCCTTTGGAAACATTTTCCAAAATTATACTGTTGCACGTAAGTGGTACTAATTGATATTCTGCCCCTCTCAAGCTATTCTGGATATCAATTAACTCCTATGGGGAAACATCCCAGTTGGTAGTTCTCATAATTTAGTGGCATTGGATGTCTTCCTCTTGAACATTAAAGGGAAACATGATCTGCTTGAATTTATAAAATTAAAAATGAAGATAATTGTATTGCTTAATATTTCTCATTTCAACTTCCAAATGCTGAAATGCTGATTAACGCTGATTAATTTATTTGAAAATACGAACCAATCCTTTTTATAATTCTAATGCAGTTTTCTAGTTTTCCTGTTCTCTATATTCAATTTGCCTTCCTTTTTTTCGCTTTTGTGAACTGTATTTCTCTTCACACTGTCAAACCCTTCCATCAGAAGTCCAACTTCAATTAGCATCTCTTCTTTCAGTAGTACCTAAAATCATGAGATGTAAGTTATATGTCTTTGATATTGTGCCACCATTATATTGATTTATATAATTTATAGTTGATCACTTTTCTATAATAATTACTTTCAAGTCTTTTTCTTCTTTCAGATTCGCCTTTTTCCTGCTTCTTTTAGTGAGAAGTTGGCATTCTTTTCGCTGTTCATCATTACATGCTTCCAGATAATTAGAAAGACAAACACATCATAATCTGCATGGCACACTCTCAGCAGCACATGATTAACTCGGGGATAATTTTGCAATCTCGTGAAATGATGCTGGAGGTAGTAAATATATGACATAGCTACAAGAAATTAGGCAACGCTAGGAGAGGTAGGGGTTCTTAAGAGAGACAAGTATAAGTGAAGGCTTGTGAAATTTGCTCCTCTGGGCACTTCTTTTATGTTGATACAAGTGTATATATGGCTTGTCAATTTTCAAGTGACATACCAAAAACATCCTTTTCTAAAAGAAGAGAGCTATGTCATTATTATATGAATGCAACCAATTGAAATAGATATTTATAAGGTAATTGATACATTCCATGTTGGATTGGGAGGTGGGGGAATGGTGGGATGGCATTGAATGAATATACACTTCTGTGACGACATTATTCACATATCTTTATCTTAATGTTTTTTTGCTTTTCATTTTTCAAAAATTTTTCCCTCCCTATTTTTCTCTTTCATTATGGTAAAGAAGGCATTGGCCTTTTCCCTATCAATGAACATGCTATTTTTTTTTATTATCTACATTTCCATGTTCATACAGGGCGGTAACAATATCCATGCAAGTGGGGCAAGTGAGATAGCTCGAGTTCTGAAAGATAATTCTGTTATCACAACAGTGAGTAATTTAGTTACAATCGGATATTTTTTTTGATGCTTGCTTCACGCGTATCATGACTTGATCCTTTTTGTTTCGGCAGTTGGAATTGGGCTACAACCCCATTGGTCCTGATGGTGCCAAGTCTCTGTGTGAAGTGATAAAGTTCCATGGGAAATTAGAAACACTAAAACTTGGATGGTGTCAGGTAATATCTAGTTTGAAACTCGCCTTTCAGTTTCAATTCAGGTAGGTTCTGTATAGATCTGTTGCATTCTTCTTGTTTCGCAGATAGGACCAAAGGGTGCCGAGTATGTTGCAGATGCCTTGAAATACAATACTACTATATCAACTTTGGACCTGCGGGCAAATGGGCTAGGAGACGATGTACACAATTTCCTCTTCAAATGCATTGGAGATTTTGTTTGGATTTTCCTATCACTGAAGTTGATTTGTCATCCTTCTAGGGCGCAGTCTGCTTGGCTCGCAGCTTAAGGATTGTTAATGAAGCTCTAACATCACTGGATCTTGGTTTCAATGAGATACGGGTACTAAAATTTTCACCTTCATACTTTATTTTGTTTATGAACATGTTAATGCACTTATTTCTGCATTCTGGGTATTTATAGACTTTTACATTTCAATACAGGACAATGGAGCTTTTGCTCTAGCACAAGCACTCAAGGCAAATGAAGATATTGCCGTCACATCCTTGAATCTTGCGAGCAATTTCCTTACCAAATATGGGCAGGTAACTGATATTTTGGCATTACAATGTTGCGTAGGTTCTGTGTTTGCGCGCATGTTAACCATATGTACATATAGGTTGCTCTTACGGAGGCTCGAGATCATGTGTATGAGATGAGCGAAAAGGAGATCAACATTTTCTTTTAGCTGTTCTTACATTATAGTTCTTTCCATGAGTTGGCGAGCTTTGCATGGCTAGTTTGGTGGATCATGCAGGTTCTGGGAGAGATTTTGTTATTCGGCATCACAAGCAAAGAAACTTGAAGAGAATTTTAGGGAAGGGTTAGTTGTATCGAAATTTTGGGTTCCTTGTAAATGGCCGTCTATAGTGTGGAGGAGATTATTTTTAGGCCGAGGAAGAAATTTGAGACAAATTTTGTAATATATACTCTTTGAGACAACGGTTAAAAAAGGCACCACAATTTATTAATTCGTTTATAATGGACTTTGAGTTCAGGGTGCTCTGTCCATTTTGCTGCAACAGAACTTTGTGTATATCTTAACCGATATCTTTTGGCATATATATGCATGGATGGCATAAGATGCCTATGTATTAATTTTAGGCATTCGCAAACATATATCTCAACACATCATTTTTCATTCTCATTTCTGCGCGCCTGCGTGTTTCTCATTATTTGTTACTCGTATGGATGCGTTTCTCTACATGTCATATTGTACCGCAGTTTGCAGAATAGTCTTAGCTGTATCATAGTGATATGCATCGCTCTTGGCTTGCTTGATATGGAAAGCCTTGGGTATTGCGAAGTGTCCAAAATCTCTAGCACCCCCATGATTAGTACATCGGCTCCATAAGATTCTCTTTTTTTTCCCCTCATCTTCTGATGGCGTAATATATGAGGACAAGGAGCAAGCTAGCTGCAACTTGCTGGGCACCGAGTTTGTTGGGATGAGCATGACACTTTATTTGCTGCCACCCATGCTAGCCAGCTTAAGACAAAACTCCAGCAAATATGACAATCACAACAAGAATAAAGACTGATGATCAGCGGCCACTCACTCAGCAGTCAAAGTCGCCGGCGGCCACGGTCCCGTGATGAGAATAACTGACGCGTATAAACAAATACCACAAGCTGCCTTCTTGGTTGCTTACCCATTTTGAACTCTCACAACGACAAATAAACGCACACAATCCACAAGTAGAAAGCTTTATAACGTTGCACGAAACTAACAAAAATGTTAGCTATCCATTGATTTGACTGTCAACATATCTTGCTAGCTCTATCCTCTATCTCTCAAGTTGCGTAGTTGAGAGGTACTTTGATTACTCGATCACGCAATGCATGCTCGCCTTTTGTGCTAGCTGTTGAGCATGACGCTCATCCGATGATGCATGGCCTATGGCCTGGGCCTGGCCTGACAGTGTTGTATATAAATATGTTAACGGGCGATGTTGGGATATGCACACTCAATTAATTATCATGATTAGCAACTCAAAGCCGAAGAATATGTGATGAGTGCTTCACGCCTAGTACTCCTGTTGGGCGCTCTTTTTGCAATACTAAGTATTGCTGCGACGAGACCGTTGTATGGCCAAAATAGTAGTTTCGATGGCAACTACGTTGTTACTTGGGGCGCAGACCATGTGAGGCACCTCGATGATGGAAGGATCGTTCAGCTCTCCATGGACAGATCATCTGGTAATGTTTGTTTTGGCATGCATGTTTGCACTTAGCCGTAGCCCTTCACAGTATATGCATGATCATATATATGTAGATACATATATCAACGTGCATGCTTAATTACATAAATTTTATATTTGCGCAGGTTCCGGGTTTTGTTCAAGGCTGAGATATGATTCGGGCTTCTTCCGTTTGGCTCTCAAAACACCCAAGAGAGACACTGCCGGCGTTGTCACAGCTTTCTATGTATGTCGTCGTTAATTCCTATATCACTAGACACTAGCTAGCCAGAATCCTTCAGTCATATACATATATATATAAGTTCATGTTTATCACAGCTATCATCGCCTACGAGCAACCACGACGAGCTAGACTTCGAGTTCTTGGGCAACAGAGAAGGAAAGCCGGCGACGTTACAGACAAACATATTCACAAAGGGACAGGGGAACAGGGAGCAGAGGATGCACTTGTGGTTCGACCCCTCGGAGGGATTTCACGAATATAAAGTGTTATGGAATCCCTACCACATAGTGTGAGTAGTAGAATAGGCCAGCGCATAGTCTTTATATATGCTCGATGCTGTTAACATGCAAATTGCGCGCAGGTTCTTCGTGGACGACGTACCGGTCAGGGTGTTCAAGAATTTAACGAGGAGGGGGGTGGGGTATCCGTCGCAGCCGATGCAAATATATGCGAGCTTGTGGAACGGGGAGGAGTGGGCCACCAACGGGGGGAAAGACAAGGTCAACTGGATGGACGCCCCTTTTGTGTCTCAATTTCAAGGCTTTGGCGTAGATGGATGCGGGTCTCATGAAGGGAGCCGGTCAGCATGCTCATCCTCGGAGTTTTGGTGGAACGAGGGGCTGTACAGGGAGCTGACTGCGGAACAGGCGTCGGCATATCAGAAGGCGAAGAAGCGCCTGACTTACGACTACTGTTCCGATGTGCGCAGGTTCCCCGTGACGCCTCCAGAATGCGGCCATCAATAGCAAACACTCGCTCCATCTTAGCTCCATCACATGCATGTTTTAATTGGCATCTTTGTATACTACTTCGGTGTATTAATCTCCCGGCTACAGCTTTGTCACTCCGGCCAATTGGCCTTTTATAGATATATGGATTTAATGTAGAAAAGCTGCTACCGGATCCAATCCAATGGATCAGGTGGCAAGACACATCCAATGGAATATGTCTCTTCTTATTAGATAGGTACTAGTGATAGCAACATCAGCAGCAACATCAGCATAAAGAAAGATAAAGAAGATGGCGTAGTACTGATCATAATGGTTCCACATAAATGCATACATGGGCCAACTCAAGGTGGCATGAAGCTGATACAGTCTGATACATGATGGTCGTCATAACAATAGCTGTTGATGAATAAACTAACAGGGGGGACGCAGATTAAGGGCACTTGGTGCGGTTGCCGTGGGTGAGCCACTGGGTGTAGCACGTCCCGCAGAGTTGAGTGTTGCCGGAAGTTCCAGGGGGGACGCAGAGGCATCGGGAGCAGCAGGCGACGCATGCCCTGTTGCACACATTCTGCCTTGAATGCACCGCACACCTCCCTTTGCATGCCCCTCCGCATTCTATACATTCACATGTTATTAGCATATACCTACTTGTGCTGTTGCTACCATAATTGATCATCAACTCGAGAATGGAATTGGGGTACCTTTGGCATCACCGACCCTTATTGGCGCTGGACGGGGAGTCGGTGCCGGAGCAAGCGCTGGTGGACGAGCAACCCCTATCTGCACCTGCATCCATCCATCCATATCTACATATTCTTTTTAACTAGTAAAATGAACCATCTGTACTCAATTCTACAAAACATACAAACTTTGTCAACTGGTACAGTGATAGGTTGTGTTCAAAGCTAGATCTTATTAATACTCGACTCTGAACTCGGCTGAACCTAATTAGTTTTACCTCGTCCAATTCGCTTACTGATCTCGCAGCATCTGCAGTGGCAGCGATGAACAAGAAGATGAGTGATGGGATGATCACAAGGAGCAGGGCTCCTGCCACCTCCCTCTCCCTGAAGCTTGTCATGATGATTGAAATGCTGCTGAAACTTGAGACTACTGATCATAAGAGGTAGGTAGTGCAAGATTATGAAGAACAACAATGGCCAGTCGACTACTATTAATAGGGAGCAGGAGTCAGTCAGGCGGCCAGCTGGCTGAGCATCTTAGTGAAGTAACAAGTTCGTATTCGTAAATAATAAAGGCAGGAGAGAATCCCAGAGGACATGGAATGGGCAACAAGCAAAGGAGGAAGCATGGGGTTTGGTGGCACTGGATCAGACTTGCTCAGCAAGTGATGTCCCATGTGACAATCGATTAAAGAAACATCGCTTCACATCACCCCAGGTTCGGGTAAGAAAAAATGACTCTCCTGTTGTGAAAATAAACAATAATTGATAATTTTATGGGTTGTCTATTAGCTGTCGCCAAGTAACATGCTGTCATTGCATTGCATATCAATTATTGCTCCCTGTGGGATTGTATGGATGCAGTACAATGATCATAGAGGTCAGAGATCTTACAGAGGTTAGTTAATGAACATTAAATATAGTGCCTCAGTTTTGTCGGCTCGTTTGCATGGAAACCCCATGCTGCATGCGGGTGCCTGCTCAGCTCCTGCCTCGACCTGCGGAAACGAAATACAAAATCGAATCAACCTTGGTTCGTAACCACATGCTCCCACGCAAGAGAACCGACTGAAACGTATAACATTTCTCATCAACATGTCCTGCATGTAAAGCATCTAAAGCTCATACATATCAATGTTTATGATCACCTATTTTTGCAGTGTACACTTATTTCTATCATGGTTTATTCTCAAATATTTACATTTAATGGAATGCACTGTTCCACCATGCACATGTGAACTGAGAACTTTGATTTAATTCCTTTAGATATTGAATCTTTCAAATATTCAATATGTGGTTAATTTTTGGTTTGTCTGGTGATAATGTTCCTGGCCTGTCTAATATTCATAAAATAGTTGATATTTTATGAGTTGTTTGATGCACAAATACATAGATTAGTGAAAAACATGTGGTACATGGTTAAAATGATCAGATAGGGTGACATGATGCATTTCAATTGGTCAAGCAAAAGCAAAAGCAAAAGCAAGTGCTACCCATATACCAGCTTTTTTCCTTGATCAATGGTAACATGCCACTTAATGTATCTGATCATTTTTGTTCAGGTGTATATTTTCCATTAATCGGCATATATGTGTTGTAAAGTTCCTGAACACGAAACAGTTACATTTTGTGAATAGCTTACAACAAATACCTCTCAATATAAGATGCGTCGGAAAAAACAATGAGAATTAACGCACAAATAAAAATCAAACAAATCTTAAACACCAAGCATACTGATTCGGACCTTTCCGATTTACGTCCAGTCTCCAAACAAATCCCGCCTTAGATTTGTATTATAATTTACAAACCCGCAAGAAATAGTACAAACCTCGTAACTTGACAAACAACTCTTATCAATTGCGAACCAGATCTAATTTAATTATTTAGATCTAATTTGATTAATAATTGACAAACAGCCCTCTGTCCCTCTGTACATCAAATTAAATTTGGGTTGGTATGATTTTTAATGTAGCTGGTGGTGTTGCAAGTGTGCTCTTTTGGTATCTTTGTTATTGTCTCCTCTGGCTTGCGTTGGGCAGAGAGTTGCTGATGTTGTTGTCAACTCCATTACAAAAATATCAGTTAAAGTTACGGATATGCCCATATATCAGTTTATCCGATAATCTTTAGCTAATTGTCGTAAGTACCATTTTGTTTCACAGCAGGAAATAATTAGGAACTGCACAAAACTATCCAATTATATGTGCTGAGGTAGTTTGAAAATGATTTTTCTTAGCTTTTCAAGAAAATTTGTGATCATATCTCTCGATCATACCGAGATGTGAAAACCGCACCACTTTGTTTGTCTCTATTTATTCTTCATTACAGATGTTTTTTCATTAGATGGTAGATGGTGTTTTCTGTTTTGCATCTCGTTATAAATGTACATAAAAATTCAATCCGAAGAATTGCTTTTTTAAAAATAGCATTGGCAAGAGGCATCATTCTTGTGTATAATTTTCAACAAAATAAGCATGCAAAAATACAAGAGGATTGTGATTATTTATTATCTTACATTATTTACTTCCAACTTGGAGAAAAATAATTCGGAGGTGTAGGAGGTGACTAAATACATAGTTATTAATCTACCATGTGATTAATAATTGTCAAACAACCCTTTTTTTCCTTTTGCTTAATAAGCCTTAACTAAGTTTTTTTCTCTGATGCTGCTCATCCTTGACCATTGCTGGTGCTTTGCTTCTCTCTTTATAGTTTTAGACGTCACAGTCGATGATATGTGGAACTATAAGATTTACTGTCGTCTTGTCCTAAGAAGGTGTTTTGAGTTTCTTAAAAGCGTGAAATGTACCTTTTGCTGTATTAACATCTGGTACCTGTACTCTATCTAGTTATATAAATAATTTAGTCATAACCCGTTACCGTGACATGTCATTTAAAATATTTTCCCGAAAAATCAACCGGTTCAAAATCTTTCCATTCAAAAATATCTACAGTTGAAAATCCACCACCCACCCCCGCGCCAACAAAAATTTATAGCCATCTGCAAAATATTATGTCCCCTAAACAAAAAATTTAACCACACTCCAGCTAAAATTTTGTTCCCCCAAGAATTATTTTGGTTCCCTTCAGATTTAATTCCATGAAAATTTACAATTTTAGTTCACTACAAACTTAAGTCCTAAAATTTTAAATTAAAATTTATTTCTATCTAGAGAATTTGCACTACAAGAAATCATGCTTTTAATGACGTACTTTCAATGGGAGAAACAAATCCCATCAATAAAGATCGGAGTTTCAATGGTGGAAACAAATAATGTCACTAACAGACGGTCGTAGATGGAAAAAAATTTCTGTCACTAAATGTGAGACTGAAAAAAAATTCTGTCACTAAAGGTCGGACTTTTAATAACAGAATATAATCCCGTCATCAAAGGTAGAACTTTCTCTACCGACGGACTTTTGCTGACGGCGCTTTAAACTGTCAGTGAAATTCATATCTATCAGGTCCAAAAGTCTGAAGAAATCTAATAGTGGGCTTCTGAATTCAATTGAAATTAATACAAATTATGTGCGACTACAAATTATGTGGGACTACTACAGATTATGAATCCATTGAAATTAATCATGGGCTTCTGAATTGCCTTGTTGTTTCTGTACACAATATGTGACAGTCAAGGAACATAAAGTCCTGAAAATGCAAGTACGAAGGTGAAACAACTGAGAACTCCTCATTTTAGATGATAAACACAAAACACACAGGTAAAGTGCTAACATGCATGACTCTCTCATGCAATGTCTAAATTCCTGCACTTGTAATGAGGAACCCTCTCAAACCAATTCACCAGAAAATCATAAATCATATGAATCCGCAGCTGCGACACAAACCAGTATTATAAAAGTTTGGATTTTAATAAGGTCAACAAAAGATTAGCAATCTACCTGTTTTTGCATCTCCCCCAGGGATAAGATCAGTCGAAGTATTCGAATACGAGAACCCAACTCCAGGGGGTGAATCGAGGAACAACACATTAGCAACTACAACAAGAACCACCAAACAAACAAGCAAGATCAAAATTTGATGCAAACCCAATTCAGATAAGCACTTTAAAAAAAATCAAACGAAACACACAAACACATATGTTCCATGCTATGGATTCAAATACAAAGTCCAGCCATCAGGCTTGGTCCTGAAAGGCCCAAGCTCATTAGATGCCCCGCAAGCAGTCAAAGAGCAGCCTGGCCCGTCGTTGAGCCAGAGCATCAACGATGTCGTCTCGGGATTCTTTGGGGTCTCGACAAGCCAATAGAACAGAACACTGTCGGTGAGAAGGGAAGTTGGGAGGAAGAATACTTCTGCTGTGAGAGAGATGCATAATTTGTATTAGTCTCACATTGCTCAGGTTGTCGCACAAGGGGTAGAATACATAGGTTTTTTTTGGGCTTAGCTTCACAAAATTGACAACGGACATCCCCCTGGGCCCATGCTTTGATTGTCCGAGTTTAAATTGGTTCCTAGGGCTCAGCTCGATGAAATTAATAACTGTACCTTCAAGCCTAAGACAGGCAGTCGAGTCCCACGATCAAGCACACACCCACTACACGCTGCCCCTCCCCAACCGTGGCACGATGCTTTTTTTTGCTGCATCAAAAGTAGATTTTTGCTGACGGCCTTCTATCAGAGAATGTCTTTCACTGACGGAAGTCTTACTTTTGCGGACAGTTTTCTGTCAGTGAATGTTTTTTTGCGGATGAAAAATTGTCAGCAAATGTTATTTTTGTTGACGTTTTTCATCTGTAGATGTTTACTTACCAATGCATGCTGAAGGGATTGCTGACGAAAATTTTCCGTCAGCGATAATTTTCGCCGAAAGGATTTTAACCTTTGCTACCGGATTTTTTCGTTAGTAAATGGCTTTTTTTTCTTGTAGTGTTAGTTCCCCTTAAAAATATTAGTTTCTCCAAAATTTAATTTCCTTCAGATTTAGTTACCCCAAAATTTTAGATACCAAAAATTTAGTTCCATCCAGATTTAGTTTCTCCTATTTATTCCAAAATTCTCTCCAAAATTTTGGAATTTTCCCATATAATTTTCACAAACTCTCATCCTACCCATTGATTCATTAAGATTCAATCGTAGCTGCCTTTCTTGTTCAATATTGAGTCACATCATGGTTGTTTTAATGATGAGCAAACAATGATTTCTTGAGTGTATATGTAGATCATGAGCAAACATGATTGAATATGAGCTAACATAGAAATCAAGTATGAATGGAGCCAACAAAGACAATGGAAACCAAAGGAACCAAGACATACTGAAGAACTTCAAGATTGCATCAAAAATCTTCATGCAATATTTCCATTTTGATGAAAATTTTATTTTAGCCTTGGTAGCATGTTAAAGTCTTTGTTGAAGCTCACTCATACATAGTAACACATAAAAAATATTTTAAAAATGTTTTTAAACGATTTTAATTGAAAACCACAGAGTTTTCTGATACGTATTAGTGTATCAAAAAACTAGTCGACCAATATATATATTGTGGTCAACAAGTGAGCATCGACCAGTGAGTTTGGTTGATCTTGGGATTTTGCAGCTCTGCCAGGGATCGACTAGTAAACACTAGTTGACCTGTGGGTGAACAATTGTCGACAAGTATTATTGTGTTGTCAGCTTATAATGGTCTGAATTCTAGTCTTTTTTTGCTCATTGTAGTGGTGCTTTGGTCAATATGTTAGGGCAAATTTGAGGGTTATATATAATATATAGGGTGTTGTTCATGAAATTATTACTAACTTGAAAGATTAATTTTCTTGAGTGAACAGAGTTTTTAAGTGAAAAAACTTTTATGCAAAACCCTTTTTTTGGCATATGTTTTGAAGTGTTTTCATAATTTTTCTTGGCCAAATTTTCTTGATATCAAAACTTTTATGTTTCACATCATTTGAAGATCAACCACTATAGTAACAACACATCAACACAAGAACTTCAACTCAAAGGTGTAAAATTGTATTGTAAGTATTTCTCACTTTTGTAAGGTGTTTTCTCTCTTAAGGAGAGGTGTTGTATTTGATCTCACTGAAGACATGTTGTAATCCTTGTATCATTGGAGATGTATTTAGTGAATTTATGTCATTGTAAGGACGTGTGGCTAGACTCGGGTACAAGGTACCTGAAGCAAGGTATATCGATTGTCTCTCTCTAGGCTTATTATTTATGTACTTGCAATTGTTTTAAGCTTTCACAATACTCTTCATTTTGCAAGTAATTTTGTGGATTAAGATTTAATTAGCTAACTCTAATTAACAACTTAGCCAGAATTTTCTAGAGGGATTTAATAATTTGTAATATACTATTCATCCCTGCTCTAGTATTCTATTTGTCATCCCCAGGGATCCAACACTTTTAACCTACCTTTTGTCCATTAAATAAAAGATATTTATAGCTAGGGCTTTAGCTCCATCCTACTTCTCCACCCACCAACCCCAGAGAGAGAGAGAGAGAGAGAGAGAGAGAGAGAGAGAGAGAGAGAGAGAGAGAGAGAGAGAGAGAGAGAGAGAGAGAGATCCTAGAGGGGGCAAAAATAGTCAAAACAATAAAAATAAAAAAGTGTTCTTGTCAAAGGTAGACATGTAGCTAACGAATTTACAGTCCGACTGAGAGATGTCTAAATCCTCTAGACAATGGAGGCATATCCGTACAATTGTCATCATGATGATAGTGAAAACAATTTTTTGCAATTGTCTCAGTATATGGATATGATTTTATTGAATTTTTAACATTTATTTTGTTTGATGCTTGACACACTCGATTTATAGCGAGATTGATGGCAGTCTGAGAGAGAGGAGAGTTCTCTTATTCAGCATTGACTTTCTACTATTCGAGATAGTCTCACTACATACACAAATAATTCCATGGATTTCCCTCACAAGAAGTATGATACCTTCCTTCAGTTAGGGCTAAATTCATGTAGTATAGGATTGTCAGCTTCGATTGTCCACTTGACTCACGTTACACTCCTTTTAGGACTTCAATCCTGGTTCGAGAGCTAGTAGCTTGGTTTTGTAGTTTGCAAATGAAGCTAGCTTTCTTCGATCGTAGGCTTCTACTTATAGCTAGAGAAGAAAGAGGGCAAAAAAAAATCCTAGAGGGTGATGGCAATGATGATGATAAAGTGGTATTGTCAACTTCATGCTGGAAAATGGTGGCATTGTCTTCAAGCGTAAGATAAACCAATGGAGCCCAGATTTTAAGCGGGGAAAGGAATGGATGAGAACTTGTTGTCTACCATGAAATAAAATGAATTTTATCTAAATCCATAGGATTTTGGACCATGAATAGAAAAAATTGTTTCATGTTTTAGGAAAACTAAGATAAACATTAGACCAGTTCAAGCAAGTCTATTCTGCTAAGCTTATATGGTATATGCTCTTTATGAGAAATGGATGGGCAAGATATGTGAACCAGTGCGAAGGGAACATAGTCACAAGAAACATTGGTAATGTTATTGTTATATCCTTGAGCTGCATTGGAGTGGAGTGAAAGGAAATTCGTGGGTACAGAGTGGGTGGGTACTATGGCACAGTTTAGCAACAAGGGAACGCTAGGGTTGCATGTCGTGGGATTTCGACTGTGATCTCGTCTAACTAATGACAGGTGTTGTAAAAAGTTGTGTAGCCTGCATAGGCTCACACCTGAGCAATGCAGCCTTCATGGTGCGGTTGGTAGAGGCGACGCGGCTCTAGGTCAGTAGGCATCATCCATGGGAGCCTACAACTGGCCTAGCGCTCCCTAAGACAATGCCACTGATGATAAGGCACACGCCCAAGTGCCCCCGTCTCGGATGCAGCCATTTGCCAAACTATGTAGAAAGAATTGAGTGTTTCTATCCCAATACTGATATCAAATGCCATCAATTTCATTTATAACAAAAACCGGCGGATAGCTTAGCATAAGTCGAGCATTTTGTCGAGCATATAGGAGGCAACTCCAGATAAAGCAAATCATCACATAATAACAAAACCTCGGGTTCCTTTTTGTTTGTGAATGGGAAGTCAAGCAGGCATTTCATCGAACACATTGAAGACAGTACAAAATGTACCTGGATTCTAGACTGGTTGTGATGGGAAGCAGTGAACATGGATTGAGAAAGGCGGCAGGATGTCCCAAGAGACTTCCACGAAACCCATTCATAGGCAAAGAAGCTGCTGCTGCTGCTATCATCGCCGGCAGCAGAAGCAGCACCTTCGTTCTTGAAATATGTCTGCGACGATGGTGAAGATGATGTGGGAAGGCCCGAAGGCTCGAGCAAGGAAATCTGTTGGTGGGCTGCCGTCGTTGTCGATGCGACGCAGAGAGAAGACAATTGTGGGCCGTAGAGGATGGGAAGAAGAGCGCCTGGAGATGACGAAAGTGAAGCTGATCTTTATTACGGTTATGCACACAAATCTCCCTCGGCCGTTTAGATTATATTACGGTTATGCACGCTGACAAAACCCATTCATGTCTCTACAGGAGCGATGGAGCCCAATACCCTGAGCCCAAATCCGGCCCGTTTAATAATCGGGCTAAAAAGGTACGCCCCATTCTGATCAAAAGGTGCCCATGTTAGGCACAAGCCAGGTCCAATTAGTGGCCATAAATGGATGAAAGCACACAAATCTTACATTTACAAACCCTCTTAATTGGTGTATTTGATTTCACACACATAAACTACTAACTAACTTCGTGTAGCCATGACCATATAATTGCTGTGCATGTTATCTCCGCTTGCAATTCCTCGAGCCAACGTTTTTTCTGATCATATTCTTCCTAATTTTCGATGTGTCCCTGAGCGTGCAATTGCTGATAGAACTTCTTGATGAACTCCTCGGCCATGGTATCCACTTCGCTGCTCAATCCGTCGGCGGCCTCCTCAGCCAGCGAGTAGTTGGAGATCCTCACTGAAAATGGCGAAGGAATCGATGCAACATCCCTCGATTTGTAAGCAATCTGCGGCGAGCGCTGATGAATTCCCGATGACTTGTGCTCAGCTTGCTCGTCGACGGGAGGGGCGCCGATGCAAGGGAAATAGCTGTGTATGCGCTTCAAATTCAGGGGCAAAAATCCAGGATTGGGGGTGTTGCTGCAAGAGAACTCGTACTCGTCTGGACCAAACACATGCCCATTCGGTGTTGCTGCACCATGTTCACTCTGCTGCTGCTGCTGCTGCTGATGGTGGTGGTGGTGATGGGACATGAGAGCCCGCAGCGACTTGCCAAGGAGCTTGCCCCTCTTCATCAGCATGTTAACGTCCATTAACATCAGCTTGCGCTTCGACACAAGCCCATTCTTCATCATGAAGAAGGCAAGCTTGAAGATGTTCCAAAGTTTCCTAGACACTTTAGGAGCGCACTGCAACTCCATATCTCATCAAACAACGGTCCTGTATGTTATTGATTGATAAATGTTCTGCGATCGAGTTTTAAGAAGAGAGAAGAGGAGGGGATGTGGGACGAACATTGGGATGAAGAGATGCACGCCTATTTATAAACACGAGGAAGAGGGTAGCAAGATGTGGATAATATTAGAATATTGTAAGTGGTAGATATTAATTAAGTGGGGAGCAGTAACGTTGAGCAAAAGTCGAAAAGCAAAACAGAGAAAGCTTAGTGGCTAAGGGAAGAGGGCTCCCCCTTTTTTCCGTTTGTATCGGTTTGAAGACTGGAGCGTTTGATCTGTGCCCATTTGTCTCCACATTGATGCATGCTCATCACGACAAGTAACAACAGCATGCAACACATTGCTTGCTGTCGAAATATCTAGCCCACTCTTTTAGCCTAATTTCACACTTTTGTCATGAAGAGAGAGAGAAAGAGAGAGTCGTGTGCCTACTTGAGCCTATCCTAATAAACTTTGCTTTGTTAAAGTGGAAAAAAGGGACATGGTTGATTAACAACCCCAAGCCTATAACTTTTGCAGTTTGGCCAAATACTAAAACCTGTAACTTTTGCAGTCTCAAGCTTCTCATCTGCTTCCTGTTTTGGTTCTCTTCAAAGTTTAAAACAAATAGACCGCACTCCAAGTTTCCAACATTAAACTCGTTTGTCATCAGCAACGTACATGGCTTTTCAACTTAATTAGTATGACTGTGTGTACATCTTTTTGGTTCTTTAATCAAATCATGAGGAGGTCCAGAAACAGGGTATCCGATAAAGCTCTCTTGCTCAAAAAGCAAGCAATGCAATGCAAGCGGAGAATCGGGCAGGATTGCATACCATCGTCATTCAGTCGCGCGCGAGGGCAATGAGGTTGCTTACAACTGTAATCAATTCACACAGCCGTCTATATTGTTGTCGTATGATCCTCTCTTCCCCCAGATTTCATGCATGAAAGTAGCTGCCTGTCAGCAACCAAGGGCTGCAATACATCAAGCAGTGCTTCAAACTTGAGTTGTGTTTGATAAATTGGACTGGCTATCATTGCCTTTAGCCTCAGGCCCAAATCCCAATTGGCCTATGTATTTAAGCTGATGAGTTTTCAATCAGTCGGGCTCTGGCCCATATTAACATAAGCCCAACTTCGCATCTTACTCTGTAATTAGCCCAGAAAATATAGATATAGTATGATATGGTAATAAGAATTAATTAATGCTAATTGATGTATAAGACGTACACACGTCATTTCTGTGGTCGGCAATTTTAAAATTTGACTCCTGTCTAATTGTGTAGCGGCAAGAGAGAGAAAAAAATTAAACGCCCACGTGGCCCAGTAATTTGGACCCAAATTCATTTTCATTTTCTAATCCATTGATTTCATTTCGATTTTTCAAGCGTAACGGTCCAAATAGGGGCATATTCGTCATCCAGGCCCTAAAATATTTGAAAACGGGGAATCTCTATTTTATTCCATTTCTACTACTCTCTCACTGAACCCTAATTTCAATTGAAGAAGAAGAAACGAAAGAACTTGATCAAATCGACCAATCCAATTGGGATAATAATCTGAGAGGATGGGCGATTTCTTGGGATCTGTTCGCAGATCCCTCGTCTTCCGGCCTTGCCCTAATCCCGACGACGCTCCTTCAACCGGCGGATTCACTGAAAAGATCGGATATTGCTTGAGGAAATCCAGGGTCGGCCTCGGGTTAGGGTTAGGGTTTCTTCCCAAACTCCCATCTCCGCCGGTGCCGCCGCCTTCTTCTGCTACTGTTAGTCGGCCGATCGTTGAGGACGATGCCCCTCCGATCCGGTGGCGCAAGGGGGAGTTGATCGGATGCGGCGCCTTCGGCCATGTTTATATGGGAATGAATCTGGATTCTGGAGAGCTTCTTGCCGTTAAGCAGGTGACTTTTCTAATCCCCCATTTTCCTTACTGTTGGGGGTTTTAGATCAGTAGTTGGGGCTTCGATTACTCATTCAATTTTTTTTTCCAGGTTTTGATTGGGGCGAACGGTTCGTCCAAAGAGAAAGCCCAAGTCAGCATCTATATCTCATTTTCTTTTATTATTTTGCAGTTTCTTGTTTGATAAGTTAAGTTTGTGTGGCAGGCTCATGTTAGAGAGCTGGAGGAAGAAGTCAAGCTTCTCAAAAACCTTTCTCACCCTAATATTGTTGTGAGTGCCTTTGCAATTTTTAATTTTTAATTTATGAAGAAATGGCTTTATTTTCGTCTATTTCGGCTTTACAATAGAGATATTTGGGGACTGCAAGAGAAGATACTACCTTAAACATATTGCTGGAATTTGTTCCCGGTGGATCAATCTCATCGTTGCTTGGGAAATTTGGCTCCTTCCCTGAAGCTGTAAGTAACTATGTCCTTTGACCGAGTTGGTTAGTTTCCTAATACATGCTAATATTTTATTTTTGGTTCTCTTTAGGTTATAAGAATGTACACTAAACAGATTTTGCAAGGACTTGAATATCTCCATCGCAATAAAATTATACACAGGGATATAAAGGTTTGCTGGTTCCCTTTGGTTTAAATTTAAGTACATGAATTACCTTATATGTATTTTTTTTTACTATAATTGTGTCGATCAAATTTTAGGGGGCCAACATTCTTGTTGATAACAAAGGTTGCATCAAACTTGCAGACTTTGGGGCATCCAAGCAAGTTGCTAAGCTGGTATGGATGTAGAATTGTTTTTCTCCTTTTTTGCCATCTAGCGTTGTTGTGATCTTTTATTCAATTATGCTACTTCACAAACATGTGAACTGTGGGTCAGCTATGATTCATTATTGTTCCATATTTCTGTTGCTTCTTAATAAAATAAAATAAAGGTTATCTGACATTTATCTGCCTAATCTCTCATGGACTTATTTATTTGAATTTGTAACTAGGCTACCATGACTGCTGCCAAATCAATGAAAGGCACTCCATATTGGATGGCACCAGAAGTAATTGTTCAGAGCGGGCATAGCTTGTAAGAATTGATTTATTCCCACTCTCTTTTGATTTATTACTTTGCTCCATGTTATGACACTTCAAAGTTTGTGGGTTGATGTATCAAGTCTCTGCGCATAGCATTAGACTATCTTGTTTGGGTGTTTTAGCTATTCTGGGTTTGAGCTAGCCTCTGATTGTCATTTTGAATATGTTTGGGACACTGACACTGTCTGTTTCAATTGATTTCAACAATAGCGAGCTAAAACCCTATAATGAGACAAGGGAAAAAATGTTGAATAACTAAACATGTACATAATATGAATCGAGTCTTACAGGAAAAAAAACTAGTGCTTTTTATTGATTGTACTGGAAGTGAAATATATAAAAACATGGATATAGATAGGGCTGTTGACGAACGAGCTTGAACGAGCTTGAACATGGAGCTTGGTTTTGTTCATGAACAAAATCCATGTTCAAGCTCTATTCGTTTACTAATCGAGCTTTAAAAACCTGTTCAAGCTTGTTTGTTAAGCTTACCGAACGAACGTAAACGAACGTAAATAAACATTTACCGAGCTTGTTCACGAGTAGTTAATCGAAATTTCTGTTCGTTTACAATACTTATCGAGCTTGTTCGCGAACATGTTCAGGAATATGTTCGTGAGTTCACAATCAATCTTGTTCATCAACAGATTTTCAACCAAACAAACGAACGTCAATTTTTTTAATCAGGAATAATATTTTTTAAACATAATTGCCAATGACTAAATTAATTAATTAAAAGGATTAAATATTTGCAGGACAAAAACAAATAAATGCAGCATAATAGCTCCATAAATCCCATTATAAGCATCCATTTCAAGTATAGTAAAAATATAGTATTTGTCTAAATTTACTATGTTCGGTACATGTTCGTTCATGAACACTTAACGAGCTTGTTCGTGAACATCACTTAACGAGCTTGTTCACGAACACTTAACGAGCTTGTTCATGAACATAAATGAATGAACACAGTTATGTTCAAGCTCTGTTCGTTAACTAACCGAGCTCTAAAACTCTGTTCAAGCTTGTTCACTAAGCTTCCTAAACGAACGTAAATAAACATGTATCGAGCTTGTTCACAAGTAGTTCGTCGAACGTTCTGTTTGTCAACGGCCCTAGATATAGAGCATCAAGAACCCATGCGTAGCACAACCTAATAGTACGGTTATCAGGCACCTATAATGCATCATTAATATGTTATATATCTATATGTTTTATTATGATGTTGTTCAATTTATAAGGCTTGTTGACATCTTTTTGAAGACATTCCTTCTCTGTATCTAGATGTTGGTGTTGTTTAACCCATAAGCTCAAGCTGTTTTGCTAAATGAATATCTGTATGGGTCCACAAGGCATTCTCCTCATTATCTACTTATGTTTTTAGAAAGTGTGATGTTATTTTAAGTTCCAAAATACATATAATTTTTAAGTGACATCCAAACATGTAATTGAACTGTCCAATACCTTCCACACTTGCATAGACATAGATACACCTTCAGTTTACAGTTAGCATATAGGTATATATGTCTCTGGATTCCATCTGGAAACACAAAAGCTAGAATCTAGCTCCAGCGAATACTGGAAACATTAACTTCCATCCCTGGCTTCCAGTTCACGTTTCGACCGTGAAACGTATATCCATTGGCTTTTCCCGTTCAACATTGCTGCCTTCCTTTATCTGCATGTCAACGAACAATGCGCAATGTGCATGTTTGTCGGATGCATCTTCATACTCATGAGGATGTGGGTGACACTACAACACCTCTTGTGTGTCCTACTCGATCTTAAAAATCACTACCCCAATCGAGATTCCACACACCCCTTCCAGCCACGCAGGTCATCGGAATCCACGGATACCATGTCGACATGAAGAAAGGTCATGTGCTCCGTAAAGAACTGGTATGGTTCAAAGAGATAACTCCAGCCGGTCTTGTTGAGCTCGATCTCCTTGCAGATTTTGTGGACACATTGGAACTATTCCACCATAATCCGGAGGGTGCCGGTGGTGACATTCTGGCTGGAATTCATGCAATAAGGCGTGGCATGCATTCCAATGTATCAGGGTCCCTCGGGGACGTCAATTGGGCACTGTTGGTTGCCTGTGTATGCCAGCTATACGGTATACCCCCCAATGCTGCACCTAGCACGCTGCGTGCTCGATTTTTAGAATCTACTCGCAGTGGCGTTGACCGAATTCGGTCATGCTTTGAAACATCGAGGATGAGAGACGGCTCGGGTTCCATGTGTGGGATCTAAGAAGGAACCCGGGCGACTGTACTCACCTCATGCACATCATTACACCCGTGTATCTATGCATGAATTTCAGCTATAATGTCACCGCTGATACCCTCCGGATTATGATGGAACAGTTCCAATGTGCCCACAAAATCTGCGAAGAGATCGAGCTCAACATGGCCGGCTGGAGTGATTTCTTTGAATCATACCAGTTCTTTAAGGAGCACATGACCTTTCTTCAGGACATGGTGTCTGCGGATTCCGATGACCTGTGCGGCTGGAAGGGATGTGTGGAATCTCGATTGAGGACATTGATTCTTAAGATGAAGCAGGACACACAAGGGGTGTTGTAGTGACATCCACTTCCCAATGAGTATGAAGATGCATCCGACAAACATGCACATTGCGTTCGTCGACATGCAGATAAAGGAAGGCAGCAATGTTGAACGGGAAAAGCCGATTGATATACGTTTCACGATCGAAAAGTTCAAGGAGTTGTTTAACATGTACGTGGACTGGAAGACATGGATGGAAATTTATGTTTCTAGTGTTCGCCGGAACTAGATTCCAACTTTTGTGTTTCCAGATGGAATCCAGAGACCCATCTGTATAAAACTCGAGGGTGATAAACCTATATGTGAGGAGGCAGACATCGCATGAGGTTGGATGGCAAGGAACTTTTGAAACTGCACGAGCATATGTGTGGGTCTATTGACAGCATAACCATTGCAGTAGTAGAAAGAGGTGGTTTATATGTCCACCGTGGCAATTAATTTCCAGACTTCCCCCACGTGATCTCAGTCTTGGCCTTTTGGATTGATCGCCACCTTGATTCGTCTCTCACTTCTAACATGGATGTCACAATCCTCTTCTCTACGGTAAGACCATTATTTTTGAGAGTCTCTGCAATGGTCACAGCAGTGGCAATGGCCATCCCAAGAGTGGAAAGCTCGGCTTCGTTATGCTGTTGCATTTATCTCTTGGCAAGATTGACGTAGAAGAATAGATGCTTTGTGTTGGAGACCTGGATTCGGTTCTCCTTGTGTGTTTCGCTAATGCCAAGGTTGTTTATGACCTCAGTCACCTTGTTCGAGTTAAATATTTACCGCAAGTGCACGTGTTATTGTAGCACAAACGGGTCGATCTCAGGAAAGTTAGGGATTAAGTACCAGTCAATTACAGACTATAGTTAGCTACGCGATTTCTGACCGGATAATGAGAATTTAGCTAAGGGTTTATCAATAAGAGAAAATTCTAAAGCTAAGTATCCACACTATCATGAATTAATTATAAGATTGAAAGAATTGATTCATTGGACTAATACCTCGGGTGAGATTATTGTTTCTTATAATACGACTGAATACATTCGCCCGATGTGTTATAGGCCTATCTATCATGAGATGACACCTACTCTCGTGGTTCCCAAATCATGATAAAAACAGTAATAGCCAACAATAAATAGTTTCCAATCGTTGTTCTCGCATACTCTCGTGGGAGAACTCAGATCAATGTCTAGGATCTCTAATTTAAGATCCAACTCTCATTGATAATCTTAAATAAGGAGATATTAATTTAACCCTCGAAAAGCATCAATTGGAAACCCAAACTCTCGTTGGTGATTTATGAATTGATAACAAATCAAGCGAAAAATTAATAATAAGCACGTCCTAGACAAAATCCTAATCAATGGTTCAATAAATTGAGACTAAAGCGATCAAGTCAATTCATATAGTTAATCATGGTAGGGTTCAACTCAATCCTAGGCAAAAGACTACTCATAAGTTATATCATTAATTACAACACAATTTATATAAGAACGCATAGAAGCATAGAATTAACGAGATGAATTAAGAAAATAGATACATATTTGATGACGGAAATAAACTTCCAAGTCTCCCATCTTTAAGTGCAAAAGAAATCAACAAAAATCTCCCAAAAGAAAACAAGCAGCCGTCCACTTTACAATGAAACCCCCTAGGAAAACCCGCTCTAAAATCCTCTTCAAAAGTTGTCTTTATACCCCATGCAAATCCCAATCAAATCGGGTCCAGTAAATAAGTCGTAACCCAATACTACGCATTGGCACGGTCGTGCCATTTGCCAGTTCATTTTGGCATGCTCGTGTCAATTTCCTGTAGCAGCTTCTGTTGATCTGGTACGGCCGTGCCAGATCCTGTGTTGAAATGGCACAGTCGTGCCATTTTCATGAACAATTCCTTGTTGACTTGGCACGGTCGTGCCAAGTTCTGGGCTTCTTCCTGGGTGATGCACGGCCATGCGACTTCCATGTTCTTGGCACGGTCGTGCCAAGTGTTGTTGGGCTCTAAATTTCCTTCTTTTGGCTCTTATTGCTCCGTCTCGCTTCGCCTTTATGCACCTTGACTTCCAAATAGCCTGATTTGGCCTGAAATGCACATAATACACACTAAGAGTGAAATGCAACAAAATAACTAAAAATGCATGGACAATCAAAATAAAACATGAAAAATTCCTAACAAAATAATACTAAAAACTATGCAAAATATGCACACAACAAAATTCCCCAAGGTAAACTCTTTCTTGTTCTCAATGAAGACAACGTGACATGTAAAACAAAGGAAGAAAGTGTCGAGCGCACAAAAGCAATAAATTCGGGGTTTCACACAAATGACACATCAAACTTCATCGTTATTCGAAGTTTCATACAAATCACATATTCGTCATGATCTCAAGTCCAATATGCATACTCATGAAAGAGAATAAACCATGAATAATATTTCAATTTGGTTCAAATTAGAAAGATGACAACTAATGATAAGCACTTATCAATATTAAAACACAATTTCGTATCATAGTATCTCAATAGTCAAAAACTCGACCATAATGACACACTATCTTAATCCGTGGAGGTTGGAAATGCGACTCATGTTTATTTTCTTCTTCTTTTTCTCTTTTTTCATATGAAACATGGTTGCGAGCTTCTGGTCCATGTCTTCCAAATTGGACGATTTTAGAGCATTAGGCCAAGGACAACTCGGACTTGCTAACTCGGACCACCCAAGATTCATTTATTTCTTCCTCGTGCACTCCTCTAAATCTTATCTTTCGGCACGAATACCACAATACTTCTTGAGCTACGAGGACCCAGTTACTCAATCAAGACTAGAAGGACGGTGCACTAGAATTTTTTTACATATCAACCAACCACACCTTAGGCTTCAACCAAGTATAAGTTTATGGTCAACTGTCATCAAATCGAAACCTGGTCTACTCAATCGGTTCAATCATGACTCGTGCATCACAATGATTGTCACAAACTAATCTAAACCATCACGAAGACAAATTCATGGAATTATGCACTAACTTCATGAGTGTCATATTCAAAGATGATGTCATGAAGAAAAACAATAAGAGCATGCCGATCAGCACTTCAGGAGTTTGAATGGAAAGGTATTAGTCCGAAGATAGACGCTGTACACATTTTTTTCTCTTTTTTTGTTTTTAAAGTATGCAATACATGATGGAATAACAAAAAATGTGAGAGATGGGATGCAATGATGATGCAAAGATGCAATGATGATGATGCAAGCAATACATAACGGGCTTCTAAGTGAACCCCTTTTCCAAGCTAGAACAAAGCATTGCCCTCAATGTGAAAGTGAAGTAAAAAACAATGGTAAAATAAAGGGAAGGAGGCTTAGTCGTCGCCACCATCTGGTGGTGGTTGGGGGTGCTCGGTGGTAGACGAAGTGACCCTCACTAACGTGCCACTGACACATGGCAGATGTATGTTATCTACAGTTTCCGGCATGGTGGATATCGTGTTATCCAAAGCGGAAAAATGTGTCATGAAGTCCGTAGGTAAGTGAGTACCGGTGGGTCCAGCACCATCACCTTTCCCAATAAGCTCCTCAAGCTCAACATGCACGTGGATGTCAGATGGTGGTGACCAATTCGTGTCTCTGGTGACACGGGTCTACTCTGGGGTTGGTAAGACCGTGTATTCAGTGTGGGAGGGGCTGAGTAACAAAAAATACTTATCATCACCACCCGGTCTGATCATATGCAGTGTACAAGGGCGGCAATGCCAAGGTTAGGGAAACCATCGGCCTTGTGCATGTCAGTCGTGATCTTTAGGTGAAATGGGGGCGTGGGTGGCAATAAGAGTGATAAGGCCACCAGAACAAATCTCACCCAATGCGAACTCGGCCACCTTGTGGAGTCTAGCAACCAACCACGATGCAGTATCGAGAGGGACACGAGGAGAAGCGTGGTCGGCTATGCCGACAATGCCTCGTGCGGGGACCCGTGGTCGGTCATCGCCCAAAGAATGAAGAGCTCTTGGCGAGACACAGTGCCGGTGTCCAACCTACTAAAGATAGTACGTGCTAGGCGGAGGAATATACACACTTGGCACGAGGCCTTAGCGGAGGCATGTTGAATGATGCACGAGACCTTACACACTTGGTGTTCGTAATTTTTGGCACCCGTGATAGAATGTCAAAAGGCGGCCTTACCGGCTCTGGATGTATCCCTGAAACATTGTAGTTTTATCGCAAGCACACAGTTAAGTGGTGAGCTGGTATCGAATTACGGGGAGGAACTGTTGGTATTATATTGGTTACTTAGCAGAGATGAAACAATGGTGGGGGAATATATGGTGTCACAAGCGTATAAAATGTCGGTTGTAAATTCAATCAATAAAAATGTCTAGGACTAGGGGATCACCACCATAGATCTTCAAGAATCAATGTGAATATGAACTTCCATATTACTACTCTTGATGTAGGGTGAAATTGTCACAACCAAATTGGAAACCAACGCACGCTCTCGCGCTACGCAATTTTATAATAATCTAAACTAGAATCTCGCCCTCACGCAAATCTAGTTCAAACTATTAGCATTAAGATCGACAATATAATTCAATTCCAACTCAAGTTCGCTCTCGTGCAACGTGAATTCGAATCTAGATCATGGTGGTTCGTACTCGTCTTACCGTTGTACAGACAAATATAATTATAGAAATATAATGAAGATGCTAGCTTTGGTCGCTCTCGCGCACCAACTCTAGGGAATCTCGATTATAGATCTAAATCGAATATCTAGGACTTACTATAGATCAAGATTTTCTCTCGAGCTCTCAAGATCCAATAGAAATCCCTAGCTATTCGTGTAAATTAACCATAATCTAACCCTCAAACAAGTTTAGCAACATGGGTTTTCAATAGATTTCACATATCAAACTTTAAATCCATATGGTTCATCCATTTTGTCTTGGAGCAAAGAGACTGCTCACAATTCAACATGATCAAAGCAATAGAATTAGTAGATGCAATAGAAATCATCATAAACAAGAAATCTAAACAGAAATTAATCATAAAATTTAGAAACAATAGGTGTTTAGACAAACCAATTGTGTTCCAAGTTTCAATCCACAAAGAAAATTAAGAACTTTGCACTCCAATCCTTAAGCAATAGCAACATAAAATAAAACTTCTCTTTAGAACTCTAGCAGTATCGTTCTCTCTTTGACGGCTCTCAAAACTACCTATTTATACTAACTCAAAAATCTAGAAAAAAGCGTACCAAAATACCTTCAACCTGAAGAAACCCTAATTCTCAGATCTAGGCCGGTGGCGCGATCGACCAAGTGAAACTGTCACTCGGTCGAGTGGCATTTTCTGCAAAAAGTCAAATCAGCATTATGTCTTCTCTGGCCACTTGGTTGAGTGGTCGGCTCACTCGGTCGAGTGGCTTTCTCACTTGGTCGAGTGAGATCTCTTGCAGACTTCTCCAGAAACAGTGTTCTGCCTCTAGCTTTTCTTCTCTCCACTCGGTCGAGTGGGCTTCTCACTCGGTCGAGTGAAAGTTTCACTCGATCGAGTGCATTTGACATTGTTCTTTGGCTGGGACTGGGACATATCTGCTTCACTCGGTCGAGTGGGCTGCGCCACTCCGCCGAGTAGGCTGAGTTTTCATCTTTTTCTGCTGCTTCTCTCTTCCTTCTTCTTTTCTCCTCCTTTCGCTTCTTGACCTCTTCAAGCGCCGTGAGCTCGATATCGTCACCGTTGACTCTTCGGCATGCGTATATATGCTCCTAGCTTTCGATTGCTCCCGATTGCTCTATATTTCCTGAAAATCCAACGAAACATAGAAATAATGAAATTCGTCGTGAAATCGTCGTTTAAGCTTTAAATTCGCGATATGAGCAATCGATATGGCATGTAAATATGCAAAAATAAAGTGTAAAATCTGAGCATATCACGGCTTCGTGGAAATCTCCTGGTATCGATCGTTAACGCCGATGGAGCCATCAACTGGCCACTCAAACATTTGATTGAGGGTGGCAAATGATAATTGGCGCTATACATTCATGAGGTGGAACCCAATGCCCGCGGTGAACAAAGTGAGCGAGCTAAGGAATTCGAGCATTAAGCGTGTCTACGTATCAGTACTATATGATAAGAATGGCCCCCACCCCACATTGTGATATAATCATATAAAGTGTGCACACCCTCAAACACCCCTGGTTGCAAGGTATGGATATTGGCGAACTTCATCATGGATATGCTGCGACGAGATAGAGTTTCAAAGCGTGTACGATGCTCATCATTCTTGAAAATAATGCCCAATGTGTTGATGGTAGGGGAAACATGGGTAGGGGAGGATACATCTGTCCTTCCAGAACGTGTGCCCTAGAACGGGATGCGGCAGACCTACTTGTCGGACGCTTGATTTGGGGGGGGGGGGGCATGATGCATATAAATATATATCAAAATGATCCAACAGTCAAAGAGCCCTCAACCCAAAAAGATTTAGCCACATCACAAAAATTAAGCAATTATTGAGCAATTAGGGCTAAAATTTGAAATTGTGGGATAGGAGCGAGAGTATCCAATTGATGGATGATTCTTATTTAATAGATCGTTGGATCGTAGTCCCACGAGAGCTTTTCGTGTATCTGATGTCCAATTCGCCAAGAGAGCCCCTTCTTTCTGAAAAATTCACCTCAATCTTCCTTGGGTTTGGAGGGGTTAGGGCTTAGGGATTTGGTGGATGAGAGGGGAGATGGAGAGGAAGAAGATGAAGTGTGGATCTCGACCAAAAACCATATCCATGAGCAGCTCCTCAAATATTTTAAGATCCGAATGACTGCCTACCAATTAAAGCAAGAAACCCAAGTTTTATTTGACCGTTTCAATAGCCTAACCACGAACACTGAAAATCCAACGAAAAATCTGCTAGAGGCGACCTGATGAGCAGAAGATCCGACGAATATCGTGCGGAAGACGATCAACCAAAATTGGATCCACAAAATCTGTGTATGAGATTCAATGTTCTTCGACGCAATCAATAAATTTGATACACTATGCTCTAATGCCATATGAATTAGTAAATCTATATTGAGAGGAAAAACTAGGTTTCTCATAAAATTGTATTAAAAAAATAAAATACAAAGTGAATAGAGTTTTTATGCAGTCTTACAAATAATAAAAAGACTATTCTACCCTTAAGCAATTATCAACTTATTTTAATAGAAACAACCCTAGTGACTGATTCTTGATCTGTGGTTAAAATAATGTTTGTAGTTAGATTGAAGTCATTTTTAGCCTTATGCAACAGTTCATCAACACATTCTCACTGTATCTTATTGCATAACTATATTGTCTTTTTTGTTTTAATAGATATGAATTTTTTCATTGGGTTAAGTTGGGCATTCAACTCATGATCTGCATATATTCTCCAAGAGCAACACTCAAAACCTTTTAGATCTGGTTTATAGCGTTTTTCTAACATTTGAAAGTTTTCTGATATAGCTTACATTTCCTGAGTGTTCTATTATTTTCAGCTCCGCTGACATATGGAGTGTTGGTTGTACCGTAATTGAGATGGCAACTGGAAAACCCCCTTGGAGCCAGCAATATCAAGAGGTTAGGTTAATTACTTTATTCCATTCTCATTTCTTATTTTGATGAAGTTTTTTTAGCTTGTGGGTAAACAATGCATTTGAACACCTACAACACGTTTAATCGTTTAAGTAACCACTTTCTATTATTAACTTGGATTCCAATTTTGTTCAGGTTGCAGCTTTGTTCCATGTTGGGACAACAAAATCACATCCTCCCATTCCAGAGCATCTTTCAGCAGAAGCAAAGGATTTTCTTTTAAAATGCTTGCTGGAGTATGTAGATATACCTGAACCTTTATTTTTTGTTCGCATGCAAATAGATTTTACTTATATTTTTGCCATTAGACGATTACTCTCCGAAGTAACTAAGCTTTTGGCACATGCATGAAATCTGGTTAATATTATCGATTTGAGACCTTTTACAAGAGATGAATATGAACATTATTTTTTATCTTTTGAAAATTTTAATTAGAAGTACTTTCTTGTTGAAACAATGGTAAAGTTATACACTGAAATTACAAATACATAATTTATAAATTTAGAATACGAAATTTAAGCCATCACAATATCCAAAGGAAAATTACATGCCCCTCTCATAATCACCAAATCACGACTTTAAATAGGGTCAATGGTACTTATGCAAGTCTTTTAGTTTTTTATTAGACAAAGCAGTAATCTGACCGCAAGTTGTAAATTATTTTTAATTGCAATTTCGTTGAAAGGTGGTCCGTGTTATATATATCATAGATTTAGATATAGAAACATACACAATGTGTTTCTCTTCTCAAAGTGAATACTCGAGTTCGATACTTGTTTTTTCGTATTTCACCATTAATATTAACCTCGTTCTTTCTGTCAAGAAATAATTATTTAGTTATGTTCTCAATTAAACCATTGAATATTTGTTCAATTAACTTTGCATCATTACGTAGAGTCTTCTCATTCATACTTAAGACAAATAGCTTTATAACCATTTTCCAATACCTTCATATTTCCTACTCATTTCGTGTATGACCATGTCAGCTTCAACATTTATTCTCAATTCTCATTGTCACGGTTCTCGACTATAGGCTCTTTAACTTGTTTCTCGGTAGATCTCTCCATGTATTTCTTTAATATATTAACTGATTATTGTTAAGCCCGCTCTAAAAGCAAATTGTTAACACTGCATAACGGAAAGGACTGCTCTACAAGTTGGAACTTTTCTTAATCTGCTGCCAAATTTGGTGGTCAGCACATTTGTATTGTTATTTTCTGGAGCTTCTGAGTTGCTCACTTGGCATAGTTGGCAGGGAACCAAATTTGAGGCCTACTGCATCTGAGTTGCTGCAGGTATACATTAATTTCAGAATATTTTCCTTTGCGAACTTCAAAATCTTAAGAGATATTTCAATTTGATTATCCTTTATCTAAAACAGAAACTGACTAAATGGAGTAGGATTCTGACCTAAATTTTGTTCCCTTAATATTGCCATGTAGCATCCTTTTGTTGCAGGAGAATATCAAAACTCACATCCGTTGCGTCTCTCTTCAAGTGTGGTTAGTTTAAGCATTTTCTGGTTTCTTGCCTTCATCCATTGAGTTGCTGCTGGTAAAAATTTTCTTTTCTCTGATCATATTTTTGCAAACAGGAGCCCTCTACAAGCATGCTTCAAAATTCTAAAGCTCACTTGAGGACCAAGTAAGAAATATTTTCTTAGGTATGTTACTTCTGGAAACCGTTTCTATCTGGCCATGACCTTGAAAAGAAAAATCTACTCTTGTTGTTTCTCAGTCCAATGACTAGGGATTTTACTACCAGTGGAGACTCCAGAAATTTCTCTTATTGTGGTGAGAGCTCAACTATGTTTCCGAAGAAGCTTGTAAGAAGCAGGTCAATGTGGGAATCTAGTACCAGTGATGACATGTGTCGACTTGATGATAAAGATGATTTCCCAGTGGTTGGATCAGTAAGAACTCTCCACATGTCTTACTTGAATGCACATGCCCTTGATACCCATTGACTATACCAAAAAAATTGTCTGTCTTCAGAGCTTTAATCCAATGTCGGAGCCCTTTGATGAATGGTCATACAAGTTTGAGACGAGTCCAGAACAGCGAATGGACCTAGACGACTTGGGTGAATCAACCAACGGTGCACCAGATGGTACTGTAAAAGGGGGAAATGACTTCACATTCCCGTGTGATGCAGTTTGTGAGCATGAGGATGAAGTTACCGAGACCAAAATTAGAGCTTTTCTGGATGAAAAGGTTGCCGCACACTCACGATTAGCTGTTTGTATTCATCTTTTTTTCCTTTAATGATCAAATAGATGACTTGCTTTGCACCGTATCAGGCCCTTGATCTGAAGAAGCTCCAGACACCACTTTATGAGGAGTTTTTCAACACGTCAAACGCCTCCGTCAGTTCTCCACGTCTGGGGAATGTGTGCAAGGAAAATGTTGAGAACAATGCAAAATTGCCACCAAAGAGCAAGCCATCTCCTAATAAGGCGGTGAGTGGGATGCCTGCTGCTTCGCAAGTTGATATTGTGAAGAATAGCATGAGTCCGAGAAGGTCCAGCAGGCGATTATCAAGCGTTGAAGTGGAGAACAGTCGAGTTTTGAAAGAAATACAGTCTCCTCAGCGTAACGAGTGGGGAGAACTTCTTCAAGACACTAAACAGGAACCATACAATAGTCCAAGGTTTGTGTTGAGGGTTTCTTGATGCTTTCTGGTGATTCTGCCATAAAACTGAAAAGACATTCTTTCATTGGTTATCTTAGTTTTTCACCTTTCTTAATTTATAATTATTTTATTTTTTTTGGTTCCGCTTGCTGATATTCACTAAACTGAAACATGTGTTTGGGACAGCGCCAGTTTTTCTGAGAGGCATCGGAAGTGGAAGGAAGAGCTGGATCATGAGCTTGGTATGTTACCTTTATTTGTATTCTATATTTCTACTGCTTGATTATAAAAGCTGGGTTAAAGACTGGTTGGTTGATTGCAGAGATGATGCGGCAGGCAGCTGTTGCTGGGAAAGTGTCATCTCCAAAGGACGGAAAAGGTCTAAGCCGAAAAAGAGACCGATGGAGATTCACATCATCAGGAAAATGACCGCACTCATGTCTTCATCATCTCTGTATCAGATCTCTTGTCAATAGACAAGGTAATCTGCAGCAGATAGGGGGTGCCCTATCTTGTGGTTATTATGATTCTATACTCATTCTAGGAGTTCATATTTTCCGTCAATTTATATGGGAATACTGCAGCTCATGCAGGTTGGCTTGGTTAGAGGTTCCATAGCTCCCTCACTCGCTGTGTTTGGTTGCAGTCTTAAGGGGCTCTGTCTATCTCTCTGCTGCTGTGCACAAGCTGGCTGGTCACCAGATGCAATGGATCGGATGGTTCTGTATGGTTCGTGAGCTGGGTTTATCGGTACAGGCAGCAGAAAGCTTGGGTGATGCTTGTATTATTGCATTGATCTGCACCTGGTGTTGTAATCATGCCGGGGTTTTAAAGTATAGCCCCTTATAACATGCTTGTTTTTTTAACCCTTCTTTTGTTTCCTTTTCCCTTTCATGCATAAATTTTTGAAGTTAAATATTTGTTTTAAAGGTTATTATGTAAGAAAAAAGTTCTACTCTGTAATTCATCAATTTTTTGCTCACAATCTGTACAGAAATTTTACTCGTCCGTTACACTGGTCTTGGGTGTTGTCATATCGTATGAGAATGATGCTCCAAGATAGATCGGGTTGTGTTATTCTATAATTTTGAAGCAGAAATGAATGTTCAGTGTGTACATGTATTCACATTTAGCTGTGCTATACAAGCTTGAATGCATCTGTCGGACATATCATGCCTCATGTGATGTTTTGCCGAGAGAAGCTGCTGAAAATTTTCAAACGACACGTCACTCTTGAGCCCTGCGAAATATCGAGCCCATGGTTAAGGCATTGGGTGGAGGGGGATGAGGGTGCTGAAGGCAGTCGACAAGGCGGGAGACCACATTGAAGGCGGGCTTGAACCGGAGAACGACATATCCAATCTGACTGATGACTCCTCCGGTAAACGCTAGGATTGTGATTGGTTCCATTCTTGATTTGTTTTGGGGTTTCTGCCTCAGTAACCAAACAGTTCCTTAAGCTAGAACAAGCTGTGGATTGGATTGTGGTGGGAGAGGAAGAATTTACTTCAGCTATTTATATAGGCAATATGTGCGCGCGGTTTTTCGGGTAACAAAATTCTAGCTATATATGCCAGCAACTACATCCATTTGCTTACTTACTTTAGTTTCTTGTTAAAACATAACTGCATCTAACTTGGATTGTTTGTTGGCAATGCTAAAAAGTGTAGGCGGCCATTCAGCCAAGGCTGTCATTTAACCGAAACCTTCATGAATAAATAGATCAGCTCGTCTCTTACCGCAATCAATCTACCTCTCCATTGTCCCAATAGTACCAACAATAATCAGGGAGCGAAAGCCATTGACATCTGAGAACATCAAGAATGGAGCCAGTCACGATCCTGGCGTGCACAGGAGGAGTCATCAGTCAGATTGGATATGTCATTCTTCGGATCAAGCCCGCCTTTGATGTTGTCGCCCGCCTTGTCGACTGCCTTCAGCACCCTCGTCCCCCTCCACCCAATGCGATTACCATGGGCTCGATATTTACTTAGGGCTCGAGATTGACGTGCAATGGCATACTCCTCCGTTCTTCCTTGGATGCCGAAAGCTCTTACCCATGCGATTATTCTGTTGTGTATGAGCCAGCGAGGGATGCATTCTTTTATATCAGAGTCCAAATGAAAGCAGGAGAGACTTTCAGCGATCATGACCAGTATCCTCCACGGGATTGGTTTCTCTTGAAACCAACTGCTAGCCACTGTAATCTATATTGATTGAAATAGTAATGATCTTATTATCAACTGATGGTATCATGGGTGTGATTGTCTTTTTGTTTGTATTTATTTCCACCATTGCTTGGGATTGCATATTTTGTATAGAGATTGTTGTTAGTCTTTGGCAATCTTGCTGTTGATTCATTATTCTTGATTTTTCGCAAGGTGATTGTCTACTTGACAAGAATTCACCCAATCCCTACAAGTGGTGTCGGAGCCAATAAGGTGTATCAGAGTGAATGCAATGACGGAGTGTTCTCCAAATAGCAGTGCAATCACAATCAGCGGAGCAATATATTTGGACTCGTGTATAGGTGGTTGGAATGTGACGTTTGGTGGTGCGCAATACAAGATGAAATTTTATTACTAGGGAAATTTCAAGATATGGCAATACATTATGAGAACAGTTACTCGCAGCCAGAGAAGGAAAAGATGCTGATAGAAAATTCGGCTATGAAAACTATTAAGCTTACCCTATCGGACGAGGTAATCTAGTAGGTGTTCGAGGAGACTACGGTCGAGAGGACAGTGGGAAAATCTAGAAAAGCTACACCTAAACAAGTCACTCGCAACATACTAGTATGGACGAAGACTTTTGTCACTCTAAAGATGCCAAACGGTACATATCTGAAGGATCACATGAGGATTTTGAATGGATTAGTGATGAAGATGTGCGCCATCGGATTGACCGTAGAGGCGGAGCATGCGACAGTGATTCCGTTCTTATCGTTACCAAAGTGACACACGATGTTCATCAATACCATGGGTTATAGTCAGGATTCCAAAATTTTAGAGGATGAAGACGGTGCGCTACAATGAGAAGTAGGGAGTGAGTTATGCAACTTGGCCTTGCAAAAATACTGGGCAATCATTTGCCAACATGAATTGGGAAAGCTTAAACATCTTAATGACGGTTGGCAGTGAGTTTGTGGATGGCTTGACTGCACTGCAGCTCTTGCTACTTGACGATTACTCGATTGATTGCCTACCAGTAGATTGGCTGTTGGGACGCATCCCACGAGCAAGCACAGATACAGATCATAAGTAGTGGAACTTTGCCTGCATTTGAACAAAGAGTAGCGCGAAAGGTACATAGATGACACAGTCCAGAGGTTTCAGTGAAAGTAGCTATTCAAAATGTTAGTTAATTCCTAACCACCGATCATCTTTTATGTTCCTCTTAAGTTACTCTACCGATGTTTGGAAGCGGTAGTGGTGAACTTTCAGGGATACTTATATACCAACCTCATTGGCTAAGTGGTGATATTTATTTACTGAGGTACTACTTAAATACCAACCTCCTCATTGGCTAATTGGCCTTAGTACGGTCTTAGAATTCGCCAACAAACACACTACACTTTCAGGGATACGTTGGCTTCGGTCGTTTATCAGATCATCATGCTTCAGCTTCTTTCCTTTCTCCCAACCCATTAATTGTTGGGGCAAACATCTTACAGGAGAACAGAATTACGCTGTGTATAAATGCAATTAATTACTGAAGCTAACTACCAAAATTATAAAAAGAGTAACAAAACAATAACATACGCAATAGAAAATAAAGAAATAAATTTCCTACTCCCGTGCTGAAAACAGAAAAGTGGGGAATACCGATTACCTATTTCTCTCGGTTTGTTTGCTCAATATTGATGAAGCAGGAAAGCACGCATCAGGAAAACGAAGTTATCTAAAGAACAGTTTTCATGGCTCGTTTACTAATAATCACATCAAAATAGTAGCCATGTCATTATAAACCATATTTTACATCTGCGGATGGTGTTCCAAAGTAGCACCAAGCGTACACTGAATCAAACAATAAAGCATCATCACATTAAGAAATCTCATCAGCATGTATAACAAAAGACCGTTGCCTGCATAAGATCCTGCCTGAATAGTTAAACATCCGCTCTGTTTACTGAGCCGGTCCACGACCCCTCCCGCGTGCTCCCCGGGTTGCCTCCCTCTGTAATGTCAGAGAACACAAATTTAAACAGCTGTATAATACATGATCAGAAAGGCCAATAATCACGACATTTGGTTGAAAAATAACCAACAATATAATAATCCAACATAAGTAAATAACAAAATTCAGTACCCTGACACCGCCGGCAGCTCTACCACGGCCTCCTCGGGGAGGAGTTTGAGTTGTCATCCTTGATTGTTGAGACGATTGTTGAGACTGTAGTCTTAATATGGCGTTCTCTCTTGGTCTCCCACTTAAGCTTATTGTTCTCCCAACAGGACGTGTTGGTGCAGGTTCATCAGTCTCCGTAGCAATCGTGCTAGCTCCAGGACTAGGGCTCCGTCTCTCTGAAACTGATGCCCGAGGAACAGAAGCCGGCGAGCTCTCTCGAACGGTCGAGGATTTTTGAAAGCTTTGAGCAGAATCAGGAGCAGCCTGATCATTATTGTTAACAACCGTGGATCTTTGAGGGCTCTGGGAAGAATCAGGAGCACCTTGATCATTATTATCGCCATCGTGCTTATCAGAACTTGCCGCAACGTCATCTATCGCATCAACTTCTTCACTCCTCTCAGCTGGCGCCTCGGGGGAAGCATCCTCTGCTGCATCGGCACCTTCTTCAGAGATCTCACCTTCTTCACCTGTAGTAGACTCAATCGGCGTACCTCCAGAAACATCTTGTTGTTCTAAATCATCTGACATCAGTTCCCCCTCCTCCCTTTCATCCTCACTTTCAACTGAACACTGCTGTATGTCCTTTGCATCTTCAGTTTTCGGCGTCTCGTCCGCCAACTCCAATGATGCGTTTGGTTTATCTGACATCTCATCCACTGATGTGTTTGGCTTGTCTGATAACTCATCCATACTTGCATCAGCTTCATATGGAACCGCATCTTCTTGGTCTGTGCCACCTATCGGCTCTTTATGCTGATCTTCAATTTCTTCCTTGGTATCGACTGTATCCTCCTCAGCCTTTGCTTCATCAACCACCTCATCATTTGACAGTATTGGAGCCTGATCAGTTTCCATATCTTCAGCGGGCAGTGGCTGTGACTCAGAAATGTCAGGAAGAGCATTTGACTGCTGTACAACTGTATCAGGAGTTTCAGAGGATGGCTGGATGGTCAGCACATCAGCAGTAACTTCCAAAGTTTCAGCATGCTTGGATTTTTTCAGTGAAGGAACTATATCAGTGATCGTATCCTCCTGAGCAATAGCATCATCTCTTGGCTCTGACTGAGAAGATGAGGCAAGTCGTTTTCTGCCAGATGGTGCAGGGAAAGGGTCAGCAGGAAGTTCTGGCTCATGAGATGAACTAGGCTTCCCTTCCTCCACTACACTGGGCGGCTCCGTCCCAGTAGAATCAGTATCTGCTGAGGGCTTTGCAGGCTGTTCAAGACGCGTATCAAGAGGTGGACGAACGATCTTCCTCCCTAGCTTCCGAACTTCAATACCTGGTTTGGAGACAATGGGTCCCTTCCCCCGTGCTTCAAGTGCTTTAACCGGAGGTATGGATGGTCTAGCCAGATGAGTACCAACCTGCCGACCTGAGTAAAAAGAATAAAATGAATGTTAGATACCTTGCCTCATAATTTTTTTTGAATATGATTATTAACAACTTAACCTGAAACAGCAGCAGCTATAGAAGTATCCACAGTAGGGGATTCTGTCGTAACAGTTTGTGGACCTTCGCCTTCATTCTTGATGGAATTGGCGTAGTTTTCAAAACTTCCAATTGACTGGAAGTATGTGTGCGTCTGTTCATCCAAAACAATACAAATATCATAAGCCTGGCAAATGCAGAAATTTGCAATCTGAAAAGATACAAATATCATAAGCCTGGCAAATGCAGAAACTTGCAATTTCTATATGAGAGGCAACAGAACAAGTTGAGCAAACCTAAAAATAGAAATAAGAAATAAATTAAGCATAACCATTATGATTTCAAAAGAAATCATAAACAAACTGTAACAAGAACAATTGACAGATTCATCAATAAACACCATACATAGAAAAAAAAAGGAAGCCAAATAATTGCTACAAGTTTGTCCTGGTCGGTATTAATAATGACCTTAATATGTAACTCAATTAGAAGTTGTAAATTAGAGAAAAATTTTAAAGCAAAAAACGGTGAAAGGGGTAAAATTTCTGTTCAATAGACCTAATCAGATATGAATTTTATTTAAACATCTAACTTCAGCTGAAATGGCTTCATATATGCTGCAATTTAAATATTTTTGGTATTTCATGTTGGCATATGTATTCTTACGTTTAGCAATTTAATTTTGCACACCATAGGGTGTCAATGTCAATTAAAAGTGATTAATATTTTAATGGATTTTCTGAGGTTAGGATAAATAGAATATTAAAATTGTTCGTCTATTACATTCAAAAAGGAAAATCCGTGTAGTAAGAGACACGACCTCCAAGAAATTCAAATATTTGACAATATTGCCTGATGCTATTATATGAAATATCAATAAACAATGTTTTATATGTAAAATATAGCACAATCATGGTAACGATTACATGTAAGAACTGTGTCATAGGTACGATTTATTGTTTGAAGTATGTACACATTCAATTTGTATATTTAATACAGTCAATAACTATTGTTACTTAACGCATCATTGCTTAGATACAGTTATAATAAGAAAATAATTCAGAGAACATAGCGTAAATAAGGAGCGAAGTGATAATAACTTCTCAGTCGAATAACAATATAAACATCATATCCAACAAATTGAAAAAAAAAACAAAGCAAACATCTACATATACATCAACAGAGGCTAAATTTCAGCACATGCATTAATATTATAAACACTGAAATTTAGGATAAATTGATGACCAATAATTTACAATAAATGGAATAACAAATTGAACACAGACCACATATAGCTATAGAACAACAGAGGTCACGCATTTCAGGAGGAATAGAAAATTTAATAATTTGTAAAATGTACCTCTACTATAATGCCACTGGAATTTTTGTGCTTTGCAAGTTCCTCCTCCACTTTGGTCCTTTCCTGTCATAAACAAGGAGGGGCATTTTAAACCATTATAGCAAGGTGATGATTGTTGAGGGAATTCGATGAAAAAGTGTCAGACCGGATGGCAAAAGAGAATATGAAAAAGGGAAAAAAGGAACATGTAAACCAAGGATGAAAGAAAACCGCAGAAATCTATACGAGATAAAACATTGCTTACAATATGATGTACATGTGACCTCTAACTGCTTCTAGATTGAAATTTCAAAAGTGCATCAAGAAATGCCATCTTCAAGTTCAATAGGTTATTAGGAGTATGTTCATCTTAAAACTAACATGGAAAAGAAAGAGGAAGAAATAGAGAAGAAACAGAAAACCACATAGGCTCATGAAATTTCTTTCGGTTTCATGATTTAAAAAAATAAAGTGTTCAAAACATATATATATTTTTCAAGTAGGTGGTTGATCACAAAGTTTTTGTGTAAGACATGAAGACTGAAACCATGGTGTATGCATCAGTTACAAGGGTCAATGAAAGACTTTTTCTCCCTTCCAAAACTGCTCACAATTACATGTCCTACATAAATTCAACCACTAGACGCTTGTTTATTTTCAAGAAACCACTAAAATATTTGGAAGGTCATCCCATCAGAGGGTCTTAAAATCAATGAAAACCAGATGCAAAATCCTTTCTTTATTAACATACATGAGTCATTGTACCTAATTAGTAACTCAATCATCTGATTCAAGCGCATAAAACCAAAGTTTTAGACGGCACTAGGCAAAATAAGGCGTCAAAGCTACGCATGCGCGCACGCTTAACATATGTGGCTTAAGCCACATGTACCTCAAACAGTCCACCATCCCCTATATTCGAGACGACCAGAATCATTCATTTTAATCTTCGTGTTCTAAAATCCCGACACACCAACTAATGGGTGAACTCAAAAGGTTTTACTCATTCATCCCGACACACCAACTGATTTGCAATGAATTGATATACGAGTAAAACCCTTTGGATTCAATATTTGGTGTGTTGGGATTTTAGAATATAAAGATCAAAATTACTGATTTGGATCAAAGTAAGGGAGTATGTGCTTTTCGAGATCATCCATATATATCATATGTTTCCTATTATTCAATATATATGAGAATAATGTGTACCATGTCATATACGCACAAGCGTAATATGATGCTCGAAAAGCCAACTCTGCTATTTGCTATTTTTTAAAGGATCTATTCAAATAATTTTGATGTTTATATTCTAACACCCCAATAAACCAAAAATCAGGTAGACTCGATGCTTTTCGCCAATCGATTTAGTGGTGACTAAAGTTCTATTGCTACAAAACCATTAATTGTCCTAAAAACGTTGGGTTCATCCAATATTTGGTTTGTTGGTGATAACAATAAACGGAGCCGATCCTGTAAAATAGTGAACTATTAAAAAGCGATACATGAACAAAATGCTCATATAGTATATGATACCTATATTTATGTAGTAGTTTTTCGGGTGCGAAAACTACGTGCGAAGTAAATTTTATTTTATTCTATTGAAATTTTGTTTTCAAATTTTTTTATGTTTAATACATACAATTATATACTCCATGAAAAATAATGGGTGAACCCTAGGGGGATTTGAGCACTGATCAACCCGTTACAAATTTAACAGTTTCAGAAAGTGCAAATTTGTTGAAATGCCTTGATCGAACAACAAATGACATTATTTTTTGACCATTATTTCAGAGGGGACTATACCATGAAATGAAGGCGGGAAAAATTCGAAAAAAATTCAAAACAAACAAAAAACATTTCGTAAGGTGAGAAATGTTTTCACATGAAGATTTACACACATATATATATATCTGTGTGTTCAAATGAAAACATTTCGTAGGAATTTTCCGTGCGAAAACTTTTTTATTTTTATTTTTGAATTTTTTTAAAACTTTTTTCCACATTCATTTCATATTGTTAAACACCCATCAAAAAATAATGTTCGTAAAATAATGTGATTTGAACTTCGATCAAAGCATTACAAAAAGTTGTATTGTTTTGAAACCGTTAAATTTTGTAACGGGTTGATCGATATACTCAAATCCCCCTAACTATTAGTTTCCCTCGAGTATATAACTGTATGGATTAAACATCAAAATAAAAATTTTGCAAAATAATTTTAAAAAAGTTTTTGCACGGTGTGTTTTTCGCACCAAAATATCACTGTGTGTGAAAAATGAGTAACATGTGTGTGCGTGTGTGTGTGAAAAATGAGTATTAGGTGCCCAAGGAGGGGATTTCCTCCTTGGCCACAATCCTGACTGACCACATCCCTATGTGGAATTTTTGTTCTTTTAAATTGTTAGGTGGAATATTATGTCCCAAAATTTTGAACAAAAATTTAGCAAGCGCCTTCGCTAAATTTTTGTTCTTTTAAATTGTGAAGTGGAATACTATATGTCCCAAAATTTTGGAGGGGAAAATAATTTTTGGGAAACAAAGATTTTAAATGAACCGTGCCCGAGGGCACTGGTTATGACTAGTATATGTGTGTGTGTGTGTGTGGGCGCATGTTAAATTAACAAAATTCTAAAAGATGGTAACAAGAAAAAAATCAAATTAACTTTTAAAAACATTGATTAATTCATACTAAAACATCGGCACCATCAAGTCGATCAATGCATAAAATAACAAAAGTCTAAAGCAATCTACACACAAAACATAAATATTTAGTTTTACATCTAAATCAAACGCATGTCAAACATAATTATTTTGAAATAACAAAAGAGCCATTATATATCTACGCATAATTTATAATGGATCTTATAAATACAACGGCCAAGCGATGTCTCAAGATCTTAGAGATGGTCTTATATATAACATTGCTGCAGGAGATGGGCCGGTAATCTGAAAGTGACGAAGCCGAAGGGGACTTGGGGACAAGAGTGAGGAAAGTGTGATTGGTTTGACGAAGGAGTTGGCCAGAGGAGAAAAACAGACCGCCGCAAGGACATCACCACCAATGACCCCCCAAAGGTAAGAGTCTCACTGCCACAGACTTTAGAAAGGAAGAGTTAGAGTCAATTTCAAAGACGTAGCGAACATAAGATAACCGAGGCGCTGGTCGTGGCCTCATCAATGTATAGGCTTCCCAACAGAGCTGGATGGGCAGTTGGGGGAGCCGGATCCAAAGAGGAACATCAGAGAGAAGATTGTGGCCCAAGCCAATGTCGGGTGCCCACTTCCGTATCACCACAAATCTGCCACCAAATAACCAAGGGCCCCATGCAGGACATCAACACAATCGGCCTCCAAGTCGAATTGGAAGAAGAAGAAACCATTCTCACAGAAATGGATATTAACCACCCCTTTGAGATTACACGCCCCGGTAACCCAAGAGCGTATGTGGCCAAAAAATGGATGGGCTCCCACAGTGTAACCAACCAATGTGTTGACCCAACGACCTGCGCCGAAGTAACATCTTCACGGGGAATGTCAACCAGGACAACCATCAACAAATGAGGGGTGAATGAGAACTCACAGTTGGGGGGGGGGCCACCTTCCGAGTGGAGGAGCAAATGTCACTGTAGGATGACATTGAGGTGTAGAAAGTACACAAAATCAGATGTCTTTGGGGGCATTTTACCGAACACCCTGCGGGTAGGAGGGAGACCCAGCAAGGACAGAGCAGCACCCCCGCAAAGGGCCAGCATGAGTCTAGGAGGCAGAGATATATACATACATACATATATTCAACTAAGAACATTTTGCACAAAATTTTTCCTGCAAATCTATTTTATTATTTTAAAATTTTTTCGGAATTTTTTTCCACCTTCATTTCATGTTGTTATATACCCCTTAAGAAATAATGGTTGAAAAATAATGTTATTTGGCTTTCGATCACGGCATTACAAAAAGTTCTATTATTATTCTGAAACCGTTAAATTTCGTAACAGATTGATCAGTGCTTAAATCCCCATAGGGTTCACCCATTATTTTTCATAGTGTATAAATTGTATAGATTAAACATCAAAAAAATTTGCACAAAAAATTTCTAAAGAAGTTTTTGCACGACACGAAACCCCCATGTTTTCACACAAGAATATCACTATATATAAAAGTTTAATGGGAAACAGGTGGCCAAGAAGGATTTTCCTTCTTGGTCAACCTCAGGCCAAACCCCCTCATATTTTTTTAAATTTATTTTCCAATATGCTCTATTCCTCATAGATGATCACCACACCAAAAATAAATGATTCCAACACTTTTCGTACATCAATCCACCCCTTGCAAAATCAACGGTCGCATAGCATAGAACTTTTTGCAACGGGGGATCGATGGGCAAACAGTGTTGGAATCACTTGATTTTTTGTGTGAGAGATCTTCCATGAGGTGTAGAGCACACTGGAAAAAATTCAAAAAATATGGGAGGCTTGGATGTGGGTGGACCAAGGAGGAAAATCCCCCTTGACCACCTGACTCCCATTAAACTATGATATATATATATATAACATACATATATGAGGGAAATGTGCATGTACACACGCACGAGTAAGTTACCTGTGCATGTGCACATCTTCCCTTATTTTTCAGTTTTTTGGAATTTTTTCATGAGGTTCATATCATGGATGATCAACATACTAAAAATCAGTGCAATACTTTTTGAGCCCATTCTAACCCTTACAACTTCAACGTTCTGAAAACTTGCTGCAAAAGCATTTTGAAAACTTGTTGAAAAACCGTTGAAGTTGCAAAGGGTGAATGTGCTAAAAAAGTATTGAAATCACTTGATTTTTGGAACATGACGTGAACCCCATGAAAAAAAATTTTAAAAATGTGGAAGATAGAAAAAAATACGTACATGCGCATGTAACTTGTGCATCTGAACATTCACATTTTTTCCTCTATATTTAATGAGATTAATGTGTATCACGTCTACCTAGTACAAGAGTTCATATATGGTGTACTTTTAGTTCCACATATACCTTGTGAGAGAAAATACGTGAGATCTCATATTTCATATGATACACATTACTTTATACATATGGAAAAGTGAAATGAGCCGGTGGTGCAATTTTTAAAATGTGTTGCCCTCTCTCAGACAGCCAACGCCTATCGTCTCGATGTGACACGATCATGTGCATGTCCAACATGCATACGAGAGGGCAGTGCATTATACAAATGCGTTACCAGTTCACGGGTGGTTTGCTTATATTATACACACACTAGCCATAACATGTAACCATAAGTCACTTGGTATTCAAATTATTCCCTTGAAAAATTTCAATCGATTCAAATTCTCTTCCCCCAAGAAAAATTTACTGACTCTTCAAAATCAACCTCCCAAAAAATTTCGTAACCACCTTCAAAATATCTCACAATAAAAAAATTAACTACATTCAAACTAAAATTTAGTTTACTCACAGAATTTATTTTCTCCCAAAAATTTTAATCCCCTCCAGATTAACTCCTTCAGAAATTTAAAATTCTACTTTCCAATAGATTAAGTTTCACGCAAAAAATTTTTAAATTAAAATTTAATCCCCTAAGATAATTTAGTTTCCTCCAAGATTTAGTTCATTCAGATTAAGAGTTCCTCCAAGATTTAGTTCATTTAGATTTATATCTAAAGTTTCTCCCAAAATTTAAGGAATCTCTCTCTTCAAAAATTTAGGATTTCCCCTCAAAAGTTTCACAAACTCTCATCCTAACCATTGTGATTCCTTGAGATTCAATCGCAGTCATTTTTTACCCATCCTTTTATCCGAGTCAACAACCACATTCAAACACATCCTTCAATTGTTGTGTCTGTGGGTGAATAATAGGAAACATATGCTATATGTAACAAAGCATATATGTGACCTCGAAAAATCAACTCCATTATTTTTTAATGGATCGGCATCATTTATTATAATCGTCATGTTCTAAAATCCTAAAATACCAAAATCCTAGTGAACTCAAGGAGTTTTGCTCGTTCATCTAACCGTTGAAACAAATTCTATTACCGCAAAATCATTAAAATTTGCACTGAATTGATGAACGAGAAAAACACATTGGGTTTAATAGATATTTGATATACTGAAAATTTAAAAAATGACGATTAAAATGAACGATGTCAATTCTAAAAATAATGGAGAGTGAACATTTCAAGGTCCGCATATGTCATATGTTTCTTACTATTCAATCTATATATGACAACATAAGAAAAATAAGGAGTCCCCAGAGAGTTTTTCACAAGCAGCAATTAAAAAGTTCAATCATTGCATAATTTATGAACGATTTATACCACTGAAGTTACAATACATGTCCTTAAATATTGATAGATTAAAAATCATTTAGTTCTTATGGTGTTTGCACATGTACCAGGTGATTGAAAGTAAACGATTTTAATATAAATTTTTTACTAACTAAATTAAGGAGCAAGAAATCTAGGTTTCACTAGGCCTTTGGTACTTTTAAATATTAAAATAAGAAGATCAACTTGAACAGTTTCTGTAATAACCCCAAAAATCATATATGGATATTAATATGTTTTCTTGGGACGTATAAATATGCGTATAAATATTTGGGAGACTTTGTATTTTGCCTTTACTTTTTGTAATATTAAAATTTAATTTCAATAAATTTTATGACATCTTTTGGAATTATTAAATGAGGTGTAAATAGGTAAATACTTGTATCTGTGAGTGTATTGGGTATATTAAAGAGTGAATTTATTTTTCTAAAAACCTAAACCCTAAATTTCCTAATCAAGACACCTCCACCTTGCAAGGTGGCAATGCTCTGTTGAATTTCACCTAAACTTAATTAGGTGTCAACGTAAGATGATTTTATGGTAGCTTGAGGTGGCATAGGGGGATTAAAAAGAGGAAGAATTCTGGGAAAAATGAGACGAAACAGAAGGAAAAAGAAAAAAAGAAAACTCTCACTCTCTTAGCCCTTTCCCAGTTCACGCTCCAATCCTGTATGCTGCAAATTTCCCTTCAAACGAACCTAAATCTAAAAACTTGGAACCCTAAGTTCTGATCTTCAAATGAAAGGAGGAGGAGAAGCTAAAGATTGTTGGGGTTTTCAAGAAGAAGGGCCCCAGAAATTCTAGGTGGACTGTTGAAGGTAGGATCCTAATTAAGCTAGATAGGGTTCTTTTTATTATCGTGTAAAGAATCGGAATTTATCCTGTTGAATTCGACAGCGAGGAATCCACGCGGCCGTATGGATTTCACCATACGGTCGTGTGGCTATCAGCCCATACGACCATACGACCGTATTCATTCCTTCAGCCAACTAAAATCCACACGGTCGTATGGATTTCACGATACGACCGTGTGGATCCTTTAGCATCCCTTATTAAATCCACACAACCGTATGGATTTCACCATACGGCCGTGTAGCCCTGTTTTTTTCCATTTCTTACAGAATTCCAACTTTATTGATTTTGTTAATTAATATGCTTGAAAAATACAATGTTTTGGATGTTCATCATGGAGTATTATGCTTCAGATTGGTTGTCTAGAAATCCATGATAAATTGTGAAATCCATGGGGTATCATGATGTATATATATTGAGGTGATATCTGATATTCATGTTAAACTGGAAATTAAATAAAGTATGATGGTGTATGAAATTAGTAAGGAAAGATGACATATGATAAACCATGTTAACCATGTTGATTTAGTTTACTTGCTTAGTTAACCATGTTAACCATGTTGAATTATTTAACTCCATGATGTTATAATTAGGACCACCATATGATGAATAGTAGTTTATACAGCAAGTATCCATATTAAAATATTAATCACCATTATGTTGATTGTTTAATAATCATGCTGCATGAACTCTATGATTCATTTTGTAATATAAAGAAGGAATGCATACTGCTTATTTGTGATTTTCTTAAATAAAAGTGGTGTAAGGACATGATGATAAGTGAATATGAAGAATACCATGAGAAATGAGAAGTGGTGCAAGGACCACTAAAATGAAAGTAACGTGAAATAAGAAAGCAACATGATGTGATAAAGTAAGTGTGAAATTGAGAACAAGAATCTGAAGTTATCGATCCATTCAGAAATGGGTGAGACTTTAGATATGGGTTTTGGGAGAAACACGTGTAAAAGGTAGGTCTTAAGGAGAGGACACAGCTTAGACTCCCACTCGCACTCCTGAGCGAAGAGTTGGCTAAGTGTGAACATAGCTTGATTCTCACTCGCACTCCTGTGAGTAGGCAGGGGGAGTAGGCAGAGTTAGAGAGGACGGTAGTGTACTCATGATGCACCATGACGGTAAATGATGATTTTCTCCGTTTCCAACGAAAACCCGAGATATCTCACTCTCTTCTGAGAAGTTACGAGAGGCCCTTCTAGTGCTCGTGTCGCTGGTTGCGGTACCGCTTTTCACCCACCTTGGGTGAAGTCCTGCTCTTTAAGTGTCATATTATTTACATAGGTTCCCAAATATATAAAGTGATAATTTAAAGTAATTGTCGTTTAATTCACAAATGCTGCTACCACATGTTAACTTGTTAGTCTGATATGTAAATGTTATTTCCGTTTACTTCTTTCTCTGTTTACTTTAATGCTATTACCCCATGTCAACATGCTCTTAAGTTTACTTTCAGAACTTGCATGTCATAATGTGGTTATTTATGCACAGTTGCCAAATTTCACTTTAAATACATGCATGTAATGTCGTGACTACTTTTGTAAGCACTGTGACCCTTACTTGTTAGACCACCCTTCTTAGATAGGTAGTCTGGTTTTAAACTGGGTCCTACCTAGCTTAGTTAGAAATCCTAACTTACTTTCCCAGGTCTAGAAGCAGAATTGTCAGAGCAGAGTTTGGTCCAGTTGTATTTCCAGTGGTGGTTAGAGAGTGAGACTTACTTGTACAGAGCGTGACTGTTTATCCTTTTGGGATTCTTTGGGGGATTTTCTTGTTTACTTCGTTTGTACTCAGTTGAGAGATGATGTATGTAAAAGATGTATCGTTGTATTAATAAAGTGAAATGTGGTACTTTTGTTTAGTTCTTTGTGTTATGGCTGTAATGGAGCTTACTTGTACTTCCCAGCACGTGCGCAGTGACCTGCAGTTTTCTTCTCTCTCTCCATTTCCCTTTTTCTACGTAACACTCGTTGATCTGGTAATACTTGGGACGGATTCGTACTTCCCAGGTATCCTGGAAAGCGGATCATTACAGTTGGTGGCACATGCAGGTCTCCACACTACGGCATGCGTAAGGTAGTACATGTAATGTTCCATAGAGGTAGATGAGTCTTAAGGTGGGTAGGTGTTCAGTCTTAGAATGGCACCCTGATATTAGGAGGCCCGAAATATCGGGATGACAATAAGAAATTTTGTTTATATATATCTGTATGATTATGTGACTATGCCATGTACATTTTTTCGAGGTATTAGAGTCTATGCTATCGAGGCGTCGACTAGTCACCGACTAGTCGAGAGTCGGTGGAGGACCGACTTGAAATTTTTCAAAAGTCGGGAGGTGAGTCGGACACCGACTAGGCGTCGACTTGGTCCGACTTTTTGACCGATTTGGTCCGACTTTTGGTCCGACTTGGGCCGACTTTTTCAACATGCTTTTACAATCAAAATACAAGAGGGAAAATTGTTTGTCTCCCGTTCTAACTTCGTGGTAATCAAAACATTCACAGTGGATCGAGTTGAATTCCAAGAGGAAGCCAAGACGGCCTTGAAACTCCTACCACCAAGAGATTTTCAACAGATGACCATCAGTAATGAACTCTAGAAAATGTTCACTCTAAAACTACGACTGCCCACATCCGTTTCCATGTAGAGATCTCATTTTTGGCGTATAGTTTCCTGATTCTGTCATGAATTCAACTGTCTCATTGCCTGCTTCCCTATGATCCTTTCGACGGATGGTTGTTCGCCTCCATCGCGAACCAGGTGTATACTGATTGAACACTAATATGACAGTATCTGCAATAATATGCAGGAAAAAGATTAAAAAATTGTGAATTTTCAAAGAATTTATCTAAGCTGGAAAATTATATGCCCAGTACAAACCTAAAAAAGAAGCAACATCTGGTACATGAAATAAAATATGTTAACATTTGGGTGCGACTAGTCGTCGACTAGTCGCCTACTCGTTCGACTAGTCATGAGTCGGTACTTGGCCGACTCGTTGCCGACTCATTGACTTAACTGCATAGATTAGAGTATGTAATTATAGTTATATTTGTATGAGAAATATATTTATAAATAACTGTCAGGTTGCTTCTATACTTGTACTTTATGTGGGTTATTATGTAGATGAGTTATAAGATGTGAAGAATTATGTATACAGACTAACATGTATGTAGTATGTAGTATGTACATTGTAGGTAAGTCTATGCATGGATTTGTATATACTATATACCCCTTACAGGACAGTAGATATACTATGTGTGTACTATGTATTGTAAGATACATATAGAGATATGGTGATAGATATGAGGTGATATGTACTATGTATGTGAACGACTAAAGTGATTGTATGTATAATTGTAAGTGTTTGTACTTATATGCTTAAGTTATTTGTTGAATGTATGATGTAACATATCTGAGTGTATAATTAAGGGTGTATGTAATAATATTTGAATAGACTTCTTTACTTATGCATGCTAGTAAAGTGATGTGTGGATTGAATATAAGCCATGTGGTAGCAAGTGTACTTATAATTGATATTATGTAACTATTATTGGTGATAAGAGTATTTATAAATAGATGCATCCTTGATCGTGTCCATGTAATTATATACAGATGAACCTAGGTATAACTATAGATGTGTATAAGTATGAATATGGTAGCATTAAGACTTATTAAGTAATTGTTGTTTGTTTAAATATAATGTGAACAGATGTATATATATACATAAGTATATCTATATAAGAAGTGTTGTGTGGTTTTATACTATGTATTTAAGTGTATCCATATATGTACTTAAGTAATAACATAAATTCTTGAACATATACTGTGTGACCCTACACTAGTGTCTATATAATGAATGTATAAATATTGGTTGCAGTTGTAAGTGGGTATATTTGGCTCTATATATGTCATGTATGATTGTTATATAAAAATATTTGTATGTATACATAAATAAAGTATATCAGTATGTAATGTGAATGAAGGATATATGTATATGTATATGTGGATCTTTATGTCTGTGAACTCGTGTGAATCAATGTGATTAAAATATAGATACTTGTATAGATATATGTCATGGGTAGACTTAATGTGTATACTTGTGTTTGACAGTTTTGATAGTTGTATGTATCCTTACTGGTTATAGTGATATATAAATAAGTGTGTAGTAGTGTTCATTCGGGATATATAACTATGTGTTACTATAGTAAGTATTATTGTAAATATGAGTGCATCTGTCTATTGTTGTCTATTGTCTGAGTATGATGTAAATGAATAAGTGAATTATTGTGAATGAATGTACGTGTGTGGCTTATAATGTTATGTATTAAATGTAGCTAAGTCATACATAACCACATTGTACTAGATTGATATTATATGAAATGAATAAATACATATTGCTATGCATGCACCTATTTTATTTAGTCATATATAGTATTACATATATAGTTGAGATAGAATGTATAATGGCAGGAATCTCTAGGAGTGAAGGGGTACGTGTATTGGTATTATATGATATATTTTTTACTTAAGTATGTATGATTAATAGAGGAAGGTGGGTGGACGGTGGAATGTGTATAATGTATGACTATATTGTAGATATAGACATGATGTATTTGAGTATATGAACTTATAAGTAATGCAATTGGGAATTAAGGTATGATTATATATATATATATATATAAGTGTGATATACACTATGATGTATACATAACCCCTCAAGTAATGTATGTGTTACATGATACATGATACATAAGTGTACACATTAGTATTCCTAGTGGGTAGCCCTCAAGTCTATTTGACCCGTCCGCTGCCTTCGTCGCATGCGTGAGATTTGTTCTCTGCATGAAATGAGCAAGGGGAACGGGTCGGAGGAGAGAGAGGGTGAGAGAGAGAGAGGGCTAGTGGGGAAAGGGGTTTATTAAAAGGGAAAGGGCCAAACGGGCCTTGTGGGCTTTTTAAAAAAACTGAAACGGTACACTAACCCCGAGAACCTAAAATAAATAGATACAATTTACAAATACTTATGTTTTCATGTTACCCAAAAAAGAAAATACATGAAGCGTACTAATGATTTTATGCAACAAATAACAAATGATGTCATTCCTTTTTTGATAATGGCAAAGATAGAAATATTAAGGGAAGCATCATTTCAAGTGAAATATGCGTGTATTATTATGTTTAATTTTTTATTGACTTATTATATTTAATTTTAAAAAGGAAAAGAATATTGGATATTGGATGACTCCAACATGTGTTTTGATGATGATCAAATCACATACTTGTGCTAACATGTATTATGCAGTTATATGTGAAACATATGGTTATGTATCAAGGCTCAAACTTGGATTCAACATCTATGACAAAGGATATTGATATAATCGGTACATCAATCAAGCTTAAGAGTTGTTATATTATTCAGGGTTTGAGGTATCGGCCGATACCATTGGGTATCTGCCGTATCGGTATCGACAGTTGACGATACCAAAACCAAGGGTTAGTTTCAGTATCGGCCGAAACTGAACGGTATCGGTCAGTTTCGGCCGAAACAGACCGATACCATTCAGTATTTGGTCGAAGACGGAGAGAAGAATGTGTAATTAAATAAAAATTCTCTAAAAATCCAAAAAAAATCGTGAATCAATAGGTTGCATAGAAAGCTCGGTTAAAAGAGAGGAGAAAACTCTAGGGTTTCAGCTTGAAAATGATGAAGAATTAGACGAAGAAGAGGCAGAACCAAGAAAAAATTGCTGAAAAAAGAAGAAAATGGAGAAAAGAAAGATGAAAAAATTGAACTCACCTCATCGCGTCGCCGAACCTGCCTCCTGCCTTGTCGTACCCGCCTCGACCATCTAGCGTGAGAGTGAGAAAAAGCAAAGAAAGGGAGAGAGACCGAGTCGCCTTTCAGGAGATTATGCGTTCTTTAAAAGACAAACTTGTAAATAAGTGGTATGTGCATAAAATAAAACAGTCGGTGCACCTATCAAGCAGATATTTTATGGCAACCTTGTAAATAAGTGGTGTATGGGCAAAGCAAAATGGTAGGTGCGCAAAGCAACGCCCATCGATTTTTTTGGCAAACTTGTAAATAAATGGTATGTAAGCAAGGTAAAACGATGGGTGCACAAGGCAAGCTTTATGATCTATTCATTAATCTAATATTTAGTATTTAAGTACGAAAATTTAGGTATTTAAAATTTGATATGATTAAGAACTAAAATTTAGTTTATCTATTTAGTATTTAGTATTTGATAGTATACGATTAATATTTTAGTTTGTTAAGAACCTCCGAAACCATCACTATGTGTATATAGTATATACATATTTAAAGTATCTCTGAAACCGAAACAGATACCCGACACGAAACTGCCGAAACTAGCGATACAGATGAAACCGAAATTTGCTTCCGAAACTGCAGAACCGGCGATGCCGAAACCTAAATTTTGGGAAGAACGATACCCAGACCGAAACCAAGACCTAAAACTTTGATATTATTGTGTTCCTTTTTTAAAAATATCATGTTCCTTTTTAATATCAAGTTTCTTTAAAAATAAATATAATAAGAAATTTAGAGCCACACATCATGATAATTTGTAAAAAATGAACATGATATATGTTCGCATACCCTAATTTCTACGTAAAGAAATATCATATTCATTTTTTAAAGTTGTATACGTGCCATTTAATTTCTTATATATATATCATACAATTCATTAACTAACGACAGTCAATAACTCATTATCACCTTAGGCAAATGTTACATCATCCTCATGTGCCAAAAAAACATGTGGCATTTTCTTATTGGTCTTCCCCTTCACCATATGATGAATCTTCATAAGTTTTCTCAAGTGTGTCATATATGATGCGTCGATGTAGCAGTTGACACATGGTTGAACTCGATCCATGACACAAAATAAGATATTCATGATCGTAGAGTCGATGGCTGCCAATGCTCTCTTCATTTGTCTATTGAAAGTACGGAGTGGTTGGTTTGCAATAAGGCATCTCCATAAAGTTCCATAAATCGTAGTCGATTGACAGTAGGTATATCATTATTCGTCTTTTAATTAATTGTAGTTGAAACCATCAAACAATGTACGTGTTATGGAGTGGCCTACGGGAAATTACAAACTTTTGGTAGTAGATGACATCGTTCAACCCGCACTAATACCTAGTGTTGGATCATATAGAATCAATAGACACTAGAAGTGGTTGAATAGTGTCTTTAAATTTAATCAAACAAGATATCAAAAAAAGTTACAAATTTATATATTTTACAACTCAATAACTTACAGCGGAATATATAATAATATGATTTATCGCAATATAAATGAGTAAAGATAAGCAAGCCATAGAAGGCAACTACAAACACAAGATTATATTCTGGTTCGATCTCCAAGACTACTCCAGTCCCTAAGCCCTCCACTTGAAATTTTCCAATAATCACCCTCTTGCAAACCCAGAAGAGAAAACCGTGTAATTGGCAAACATCCTTACCAATTACACATCCCAATCTCAACACCCTAGATTGGAAACGCTCTCAAACCCGAGAGCAAAAACTGCCTCCACAACCAAGATAAAACTTCAAAAAGAGAAAAGAAACAAATTTATTATAGCCTTAAATTTATGTGCTTGGGAAACAATAGTGGCTAAGGAGTTAGATTTCTGTTCTATAGGATGAAAGAGTTGGAGAATAGAAAGTTGGAGTTTGCCTTTTCTTGTCTTAAGATAAGGTATAAAAAAATCAACGATTATTTTGGCCTATGATTTTTCTTCTTGTGCTTTTTCTTTTGTTGTTTTGTGTTGTGATGAACAAATGAGGGTTAATCTTTATTTATAGATGAGAACCCCCATAAGAAGAAATTTCAAAATACCATCTCCAATGGCTAGTTTATGGAAGTCAAATCATCCAATGACCATTAGTCGACAAATAAACTTATTGGTCGGCTAATTATTTTCAAGAAGGAATGGTTGGCATACATCATTAGTCAACTATTGTGTCAATAAGTTGACTAATATATGTACTAGTCGACTAATATACTTATATGTTAGCCTAAACTAAACTGCGAGAAAATATGAGCAGGACCTGCAATAGTCGACTAATAGTCTTGTTAGTCAACTAATGGCCCACTGGCTTTTGGTATGAAGCTCGGATTCATTGGTCGACTAGAATACTTTGTTGGTCGACTAATAAGCTTATAAAAACATGATTTTGACTTAAATTTTAGGGTTTATGATAAGCTTAGAGTCCATTATATTTCTAAGTCAAAAACATATAACTTTGTTGTTGTACATGTATCTTCCAGATTTAACAAATCTATGAGAAGAAATAAATGTTACATCAAAAAACAAAAATTACAATCTTTTGAGCTTGATTAAAGTTTTTTATCATCCATGTTCTCATCATTAGTGTAGTCTTCAATTCTTCAAACTTTACACCTCATATACTTCCTAATGCATGCACAAGACATGTTAGTGTAAGCAATTTATCAAACCACATATTGGGCTAAATCAACAATGCCTATATCTATTTACTATATATTTTTTTATGATAGTTACAACTACTATATTTTTTAATTCTTTGAATGTTGAAACCTAACTTTATTTATGGAGAATTGCCCCTTTATTGATCAGATCGCTTGGCTATTTGTTCAGTTTTAATTTCTTCATTCGCTTAAGACAAGTTCTTCAGAAAATTCTATCCCATTTTCTATTTTCAATGTTATTGATCCAATAAAACAGAAAAACTTCCTTGGCATCATTTTGATCCACATGCACATAACTCAAGGTTATAGAAGATCCTATTACTTCCTGTAAATTTCCCTCAAGATGTAAAGGGATAGAACAACACTTAAGGTGTTTGAGCGGTTGTGTCAATCTCAAGGTGTTGAGATCGGTTGTACGATTACCAACGATGGGCTAAGTTGTATAGTTTACTCTTACGGGTTTTTAATGAGGTAATGAACAATCTCAAGCGGTGAGTCTTGGGACTGAAGTAGATCTGAAGGGCCGAACAATGATAAATCCGTGTGTTTGTAATTAATCAACTTTCTGATTTGATTTGTCTATTTTGTATATTTACATATCATTATTATTTTTGTTGCCAATATTACTGCAATTCAGGTTGTATTTAATATTTACACTAATCGTTATTGTTTATTATGTAAAAGATCATCAACAAAGATCCAACACGCATGAGACATGATTTCCTCATGTGACACCATATTTACCGTTTTCTCTATACACACACACACACATGCATATACATATAAACATATGTACATATGTATATGCATACATATGAATACATGCATATATACATGCATATGCATACATATGAATACATGCATATATACATGCATATGCATAAGCAAGTGCCTCAGCCGCCTTCAAAACATGGCATAACAATTCAAATTTATCACTCACTCATTTCTTCTTTACTCTTTGCCCGATGACTCTCTAAAACACTTTCAAGCTCTATTAAGCTGACATTTAAACATGTATTAGAATGTTTTCTGCCATTTAAATATTGTATATTTATGTTCACATAATACTATAAAACACACCAAATATCATTTTGGTTGGTCACATCATATTTTAGTGAATTCAAGATGTTCTAGCTCACATAGCCCTTAATAGAATTTATGGTTCATTGACTCCACACATACCCTTGCAGATTTACATCTTTCTGGACTCTGATGGCAGTTGCTTGAAAATGATATGTAATTATCAATGTACTTGATCGAGAGCTAGCCATCTGAAACAGAAGGAAAAATGATTTCACAATTCTCAGAGCAGTTTGCCACCATTGCCATTTATGTTCGCAATGCTGCTATTTGCTTTCACTGCTCCTACTGTTGTTCCTATATGAAAAGGCAATGGGAAGGAAAGGAAGTAGGGGCTTTTGAGCGCTTAGAAAGAGGTGAATGACCTAACATACCATCTGCAGGCAAGCTCATACCCACATCTTCTGAAAAATCTTATCGCATAGTCTACATCAGAGCTTAGTTAAGTCCAAACTTCAACAACTTCCTCCTCTGTTTGTATGTAGCAAACCAACAGAGGAAACGACAATAACATTAACCAACTGCATTAGCCCAAGTGGCGGCAACACTAATAATATCAATGTTAATTCTTTTGTCTCACTCTACAAGTACCTGATATGAGGTGGAGAGGTCTTGAAAACATATGGAATTCTATGCGGAATGGTTTAGTTATATGATTGCAGGTATACTTACAGAATGATGGCAGATTATGGCTTTTTCTTATTGACAATGTTATATTTTAAATTTTTTCTGCAGTCAACCTGGTCAAAACAACATGTGCAGGTTTTCCTTTTTTTTTTCCTTTCTATGTGCATGTAAGGATGTCACTGTGGCTTTTTTATTTTTGAGGGAAGAGGGAGGAGGGCTTCATTATGTGCATGTTTATGCGTATTTCACATTGGCCAGGTTTGATACACAAGAAAAAGTATCATTAATATTCAGAAAGGTTTGGCTTTCTATGTTCAGTGAAGCTGATGTGTTTGTCACCTTGGAAGGCTATGGCCGAGAAGCAGACAGCTAAACAAATGAAGAAGACGCGGTCAAGAGAGCGAAAGTTATGTGATAGGATCCCCTAGGGTTTGGATAATAAAAACATGATTTTAATTGGAAATAAGAAAAAAAAACAAAGATAACGTTGGTTTCTTTCGAAAGGAACCCGCTCTCCCAAGCTAATATTCAAGAGGAAGCCGCACTCTCCAAGAAAGAGAAAATCTCTAAACCTCTCTGAAGTTCACACAAAATTCTGCATGCCTCTCTAATTCCCCTAAGCCCCTATATATAATAATCAGATTTTCAACAAAATTAAAGAAATTAGCCTAGACCCAAAAAGTACAAAAACGTCCTTCACTCGCCACCGCACTCTTCTTCCTGCACTGCATGGCCTTCCTCTGCCGCACATACGTGATGATTTACAAACTTCCGCCTTGAGGACAAGATGGCTCTTTGGGTGGAGTAGTGAAGGAACCAGCACGTACGTGCAACGGTGTATGAAGAAGACTGTGAGGCGGCTGAAAACTAAATTCAATGGGCATTTTCATAATTTTTGTGTCTGGGGGGTATTTCTGTAATTTTTGTTTAAAAAATCTGATTAGTATATATTGGCTTAGGTGAATTAGATAGACATACTGAATTTTGTGTGAGAACATCCTAGAGGTTGAGAAATTTCCTCTTTTGTGGAGTGCGACTTCCTCTCGAAAAAGCTTAGGAAATCGGCTTCCTTTCGAAAGAAACTAACCTTTTCTTTAATAGGATCCGCTTGCCCTCCAGCCTGTTTGTAATGATGTGGATGATAATTGTCCCGTTATACCTCCCTCGGTCGCCTATAGCCCCTCACCGGGAGGCCACCTCCATCACCATCACCTCTCCCGTCTTCATCGACCCAAACCGAGTCTCGTATGTCCTCTTCATAGCCCGGGTTGTCGTCATAATCATCTCGAAAATCCTCATAGGCTGGAAGTCGTCGTTGTCCCTCTGCAGCGATTCACGAGCCATGGGGTCCTCCAAGTTCATGTCATACCTCAGAAGAGAGCCTCAAGTCATCAACGATGGGGCCGCTAGGCCCCTGATGATCCGACCAAGGCCTGGTGGTCCCCTGGCGGACCACCAACGGGCCGCAAGGCCCCCCGCGGCCCAACCGAGGCATGCCAACCCTAGGCAGGGCTGCCAAGAGATCGACGAGCCACTGCGCTGGTAGACGGGCCCGCTGCCTTCCTTCTTGTCGTCTGTCGCTTCCTCAGATACTTGGTCTACGTCGGAAAGCAATCCTTCGACGAATTCTTCAACCTTCTCCTTCCATTTTTCCAAAGATTTCACCTTTGGATCCGGCAATCGCTGCTTAGGGTTTGCATGAAAGCTCCCAACTTTACATCCAACTTCGCATCCATCCTTCCATCTGACGTCCTAAACCCTTCTTTGATCAATGCCCTAACCTCATATCTGAATGACGTTAAAGTTTTTTCCACAAACGAGAGAATCTCTCAACCTGTAAGTTCTCACACAAAATTCAGCATGCCTCTCCAATTTCCCTAGGTCCCTAGACCCAAAAATTACAAAAACGTCCCTGGAAATTAGTTCAGCCGCCGCCGCACTCTTCTTTCTGCACCGCCACATGTACGCGATGATTCCATCTTTATGCCCTACTGAGCTTCTTAAAAGATAGATTTTATTAAATCATCTAGTCTCAAACAATTGGATAAATGCATCGGCTTAAGTATGCTAAATGTTATGGTAGTCAATGACAAGGAAGGTTGACCTCGATTCTCTTCATCTCAGCCTGTATTGCAAAAGGGAAATGCCACAATGTGTAATCCTAATTCTGTCAGCTTTTAACTTCTATGGAAGATTTATGGTATAGAAATCCTTCATACATCTATTTCTCCAAAGAGATGGCTCCCCAGAATTCTTTAGGTCAACCTGTATTAAACAAACTACCTGGAGACACAAAATAATATGACAAAAATAAACCACCGGGAGACAATAATAATATTACAAATAAGCCACTTAATTTGTTAATAAACTTTTCTATGTAATGCGGCAACGTACTTAAATATAACTGATTACATGCTTTAGTAGAATAGATAATTGTATTCACTTTCCATTTAACAGAAAGAAAATAAAGAAAAACAGCAAAAAAGTACAGTAACCACCGCAGTGATAAACAATATTATATATCAAATAAGTTGGCATGCTACCAGCCATTTAAAAAGGAAATGGAGATTGTACAGGTTTCCGGCTAACATTCATAGCAAATATGTTCCATTTCTTCAGTTAATGAGCCTTTATCCCTAAAACAGCAAAGCAAGACAGTTGGAACCACGAAGCGGAGAGTACCAGCAGTATCAAGTTTGACATCAAACCGAAACAACTTATCAAGGTAGTCCACTATTAACAAACCTCAAAAATGGAAAGCAAGGTAAGCAAAGCAAAAGGAAAAATAAGCAAACATACAAAATGACTATGTACACCATCTGAATAAAGATATCAGTAGTTAAGAGTCTTAAGACCACTACCTCTTTAATTTTCTTAAGAAGATCAATCACAGTGTTCGAGTTCTTTCGCTGCGACTCCCTCACTGTCTTCAATTCTTCTTTTTGTCTTTCCAGAGCTTTCTCTAAAGTCTGGTTTCGAGTGTTAGTCAATGCAGTCAAACTTACAGATTTTAAGCTATTAATGTGGAATTATCAAAACAAACAAACCTGAATTCTAGTGTCTTTTTCCTGATCCTTCTTGGCATGTTCACTAGAGCTCTCAGCTACATTCTTCTTACCTGACAATTTTGAGTGGGTTTTAGCAAATACTAAGAGAAAAGGTCAACGAACATGTTCATGCACACTGGTAAGATGTACTTGATTTTGAGTCTTCTATTTGATTCTGAAGAGCTTGATTTTTGTGGTGAATTTCAACCTTCTCCTTTTTTAGACTATCAATTTTCGCTTCAAGTCTCTTCTGCAAAAAGGAAACATAATACGGTTATATGCATTATGCGATAAGACTCACCAAATGTAACTTCCTGCGCAAAATAGTAAAAATATGATTTTCCAAGTCTAACCTTTAGTGCCACGGTGTTATTCTTCTGTTTATCAAGTTCAATTTTGGCACGTGCCTGCATCATATAGCAAATTTAGGAATTTACTACTAAGAATGATACAGAGAATATCTTAGCTGTGTAAGCTTAAAGCATCGCAAGAGTGAATACCTCAGCTTGAAGAGCATCATTTAGCTTCTTCTCTTGTTCAACCAAGTCAGAGTGACATTTGGCAAGATTTTGCTCCAATTTTAATATATAGTCTTCCTTCTCAGAAACAAGATTTCTTGTCAACTCCGCCTTCGATTCACTCTCTTGCAGAAGTACCTGTGCAACAACATTTGCAAATAGTTACTACACATACCAACAATGAATGAATTCCGGATAAAATTTGATACAAGCAACACGATATATAGTAGCAAATGTTACCCAAAAAGGCCCAATATCAACAGTTACAATTAGTGTCTAAAGATATGCAGATTCAGGTTATAGAATTTCATTGCTGAGATGCATCTCTTCTTGCTTAGGAACTTACCAGAGTAATCACTAGTACACAACTGATTATTTGACTATAAAGTGAAAAAAAGAAAAATGATTTCACAAGAACTATGAAGCATGAATGCCGAGTTACAGCAAATATTTAGAAGGTATGGACACTGGGACACTGGAATATAACCGTGTGCCCATGTAGGTGTTATCTATATATAATATACATCTGAAGACATAGAAAGTAGGATGTTTTGAATTAAAAGTAAAAAAGAAATCAATGTAAATTCCAATGACAAAATCCATAACTTCTAATTAAATTACAAAATAAATAATCCAAGAAAAAATTGACGGAATAACTATTGATGCCTAAGCTATTTGAAATGATGTCTAGTCTGTTGGCGTAATACCCTCTAAGTTAAAGATCATGTAAGAGATGTGTGGCTCCAAATGTCTGACACGTAACATGCGACCATCACGTTGTGTTTAAGGGAATTACTTTGCGAACCAACCATTTTGCTTAGCGCACAACCACTTAAATTTTTTTGAAAAACAATGAAACTATCATTTTAAAAACTCCAAAATATCCCGTCAAAAATTACTCACCGCACACACCAAATTACTCACCGCACACAACAGGCAAAAAATTACTCAACGCACATACCAAATTACTCACCGTGCGCATACCAAATTACTCAATACACACACCAAATTACTCACCGTAGACAACATCACCGTAGACAACATGCAAATAAATTACTCAACGCACATGCCAAATTACTCGTTGTGCGCATACCAAAGTACTACATACACACACCAAATTACTCACCGTGCACAACAGGCAAAAAAATATTCCACGCACATACCAAATTACTCATCGTGCACAACACGCTTAAAAACTTACGCACCGTGCACATCCCAATTCTTCTTTTTAAAAATATTTTGCTCTTCTCTCTTCTTCTTCTCCCCGCCATTAAAGAAGGTAAACAAAAAACATGCTTAAATTTTCGATTAAAGGTAATCAATGCTAATCAATGATAATCACATGTAATCTTCTTCTCTCTCTTCTTCTCTCTTCTTCTTCTTTTCCTCCTCTATATCAATTTCTGGCCAGTCCCCCTCCCTCCTCCTTGTCTTCTTCTTCTTCTCTCTATGCAAACCTAGCATGTATAAGCATAAAATAAAACCAATAACTTCAAATCCACCCTTAACATACAATTTTTTTACCGTGAATAAGATTCTTGTTTGTTACATCAATCTTTGGCACTTCTTTTCCTCTTCTTCTCTCTGTCCTCTAGATTCTGACAAAAAATTATTCACTTAATTCCACTTAACTAATTAGAGATTTAGGATTTGATTAGTTATATGTTTTAGAAACAAATAAAAATTTGGTATGTTGGAGTAGAGCAAATTTTCTGAAGAAGGTGAACAGAGGTGAAGGTGTTTTGGCTTATGAGTATTTTCGGTATTTCCGGTTGTGCACTGAGCAAAAACTTAGCTAAATATAATTTAAGCGGTATAGGAGTAAAAATTTAAGCGGTTGGGCGCTGAGCAAAACGGTCGGTTCGCAAAGTAACTCCCTTTATTTAAAACATGGCAATGCTCCGGCACGACCTTTTGGGTTTGTTAAATCAGACAGATTCCGGAGTACCAGGTATGTGTCCGACAAATGGGGTACTATCAATGTCGGACACGGACACACCACCCGTTATTAAGTGTTTGTGCACATAACATGAGAAAGTTCTGCACACAAAGCCTACACTGTGTAAGTTTGTCTAAAAAATGTGACGCACCAAAAAAGCACCAGCTTAAGAGGCAAAATCAATAAACATTCCACCAAATTATAAGTAAGTGTGACACATCACACAATCACATGCTTAAAAGGAAAACTGAAAAAAAAAACATTTTTATCAAATAATGATATCTCATCACAAAATCACCATACAATGCTTCACAATCCAAAAATAAACAAACTCCACAACTGCAATCTATTCTACAATTTTTAGAGCGCTAATGGTTCCTTCCTAACACAGGTGCAGCTAGGATTATCAAAAAACTGACGAATCCCCCCCCCCCCCCCCCCCCCATTGTTTCTGATTGGTATACTATCTGATCAGGAGCACTTTAAAGGACTAAATTTTGAGCCCATAGATCTATGTTGCACACATGAAAACCATCAATCCTTTCTGGCCCCATTTCATAGTCAGCTGAGATTACTACTAGGTTCGTCAGTTAACGATATGATGAAGAAGTCTTCGTTGAGATGGCTAAACTATGTGCAATGGAGACAAAACAAGTGACCATTGAGGAGCTGTTAGAAGAAAAAGGTAGTAGGAGAAATAAGGTCCCAGTTAACATAGCAGCAACACATTGGGGGCAGCTTTCAGGCAGAAGCTGTTAGAAAAAGCTTGGAAAACATATATTTAATTTAAAGGGACGTAGAACCTGAATGCATGACAAGAGAAGATGATGAGAAGATGGGGGGAATGAGGAAACGTATTGATGCAGCACAAAGAAAAAATATGTTTAGGGTTCTAGATCTAGGGTATATGTGATGGGAAAGGTATGAAAGGGGGAAATTTCTAGGGATTAAGGACATAAATTTAAGATAAAAGATAAGATTTGAATCTTTCACCCAGGCACCTCTAGCACCTTCTCTTAGCTCCTCTAAAAAAAAGAGATTCTAGTCAAAAACTATGGTTTCTCCCGAACCAAACCAGAGTTTCTCATAAAATTTATCAATTCCAATTCACCGAAATAAAGAGTTGTGTTATATACTTATTATAGGCTAAAATATTACATGTGCAAACCTAAAATGAAAGGAAACTCTTAAAACATAAATAACATGTGTGCAACATGTGCAAATCAAAATCAGCTAAAGAGTTAAATGAAAATAAGTTCAAAAGTAAAGATCAAGTACTCAAGTAGTCAAGTTTCCATCAATTGATGTTTTAAATATCGGATATCGGTCGCGTATTAGTTTGGAAAATATGATATCAGATAGCGGATATCAGAGATATTTTCCGATTATTGAAAAAATATCAGGGTGTCATCTCGGATGCTAAAAATATATATCAGTGTCTCATATCGGATGCTAAAAATAGATATCATATGCATATCAATCATGTATCAAAGCAGATATTAATTATATATACTCACATAGAAATATGTTTAGGGTATACTTGACTCAATATGTTGCAATAAACTTGAATCTAACACCAATCTATTGAAAACCTTTCCAATTTATGCAAGTAGTCACGAATCAATCATGATCGTTTATGTTTCTTTTCTTTCTGTTTCGTTCCACTTTCTCTAGACTAATAAACAAAACTTGTAGAGTTCTAAACAAAAGTAGTTGCATCACCATCATCATCCGATGCCTAAAAGGACATATTTTTCTTAATTTTTTTATTCCATTCTCTATAAATAAACAGTGTTATTGAATCAAAATTACTATTATTACTAGTATTATTACTATTATAATTAGTAGGCTAAACTAAATTAGGATAAAAATCCCAATGAAAATCAAAGATAATTTTTTTGAAAAAAAATGAAACATTTACGTTAACCACACTATAATTGGATCGATAGATCAAAAATAAAATCAAATAAAAAGTAAATCAAATTATATTTAAAATTGAATATAACTGAAAACCAGTGCTTTTTCGGAAAGTTCTTGAATGTCATTCTTACCAAAGACTCGAAGTCAACGTCGTTAAGCGGATGATGAGAGAGACAAGCTTTATTTTGCGAACCACCACCACCCTTGATCCGAAATTGAGAAGGATGAATGAGTGTATGAAGAGTGGTTGAGAGTATGACGATCCGAGATCGAGAAGAGGAAGAAAAGGAAGATCAAGCCATCACAATTGAAATCATAAAAGATAGTGTGATGATAAAGAAAGAGACTAACCAGCAATGGAGTCGAAAAATTTTCAACGAAATTAGGATTGCATCTCAGGTCAATAGACTCAATACCATCTCTTTCTGCTTTATAAGTATTATTACTATCTTAGACGGATCAGATATAATGTTAATTAGATCTGATCTAAAAAACTAAAACCCAAAAAATGTTGAAATGGGGTGATATTTCAAATAAAAATATCGGCTAAAATAACTGCTCAGTTATAAAATTACGAGCGGTACCAGTTGAAATTCAAAACCCAAAATAACACATCATATCGGCCCCTTATTTTTTCCGACACTACGGACGATATTGCAGATATTGAACTGATATTTGAAACACTGCCATCAATAGAAGTGCTTTGTCGGGTCACGCTATGATGAGTTAGTAATGGGCTAACATGAAACTCGCGTGAAATAATCGACTCAGTGGCATTGGGCCAATCTTCTGCAGAGCTCGATGAATACATGTACGAAGAATGCAACGTCCTAGTAGCTTGTAGTACAAACCTTTTTGGACAATCTTTAATTATTTCATCATTCTCAATATCAAATCCCAACAAATTTCTATTGGATGATGTGACAAACTTGTGTTCTACATTATTAATAGCAATGATTGCGTAAGTTTTAGAATGCAGTTTACTTACATGAAACGCATGAAGCTAGGAAAATGCAACAAGTTGATGATCAATGTCAAAATCTAATGAACTCTGACCCATAAGATGAATTGAGTGTATGCATGTCGTGTTAGAGACTAGTATTCTTTTGGTTTTCAATTATAATATTATGTTGGCCACCGTCAACACAATCTTCTTTACTTCAAATACAAATGAATATATGTTAAATCATCCAAAATGTGCAATATCAAGGTCAGACATTCATGACCTACTAAGCAAGATATATGCAACATGTATTGGCCGAACATCATACCAGATACGTTCCCAATACCTTAGAAACAAGATATGCACTTGATAATGTTGGGTAACTGGCTGTGGATTCTTATCAACCCATGTGACGTTATATGGATGTAAGTGAGGTTCAGTTTTAAGCCACATCTTCTCTATAGCTTACGTGGTAACTAAATTTATATATATATACCAGATACGTTCCCAATACCTTAGAAACAAGATATGCACTTGATAATGTTGGGTAACTGGATGTGGATTCTTATCAACCCATGTGACGTTATATGGATGTAAGTGAGGTTCAGTTTTAAGCCACATCTTCTCTATAGCTTACTTGGTAACTATATATATATATATATATATATATATATATATATATATATATATATATATATATGTTGACTAGGATCCATTCGGATGGATCAAACATGCGGATCCATCCAAGTGGAATTTAAAGCTAGACAATGTAAATAGAAAATCCGACCGTTGGATGTCATCTAACATGTCTAAACTAGCTCCAAACAAAATTTCAACTAATTTAGACATGTTTTGCACATGCATCAAGTGGTTGCAAAATTAGCCGATTTTATAACTATTCAAAAACATCGATTTTGCAACCGCTTGATGCATGGGAAAAACATGTCCAAATTAGTTGAAATTTTGTTTGGAGCTAGTTTAGACATGTTAGATGACATCCAACGGTCGGATTTTCTATTTACATTGTCTAGCTTTAAATTCCACTTGGATGGATCCGCATGTTTGATCCATCTGAATGGATCCTAGTCAACCTCTATATATATATATAGTGAAAAATGGAGAAGAGCTGACAGCGCTGGAAATTTTTCCAGCGCTGTCCGCATTTTGGGGAACCTAAAAATATTTTTTTGAAATATATATATATATATATATCACTTTAAAAGACATATCTTCGTTTTTGTCGTATGTAAAGAAAATATTTATCATTTGCAAATTTTCTTTCTCGAGTGTAACAGCTAAACACATAATGATTGTCAATCGAGCACTAGACTCAAATAAATTCTCAATTGCCTCACTAGAGTTCTCTGATGGGACATTCTTCTCAGCATATATCGCATCATCATGTGCACAATCTCCAACATGAAAGCATCATCATGTGCACAATCTCCGAAACGTCCAAAACATTGAAATCCAGAGGACTTCTGTTGCAAAAATTCTCGTATCTTGGCCTTTCTATTAGAGTCCTTATAAGTCGGTTTTTAGGCTTGATCAAGTTTTCTAGTAGTCCCTTAGGTTGCTTTCTGGCTATATAGCAGACTTTATCCGAAGAGAACCTAAGTGTACAACTCCAGATCTTGTGCTAGTTCTCGGTGGTGGTCACATTGTGGATCAACATTTCATGTTAAACTTAGGTATTAATCCATTATAAAACTTAGGTATTAACCCATCATGAAACTACGTAAGGGTGAAAGGAGGATTTTTTTTAACCATCCACATCAATTAAATCATCAAACTTAGTCATATATTCGCTCACATATATGCTTTGATGTAATCTGATTAACGGATCTATCGGTTGGGCTCTATATGGGGAGGTAGGTAATTCTTCACAAGTCTGGTGTTCAAGTCACCTAAAGTTCGAACATAATCAAGACAGCTCATCTCTAATTATCGCTCTACTAAAGTTAGATCTTACCTGATCATTGAGCTTCATTCTAACGAACCAAATGATGTGTTCATCTGACATCTTGCATCACTCGTAAAAATGATCCAGTCTTAAACGACTCGTGGGTCGTAAGGCCTATTAAATATGGGTATGTTCATCTTAATCCGTCACGTAATATCCTACATTGTGTTGATGCTATCACTTGCATCCTTACGTCTCATATGGTTACGTTCTTCTCATTAACGTCATATGCCCCTCCCAAGCCTTATCCTAAATGTTAGACCATGCGCATCATGCACCATAATGTTTGTGTCATCTAAATGCATCTTTTCTCTGCCTCGTACCTCTATGGCAAGTACACAATCTCCTAAAGGACTCACATCAACTTTAATATCCATAAGTAATCTAGTTAGCTTTGCTGACTTGTTTAGAAATATCATCGTTGGTAGTGAATTGCCTTGCTACTGGCCATGACTGTCCTAAATTGTCTTTCATTACTAAGTCTGCAGATGAATACATAAAACAATCAATCTCCAAACAAGCAATCTTGCAGATATGCAGATCATGGATCCAAAACTATATGTGTACACTAATTAAAAAATATAAAACAAAATCCTAAATGTTTGAAGTAATCCTAGATGATGAAGGCTCACAAAGCAAAAAATTATTAGCAATTAATAATAATAGAATCAATTGGAAAAAACAATAGAAATTTTCAAAATTTACACTTAAGAAGCTCAATCAGATTAGAAATTACCCAGAGTGAAGATCAATGTGAACATTTAGTATGATCTCTACAAGTCCTTAAACCATCAACTCATGAGGTCAAAGGTAAAACTTTCATTCAAAAAGCTCAAAAAATGTGCATATGATCAACCAAAACACTAATGGATACAATAAAAGACTTAAAATTGCCAAGTAATTACCATTGTGCAATTTAGCAAAGGCTTGTTCAAGTTTGGCTCTGTATATGGTTAATCAAAGCTATTAACATGGTTAACTGCTCATCGGCTAGGGTCGGCTAAGGCTAGCTTCATTGCTTCATGTCAGATTGGCTCGTTTGGCTCATCCGCAAGCCAGCTTAATGGCTGGATCAAGTCGAAGCGAGCCATACCTAGCTCAATCGTGCCGAGGTCAGCTCGACGCGAGTCAGTCAAAATTAGGCAGCAATAAGTGGTTTCACGATCACTAGTCACTAAGGTTGGTTGTTTCGGTACTGATAGGTAACAACACAGCAAGGACCATTATCGCCTTGTAGGTCGATGGCGAAGGTTGCGACGGTGAAGGAGGTTGACAACTACTGTGTTGGCAATGAAAGATGGAGATGCAAAAATGTCGGTAACCGCAATGGCATGGATGTGGTTGATGGAGCCACAAACGACTAGGAATTGGTGTGAAGCAAAAGCAAAGAACATGGCAGTTGATGAAGCTGAGGAAGATGAAGTCAATCAACAGAAACTGCGGCAATGGAGGAAGCATGTGGAAGGGTGGCAAAGGATGAGGCTGAAGCTTAGGGTTTGGGCTAAGATCACGTTTAAGTGGCATTAGGGTTTTGGGGAAGAGGATGAAAGAATAGCAATTCGGATTTTCTGATTTTTATTTTTATTTTTTTAGAAAATTCAAATAAATTATGGAAAATTATAAAAATAGAAAAAAATCAAGAAATTTGCAAAAAAATGTAAGCAAACAATAAAATCAACAAGGATTTTGGGCCTTTTTATCTAACGAAAACGGAAATCCACGTGTATTTTCGCTACCTATCCAAAGCCCAGACAAAGGAGTGTTATGTGATAGGCATGTGATAACCAACACGATACTATGTCACACTTTTATGGTAATGAACATATAGAGAAATTTCGTTGCAACATATTTTCTGAAGCGGTGCGCTGTAAAGAAACTGGGTTTAGTGATAAGTATGCAAGAGTTGTCAGGCCATCACCTAGAAGTGACACGTCACATCATTGAATGGTTGTGGTGTTAACTATGAAAGAGTTGCCGCTTCCTAGTGGCCGTGGGCAGCTAAAGAAGTTAGTTCATAACCAAATGATTAGATTAGTATATTAGAGTATTAGGATCTTTAACTGGGAAGTTAGGAGTACTTTTTAATGTTATATTTAAGAAAATATTAAGCATTCAAGAGACAAAATGGGTAAACGAAAAGGCTAGAGTAGTCAGATCATAAAGCCACAACCTTTAATACATCTATAAGCATAGAAATCGAAATGGGGTTGGAATAATGATCAGTGTTCTAAATATCGTTCCGATATCCGATATATCAGCCGCAATATTGGTTTTATCACTAGGTCGATACGATATAGGCTTATATATTGCGGTTTCCGATATTTAGAGAAACATCGCCGCAATATCGGGTTGCGACCGATATTGCGGCCGATATATCCTTCTGTAATATCCGCCGCAATTCAGGGATTTTAAAATAAAGTTAGCGGGTCAGTCTACTTGAAAGTGGATCCAACCGGAGTCACCCGACCCAAATCATTTACTTAAAACAATAACAAATCGTGATTTTTTGAGGGATAATCGCTACTTTGCCCTAAATCTAATAATACCGCTCCGGTCCTATCAATGCTCAGGTCCTCATTTTCGAACAGAGCTCAGCTCCGTCCGGTGAAAATTTCCAGTGACAATCGATTGAGCTGCAGCGTCCGGCATTCAATCTTTGCAAGTGAGTGTTTTCCGATCAAGATGAGTAGACATGCCCTTTTTTCAGTTTTTCAGTTTTTTTCAGTTTTTTCAGTTTTTTGATTTTTTTTTTCTTCTTCCAGTTTTGGGTTTATTTAACATCATTTTTAGCATCTGATATGATATTCTGATAAGTATAATCAAAACAAACGTTTATTTAAGTTAGTATAGTTTATATCTTCTTAGATACATCTATGTTTGCATATGTCATCATTTTTAAGCTTCCGATATGACACTCCGATATTTAGTCAACATCCCCATATATCTCCGATATCCGCAATTTGATATCAAATTTCCTAGGCCGATACGCGACCGATATCTGATATTTAGAACACTGATAATGATTGATAAAGAATTACAAATGAATATAATAAACATCCAAAGAAAAAGCAACATGATTATGCACGTTAAATTGGTGGTAGTAGAGGATGTGATAAATATTGTTAGCACTTATGCACCATAAACAGGTTTGCTTAATGCAAATAAACAACAATTTTGAATGGATTTGAAGGATGTAGTGCAAAAAAATACCCGTTGGAGGAAAAAAAATTATTGAGGGTGACCTTCATATTCATATTGGTTCAAACATGATGGGTTATAAGAGTGTGCATAGAAGCTTTAGTTTCAGGGATAAAAATCCAGCGTTAGAATCTATTTTGAACTTCTCCCTCACCTATGACTTAATGTTGGCTAACACAAGGTTTCGTGAAAGAAACTCACACTTAATAGCTTTTAGAAGTAAAAATGTTAGCTAACACAAGGGTTCGTAAAAGAAACTCACACTTAATAGCTTTTAGAAGTAAAACAAATGCTAATCAAATAGATTTCTTCTTGACTAAAAGCATGAATAAAAAGGATATTGTAAAGCTTATAAGATAGCACAAAATGAGTATGTAACTACTTAGCATAAAATTTTGATTCTAGATTTTGATCTTACAAAGTGGCAAAAGAGATACAAAGTTAAAATAAATCATAGGAATAAGTGTTAGACATTAAAGGATGATATATAAGAATGATTTAAAGAAAGTGTTCTGGAGGAGATTGATTGGGAGTTCAAGGAGGGCATGATTGCTATGTAGAAGAAGATAACGAATTGCATTAGAATGATAACGACGGAAAATGTTGATGTATCCAAAGGTATAGCACCACTCGAAACGGATACATCTTAGAGGAACTAGAAAATGAATGTCGCTATTAGAGCTAAACACGACAACTATAGACACGTTGAAAGATATAGGGATGATAATACCTTAGGAAAATGCAAATTAACCAAGAAAGAAGCTAAAAGAGTCATCCAAGATGTTAGATCCAATTTATATGACGATACTTATAAAAAGTTGGATACAGCTGCAAGAGAAGAGCATCTACTGACGAGCAAATGACAGTGAAAAAGCAAAAGGACTTATGCGAACTTGAACTTAAATACATTAAAGATAAAACGAAAAACAATTGGTCAAAATGATGTCATACCCAAGATATATGAGCTAACGAGATTCCCTTCAAAGAGAAAAATCATTGTTTTATGCCAAAAATCAAAGTATAAAATGTGAGAAAAGCTTTAAATAAACCAAGAAAAATATTTGGACCGGATAAAACTTCTATTGAGGTGTGGAAATGCATCGGTGATGTACATGTTATAAGACTTGTAAAGTTGTTTAATAAAATTTAAATACCAAATATAATACCTAAAAAGTGGAAGTGTAGACCTTTGGTGCCTTTGTATAAAAAAGTGATATTCGAAGTTAAGGTACCTCATGTGAAATCAAGTTGATGTATCGTACCATAAAATGATAGGAGATGATCATCAAGTTTATAATGAGAAAAAGTTTAGAATGAGAAAGAATATCGACATATCATAAAATCAATTTGGGCTCATGCTAGGATGTTCGATAACAGAGATAATCCATCTCATTAGGTAGATTATGGAGAAATATAGAGCAAGAGAGAGTTTGACATATGATCTTTATTAACCTATATGATCTTTATTAACCTGAAGAACGCTTACAATAGAGATAGAGTTTCAATAATGGGTCTTCTTCTGAAGAAAGAAGTCTCTCTAAAGTATGTTACTCTACTTCACAACATGTATCAAGGACTTAAAAAGAAATAATATATGGTTTATCGTATCCATTAAGTTACATCAAAGTTCGCTATTTGTCCCTTTCTCCTTTATTATATTAATGAACCAGCTCATTAGGCAAATTTAAAATGAGTGCCTTACTATATGTTACTTACAAATGATATTATTTTTATAAACGAGATCAAAAATGGTTTAAATGTAAAGTTAGATTCGTGGAGAGATATTAGAGACTCCAGATTCAGACTTAACAGGAATAAGATTGAATATATGATATACATGTTTAATAAAGTGAGACATGTAGATCATAACATAGTGAAGTAGGATGGGAAAATTATTTTGATAAAGTACTTTAAATATCACATATCATTATCAAATAGAATGGAGGATTAAGGATGATGATCATAGAATTAAAGCAAGATGGTCGAAGTGAAGAGGCATAATAAGAGTATTGTGCAATCAAAATATGTCATTACTAGTTAAAAGGTAAATTTTATACAACCGTAATTAGCACAACTTTGTTATATAAAACCAAGTGTTAGACTATCACTAAGAAGCATCAACAAAGTTTAGGTGTGATATAGAAGCGATTGTTACGGCGGATAAGGTAAGAAACGAGGATATCCGAATGAAGGTAGGTGTGATCTTTATAGAGAATAAGATAAAGAAATCGCTTGAGATGGTCTATACCGAAGACCGATGGATGCACCCGTTAGAAAAACAGAAAACATGAATATTGAGATTAAGAGAAAGAGAGACATGTCAAAAGATATAAATGGAAGTAATAAGAAATGATATGAAAAATTGCGGTTTGACAGAAGAAAATTTTTTTAGATCATAATGATTGAAAAATAAGTATCTGACATAACGGTTCAATATGATCATGATCCGATATTATTACTATTGAGTCCATAAAGTCGATCTCGATTTTCGAAATAATGGCTATGATGATGATTATTATTATCTAATAAAAATGGATAAATTCAAAGATTGAAACAATGAAAATTTGGATCTAACCGCCTCAAGGTTTGATCGATCGAATCGATCGGACCGCGAGAGAGAAAAGCAAGCGGTGTCACCCTCAGTCGAAAGCCCCGTGGGCTTGATGGTGTGGGGGAAAGAGAAGGAGAGAGAATAAAAGAGAAGTCCGCATGGGCATCTGAGTGGGTCGAAAGAAAAGAAAATGAAAAGGGAAAAGGATAGGGGGGAAATAACTGGGCCATTACATAAACTAACAGCAAAAGTGATAAACAATTCGAGCATCTGGAAGTAGCTACAAGTGGCTTTAACTCTCCAAGTTCTTAAATCAGCTGCAGCAAAGTCCCTCTAGGCTACATAACTAGCCTAGGTTGCACAGATACAGATATAAGTATTGGATATAAATAGATAAGGATAAGTGGATATTAAAAAAAAGAATATGGATTTTGGATATGGGAATTGAATAAAATTTTATGACATCAGAAGAGAAGATATAATTTTATTATCAAACAATCACCACACCTATCAATCTATCATTCACCTATAAATAAATTCATAATGTAGTAAACAATCTCATCTTGACTTTATGAAGTTAAATCAACTTATGGGTAAAGAATATCGCTTGTAAACTGTAACGCCCATATCCGAGACGTTACTTTTGTACATTTTTTATGCAGGTCATGCAATTACCAGTGAAAACAGCGTAGAGCAAAGCAGAAATTAACAGAATTTAAGATACTCATTTCATTACCATCATGCCATGATTACGAAGTTCTATACAATGAAATAAAAGTACATCCTCACTCTAAGCTGAAACATAAATACATGGACATGAAAATACAAAGGCCAGTCACACTCAACCGGCCCTCAAAACTTGTCGTCCTGGACCGTAAGCTCTGACTCCGCGTACACAGGTGCCTCTGCGTAGCCCCGTTCGTCACCTAGTGGCAACAACAGGAGTGGTACCACTGCTCAATAGAGTAGATTTATATAACCAAGCAACAATAATGATAATGATACATGAACAAAGAGGTACGATAATGAATGTGTATGACTGGTAATGTACCAAGGTTTAACATGTTATGGTTATTTCGATGTCGTCAATTTGCCATGAGGTTATACTATTAAGGTTGATCAATTCTAAATAGTAAACTTATAACGGAGTGCACGATGTGCAATCCGAAGACCATCTTGGACTGCAAGGTGCTACCCTGGACCGAATCTAGAAGTCAACTGTGACGGGGATTCGGGATCCCTAAACAGAAATCCTCCCAGATATGGGCCGAAAGCATGGCTCCAATCGCTCCTGCACGCTCTCATTTATAAGTTTTCCCAAAGCCCAGCGAGTTATGTAAAGTTGTCTAGTTAACAGTTTGATGTTATATGCTAATTCCATGTCAAGTAATGTTATTTTTCTAACTCATTATCTTAACTTACGCAATCTAAAGGATTTCTTCGTATCATGTCAAGTTACATTCTCTGCTTTAAACCGAACATATGTATCAAGTATCGAACATAGAATCAAGCACAAGTTACTTTAAATTCATGTTACCTTTAAATTGTGTAATTGAAGATATGAGATCAGTCCTAACAATTCAGGATTTCCATGGAATTCAACGAGTTCCTGTACACGTGTGGAAACATGCATTCAAGATAATTTACTGATAATATTTTCTTCTCCTTCACGCTGGTATATACTAAAGAAATCTGAACTTAAATTTGCCTAAACTTGATAAACTTGCATTCTGTTTTATATACTTAATAAAATTGCATCCCGTTATATATATATATATATTAAAAGAAATCTGAATTTAAAATCAAGATCCACCTTTTACATTAACTGAACTGAGAAAGAATATAAAACTGAAATATTTATATTCCTATTTATTTTCAGTTTTAGCTGAAATTAAATTACTGAAAATAAAAATGTGGACAAAAAGATTTCGTATCTAGGGGATCATATTGTGGGAATCTCATCACGTTGTGGGGGGCCCGAACCTGCGGCAAGGTCTACAAGGACTGCGACACTATCAGCAAGGAACCAGGCCAAAAGATTATCAACGGCGTGGAGTAAGGGGGTACCAAAGTTCAGATGGCAGTTCAGGAGATAAAAACCCAAAAACAGCGAGCACCCGAAACCCTAGTCAATCAAGTCAGGAAGGCAGAAAATTCCAAAACAGCTAAACATTAGCCAAAGCCCCGGCAAATTAAAGAGGTTAACCGAAACTACAAGGCAGCACAACCCTCAAGCGAAAACCCACGGCCAGACAAGTTAAGGAGCTGAAAGTAATTACATTAGCCCAAGCACAACCACCGAGACCCCGTGCCAAGCATGAAAGGGAACCAACCCCACAACATCAGACCAATAGGGACAAGAACCCTAAAAATATTTCCCGTCATCCTTTCCCAGAAATCCAACTTTCATGTGAACTTATCTAAGAATTTCATCTCAGAGTTTTAAGTATAGAAGAACCGAAATTATCTGAAGCATGGAAAAGATAAAAGTTTACATTTTTAAAGCCGATGGTCAAAAAACCAAAGAGAACAAAAGCCCCCAGAAAAATCCATATGATACACGCGATGAGTAGAACCCAGATCCGAAGAACCAAACTGAAAACCCACGAAGTTTAAAGAGACTTACAGTTTTCGTAGAAATTGAAAAGAAGAGGGGAGATCTAAAGATATAAAGCTCAAAGGAGCTGTTGAAGAGAAGATCGTGGGGAGTGGAGTCGTGGCTAGATCTCCTGTAACCAAAGGCAAGGAGGAGGCAGTTGCGGCTTGTTCGAAAGTGATAGCGAGGGGGCGGGACGTGGCTAGGCGTGGATCAATCGGAGCAATCGAAACTCGCGCACGCGCGACTGCTGCGATCGTGGACCCTAGAGGGGGGCTTGGGTGTGAGAAGTGAGGGGAAATTGAGAGCAAATGAAATAAAAGAAGCCCACATGGGCTTGGGCTGATGGGCCGCCCAAACAAGGAGAGAGAGAGAGAGAGAGAGAGAGAAAGAGAGAGAGAAATGTTTTTTAAATAGGTCCATTACATAAGGACAAACCGAATCTGGCCACATCCCTGAACTATTTGAACTAAATATTTCTAGCATTCTAAGGTAAAGTATCTAACAAAAATCATAGGAGCATCCAACGAGAATTGTATCGTATCATATTGATGCGATCCGGATCTAGAATTAGGATAAAAATATGATTTTTATGTGTCTTTGGGATGAAAGATGTGATTTTTTAGAAAAGGTGGGATTTTTATGGCTAGTGAAGGATTTGGGGTAGAAAGGATGAATTTTTATTGCATAAAAAATGAAATACAAAGATAAAGTTGGTTGCCACTTTCAAGAGGTGGTCCGCTCTCCTACCTTTGATTCGAGCTAAAGCCTAAATCTCCCAGTAGATCTAAAGGGATCTACCCTATTCTTCTCAATACTCAACATACTCCCCTCTCTCATCTCCCTCTTTATAATAATACTCCCATTAATTAGGTATTTAGTCAAAAAGACTACATCACCATCCCTATTTAAAATATTGCCAAATAAATGCCTAATATTATTCTCCGATTAAATGACACGATTCTCCCATTAAAACATTTCCAAATGAGATCATGTCCATGTTTGTCGCATCGTCCGCATTCGACGCACCATCCTTGTTCAACGCATCGTCCACGTTCGCCAAACCTGCTTCCATATCATTTACCACTTTGATGCGATCCGGATCTGCAATTAGAATAAAAATATGATTTTTATGGGATTTTGGGATGAAAGATAGGATGGAAGAAAAGGATGGATTTTTAGGAGATTTGGGATAGAAAGGAGGTAATTTTATTGCATAAAAACTGAAATAGAAAGATAAAGTTGGCCACTTTCGAGAGGTGGACCGCTCTCCTAACTTTGATTTGAGATAAAGCCTAAATCTCCCACTAGATCTAAAGGGATCTACCATATTCTTCTCAATACTCAACATACTCCCCTCTCTCATCTCCCTCGTTATTTATAATAATCCTCCCACTAATTAGGTATTTAGTCAAAAGGACTAAATCACCCTTCCTATTTAAAAAATTGTCAAATAAAAGCCTTAAATTATTCTCCCATTAAATGACACGATTCTCGCATCAAAACATTTTCAAATGAGATCACGTCCATGTTTGCCACATCGTCTGCATTCGACGCACCGTCCACGTTCGCCGAACCCCCATCCGTATCACATATGTGTATCCGATACAGTGCATAAGATGATCTACCAGCTAACCATGTCAAAAACTCTCTGCTATACCAATGCAAAATGGTAGGTGTAGCCGTGCATAGGCAGCCGTTAAATTATCTTCTTTTTCCTTACTTTCCCATATGAATGGGCCTCAACTGTGCCCCTAATGGCTACTCTCCTCTCTCTTGTTTCAGAAAACACAGAAATGCTCCCAAAAATCATTTCTTTTACAGTTCACCTCCTCTAAAGTTTCTAAATCCAAATCTTATACTTAATAACCCACCAACCATATCCAAGCCAAATCTACAAATTAAAACCAAGAACAAAATATTCTAACAATATTTTTTTCCCTCTATCGCTATTAGTTTTATTCACATGAGATCATAACTCATCAACCAAACCAGAACAAGGTGAATTCTCGAAAAGGTGCCCCCCCCCCAAAAAAAAAAACAAAAATAAAATCTTGATGGATTAGAATCAATGAGTTGGATTAGAATCGAGTAGGATGAGAATTTGTGAAAATTTTGGAGAAAACCACAAATATTTGGGGGTTGGGAAAACCGTAAAATTTTGGAGAAAACTAAATCTTGATGGAACTAAATTGTGGTAAACTAAAATTTTAAATTTTGGGGGAGCTAAATCTGGAGGAAAATAAATTTCGGGTGGAACTAAAATTTTTGGAGGAACTAAATTCCCTGAAAAGAACAAAATTTTAGTTTGAATGTGGTTAAAAAAATTTGTTGGGGGAAACATTCTGAAGGTTGCTATAAATTTTTGGGGGGAAGGGATTTTGAAGATGCTGTAATTTTTTCTAAGGAGAGATTTTGAATGGTTTGAAAATTTTTTGTGGAATATTTTGAATGCCTCGTGGCCGGGTTATAACTAGTTTAACAAATATAACAAAACACCTACAAGGGTCATGGAGTAATGTCATTGCCTCCTACTTCTCTCCGAATCAATCCTATCCATTCGTATGTTAACATCAGATAAGATCATTCAATTTAATTCAACTAATTATATCAAAATGACATTCTTTTAGTGCAACCCATCACATCTTTAAACCACAGATTACTACCTGCTCTTTCACAAAAAAATCTAAGGCCCATCTACCTATCCAGAAAACCAAGTAACAATTTTATAGAGTACAAATTTTGACGAACTCAACAAAAGAAAATATGTAGTTTTCACATGCCAAAGCTTTGGTTTTTGCAAAGGCAAAATCATGTCATTGCATTGTAAGCCACTAGACCACATGCTTCTTAATAGTAATACAAGGTTTTTAGGTTCCATTCTGGTGCCCCTTAGGGTGTATAACCAAACCACACAGTCCTACAGGAATTACAGATGTGATGTATATGTAAAAGAACCGACATGCTTCATGTACATATAAGAGAGAATGACACTGCCAGACCAGAGGTGAAATGCATGGAGGTTGGGTGGGGCAAGCTTCAGATTCCCAATTTTATTTTAAACAATGGCTAACCTAACCTTATAAATGTACAAAAAATAAGGGAACATTTCAATTATTGACAAACTAAAAGGTATACTATGCTGATGCATACCATTCGATAGATGATTTTTCTTTTATATACTTTTATTTTATTTTATTAGACGCTTGACATCAACAAAAATGTAGTGCACTGATAAAGAAAAACAAACAAATAAGACAAAATGGCATAAAAAGCGTATTCCAGCTAATGTAAGTATTTTATAACAAAATAAGTGTTAATTGACCAGTTCGTTATCAGCATCCACAAAAAACTCGCAAGGGGGCACATTAAGAGAAACAGTAATATTCTAATAACTTATCAAAAACCTAAATAGAGTTTGCTACAGCATATCCAGTCAAGAGTATAAATACAGTTGCAATAAGAAATAACTATGGCATATCCAGTCATGAGGGCAATTAAGACGACAGAAGGAATATACGGAGGAAAAGGAAGTGTATAAATTAAAAGAAGATATAAAAACTAAAGTTCCGTCAGAGGAAATGCAATGCATTCAGCAGTTTCATTCACCAAAAACTACAAACTAATAGTAGTGGTTGCAGAAATCAGTGTACAAGCAAGTTGAACTCAGAGATGAAACTATCACCTCAACAAACATAAGCTTAACTTAAATATATTTCAATAGTTAATAATTATCCAAAGAATTATGGGTTCAAAAGACTCAACCAAACCATTTCTTATGCCTTTGTCTGTGCAGGCGTGTCACAAAATCTCTGGCAGTAAGAAGATCACAAAAGACAAAGGAAAGAAAAAGAAAAGAGAGATAATAATACAGTAAAAACTCCCAGACCATAATTCACATTTTCCCAAGGGACTTCATAACTTAAAAAATGAAAGGTGACCAAAATTTTGACCAAAGAAGGTTCTCTGACAGGAACACAGTGATCAGCGGCCACAAATATAAAAAATGACCAAAATTTTCACATAAAAAGAGAAGCAAAAAAGAATCATTTTACCTTAATATGATGGAGCTCATCCTTCATCTGCTCATATTCAACCATGGCGACATTTTTGGTGCTTTCTTGCAACTGTAAATAACAAACTTAAAAATGGCCGAAAAAAGTCTCTCGTCTTTGTAAATGAAACACAACAAATACCTCATTAATTCTACTATTGAGATGCCCTATCTCCAATTTAAGCATCTCAACCTCCTTTCGACAAGCATCCAACTCAATTTCCTTCTCGTGCAGTAGAGTTCGAAACCTTTCTGCTTCTAATTTGGCATTTTGAGCTTCTTCTCGAAATTTCTAGTAACAGATAAACACCCATGTTTACGTAAGAGAACCTAACCATGTCTCAATTTTGATGGGAAACTCAGAGCAACATGTGTAATAGGCAGAAAAGGGAATATAATGGATAAAGCACAGAACAGCACATGAAACTCTACAGCATAAGATAACCATCATGTATACATATTGTTGAACAAACCTGGCATTCCTCAAAATTGTGCATGTTCTCTGCCCGAAGCTGCATGTTGCTTTCACGCAGCAAATTAATTTCCCTGACCTGCTTAAATAAATAATAGTTACTAACTGAGAAGTTTCCACAAGTATTCTATGCTCTAGATTAATGATCTACATCTTGAATATTCCAACACTCTAAAATTTGGTGTAGAAGGGTTTCCCCACGTTTAAGATCAAGGTCAATGGTTTGGAATCCAAATTTAACGGCTCCACACCACGGTTTGTTTGACTAGGCATTTTAATTTTTAATACATTGATTTTATAAATAGTTTATCCATGCACCCCAAAAAACAGAAAATAGAAAAGGGATAAAATCTTAAAATCCCATGGAATTTTCTTATACAACAATTTAGAATTTAACATAACATAAATCATATACAGAGATGTGATTTATGAATTTTAGATAACATGACATTTCGAAAAAGAAACCTCATACAATATTTCCCTTTTAAAAAAGAAAATATCGGGCCATTTGATGCAAAAGCACTCCACATAAGTAATTTGAAAGCCCAAAATATAATCAAATGGCTACCTGAATCTGGAGAGACTTGAACTCGTCATCTTTGAACAATTGCGTTCGAGAGCTCTCGCTCTGAGAACGAAGCAATGCATGAGCATTTTCAGACGCTTTCAAAGCAACCTCGAGCTGAAGTCACATTAGACAAACAAGTTAGTAAATCAATTATGAGTGTCATATTTCGAACATAAGCACGGCTCAGAAAAAAGGGGTACAAGAATGCAGGGTCAAATGTGGTACTAGCATGATTACAAATAATGCATGTTAAACAGTTAATGCATTCTAAGGCCATGACAATGTTTGGGAAAAAAATGCAAATTCAGAATGGAAATTGTTAGGTAAATCTCTAACCGATCAGACAGAAAAAAACTTAGCAAAGGATAAACTTTGCAAAGAGGGAGATAGACGAAAAAGGGAAAAAATGACTCAGCATGAAATGACAAGCAAATTATGAGGAATAAATACAAAAGAAAACAATTAGAAAGCATAATGTGGCAGAATGCTTACAAATTCAAAAAATGGAGAATTATGTATTACAAAATTTTGCATGGTAGACAAAGCAAGCTGAAAATACATATGATACCACAGTTTGAAAAAAAAGCAACACAATGTTACTTAAACAGATATCAATTAGTGGAGGAAAAAATATGCATAGTTTCCTGTTTCAGCATTTTCACAACCGCACAAGATAGTTCATAACATTCCTCAATGAACAGGGCAACAAATAATACCTAGTATGATTTTCACATATGGCATTGGACAAACACAGAATGTATACATACTTGTGACTGAAGCCGCAACTTCTCTTGTTTTAGCAAGGATATCTCAGTTTCTCCCTGAATAGATCAAATAGGAGTGAATAATCACACCTGGTTAAGTCCTTGCAAATGGTGCTAAAGAACAGAAGACCATGAAGAAAAACAACTTACTATTTCTTTTGAGCGGCGAAGATAGCTGATTACACTTTGTAAATTGTTATCTCCTTGTGAATCGGTACTCTGGGAGAATAAACCAGAAGAACTGTGTTCCTTGTCTGCCAGCTTAACGTGCAAAGCCTCCAGTCTATTGTGCAGTATTTTGTTCTGCAAAAACATGGAAAAACAACCAGAAAACTAGGAAGTGAGAATCCAGATGAGCTTGTATATGTGTGTATGCTGAAGAAGAGATTGGATGGAGCCACAATTTCTAGGCATACAAAACAGAAGGGCTCTCTTCCAATCAAGTAATATTAACATCAACAGTCAAATCATGTTATAAACATACTTACACAACACATTCCACCATTATAACAAACAGGTATGTGAAACCCTCACTTCACTGATGGGAAAAGAAAACAATTTCATTACCGAGGAATGTTCGACAGCAACTCATATATTACTTAAACTGATGTGTTAATAATAATTTTAAGATAATATTGTTGTCAACAGTAAAACCATTGTCAAGATGTAGGAGCATGGTTGATAAACGGCAGCACATATATCATTAATGCTCAGATACATCATATCTAAATACAGCTCAGGGATCTTATGATACCAATTCACCTGCAATAAAAAGCAAGCACACGTCAAAAGGAACGCAACTGTTAACATAAGCATGTTTTCAAATGGTTCAGAATTCAGACCATCATTCCTTTGCAAATGGACAAGAAGCATTTGGGATGTATAGGAGGCCACATCAAACAGTAAAATATTAACAAAACAGTGAATAGACGCAAACAATTTTATCTCTTTCTAGTTTTTATGGCATGTTTGAATGGCTGGGATGAAAATTCATTGGATTACATTTTGGATAAGAATCCATTGAATTGCATCAATATTCCAAAGTGCAAAAACCTTTTGGTTTATAATCTTAAAGTCTTTTAGATGCCATGTTAACTCTATCACATATCAGGGATTTTTTGTCAAAAAAAGCTTGGTAACTAAAAAAGATTCACTGGATTAGAAAAAAGAGGTCAAAACTTCTTTTCTAATTCAAAGGATTTGACTAATTTTAAGATGATAATCTAAGGAATTGTCTGAAAAATATGTAAACCAAACCAGCAAATCTTTTGGACTGTGTAATAGCCCGTATTATTCCTCAAGTGAATTTTTTGAAATTTTTGGGATTTTTCATATGTTGTCTATTTCTATTAATATCATTATTGTTGTTGTTATTATTTTTTTCTTCTCTCTTTTCCTTTCCTAATTTTTTTTCTTTTCTTCCCTTCTTCTTCTCTTTCTTTTCTTTCCTTCATTCTTTTCTTTCCCTTTGAGCCCACAACAACCGGCCCAAATCCACTTCAAAAAAATAAAAACCTAAAAATAACCCTAAAATCCACTACAGATCTCTCTTCTCCATGGTTTCGGTTCAAAATCTCAATGGGGAGATCTCCTCTCCTCACATGTTCCTTATACGATTGAAGGCTGGGGCTTGAGGCATGAGAAAAAAGAAATTTCTTTTCTCCTCAAAAATTCTCAGATTTATGTGGGGATTCTGATCTTTTCTGATTCTTCGATTTCTTGGATTTCTTACATGACCTTCGATGAACGGTAGATTCGACCTTTCTAAAGCTTTCAATTAATTATTTAATTATGTTATATGTGGTGCTGTTCTCTGGTAATCTTCGCCATTGATGTGCTTTATTCCTTTTAGTTGTTTTCGCCTCGTTTTCCTTTTTCTTTTTCAGCCCTGCCGGTCGCCGGTGGAGGGTTTGCCGTCAGTTAGCGTCGACACCTTATTGGTTTTCTCCGATTGTTTTCCTTGGGATTCTTGCGGCTCTCTCGGTTATTCATTGTGGGTGTCCCGTCGGCTATCTTGTGGGTGTCCCCTTAATTATCTCTGTGGGTCCCTTGTGACTGTTTTGTGGGTCTTTTGTTGGGTCTTTTGATGGTTGTTCTGGGGTCTTTTGGCGGCTGTTCCGTGGGTCTTTTGTGGCTGTTTTGCATGTGGTTCTTGCGGCTGTTCTGTGGTTCTTTTGTGGCTGTTTTGTTGTTCACGCTGTTCATGTAGGTCTGTGTGGTTGTTCTTGCGGTTCCCTTTTATGGTTGTCTCTTGGGTTTCTTTTGAGACTGAATTGTTGGGTTTTGTGTCTAATCTGTTGGGTTCTCTTTTGAGGCTGAATCGTGGGGTTTTTACGGTTCTAAGCTTTCTGTTTCAAGCTTTATGAAGTTGTTTTTACTATATAGTTTCTAAAAGTTTCAAAATAAAATATTATTTTCTTTGTTTGCTTTTTGTGGTTTTACACCGGATGTGGCGAATTTCCACTAAGATGGTAGATCATAGGGTTAAGTTGGGTTCCCAAATCTGATCCCAAAAGTGTCAAATTTTTAATTTCTTTTATTTAAAACTTTTCTTGGTTGTTTTACAAATGTTAAGTTCTGATATGAATGGTTGCAATAGTTGATTAAATGGTTAATTGCTCTGATATATGCAACTAGATACTCCACATGATTCATATGTTGTACTAACCACTAGATTACACTAGTCAAAGGCTATACTATATGAACTGGATAAAAGAAACAAGAAACTGGACACCTATACTTGACATGCTACATGAAGTATACAAGTTCTATAAAGCACTTGATTATGTAATTTAGGGACTACGGACATGACACCCAACATAACTTAGAACTAGAATAACTACACACTTGTCATGACACGAGTTTTGGGTTAACTTATAATAGAGAGAGTGTGGGAGTGATTGAATCCATGATTTCGGCCCATATCTGGAAGAATTGTCGTCTATGGATCCCGAGTACTTGTTACAGGTGACTTTCTTACTCGGCATGGATAGCACCACACGATCCAAGGTGGACTTCAGGTTGCACATCGTGCTCTCTTATTATAAATCACAACACTAAATGAAATGTTACTTTCCTTTGTTTGATAGATCCTTACGACTACTAGACATGACCATGTTAGTACCTTTTGTTGCAGTTTTCCATTGCATGCCTTTAAATCCCTATATGAAATTAATTGGCTGTTTTAGTTGGGGTTTAATCTACAGTACTAATTGTGATTTGATTTCTGTTGTTTCCGATAGGTTACGATCAGATTGACGAGGAGGCTCCACAATACGAAGAGTCCGAGTTCCCAGTTGACGACGATGAGTTCTGAGTGCTTGAGTTGACAAGAGAGTATTTACTTTTGTTCTTATTTATTTCACTTCTAGTACGTATTCGTTCCGAGATGTAGTTCCTTTTTGCTCTAGACATTGTAATTCTTGAAGGATAAAAATAAATGAGAAGTTTGATTTCTTATAATATTTCCTGTTTGTTCCTATATTGACTTCACTGATAATTACACGACCTGCAAAATTATTGTGATTGTGACGACACTCGAGTCTGGGGCGTTATAAGTGGTGGCTCATGCAAGTCCATACAAACACCTCGTGAACAATATATGATAAACAGGAAATACGTATAAAATACTGAAATTGAACTGGCATTCATCCTTGAAATATAGAATGACGAAAGCCTGCAACAGACGTGAATGTACCGTCGCTGGGAACAATTCCGTTGTCCACGTGAAAATGGCAAGGAACCTAGGCAACAGAAACAGGTCTGACCCAATAGCCAATAACGACAACCACATCATCATCAATAGTGTCTACAACCACATCATCAACGAAAATGCCGACAACATCAACCATGATGCTGACCACAATGCCAACATCAGCAACGTCGATAGCACTAGTACTGAACAATCTGCAATGGTGCATCTGATATCTAATCAAGCTCTGCGAGAAATGGTGCAAGCCATACCGAAGAAACCTACGCAAGGAGTACAACAGTTTCATGCACTACGCCCGTCAATTTTCGTTGGACGAGAGGACCATCTGACTGCAGAGAAATGGTTGTGCTCCACCACTAATATGTTGAAGGCTGCACGAGCTCTTACAGATTCATAGGTAGACATGGCAAAACTGCAGTTGACCAAAGAGGCACGAATATGGTGGGGTTCTGTGGATGACCGATTAGCGCAGCCGATCTCCTGGACCACCTTTAAAGAGTCCAGTAATTCTCACCAGAGGTACAGATGGAACTAAAGGTGCAATTTGTGAGTCTGAAGCAAGGCTCGTCACTGTAGAGGAATACGACGGTGAGTTCTCTATGCTCAGCAGGTGTGTATTTTGACTCACATTTGTTAACTATGTTGTGCATGTGAATATACTAAACGAATTGTTATTCCAGGTTTGCCAAGGACATGGTGTCCACCCCGGGCTCGAGCCATGAGATTTCAGCGAGGCCTGATCATTGGCGTCTGAGAAAAGTTGGTCGGGTTTAATCTGAAGACCCATGCAGCTGTACTCTCCACATCTCGGAAGTTTGAGTGTAGAGAACGAGCATGAGAGCGACAGATGGCTGCTCCTCCACGATGACCACCTCAATCCTCGGCAGTTTCTGCAGGACCCCAAAGACAGCCCCTGCTCACACTAGGCAGCTCCACTGGCCTATACAGCCGACACAATTTAAAAGGCCAGCACTACATCAGCAATCTCGACGACCTACTCATATTTGCCACTATTGCAACAAGCCGGCTCACATCAAACCAAAATGACGGCTCTATCTAAACTTGCGCCTGGTCTGCAGTGCAAAAGAACACAGTGCGAGGCCATGTCTGCATATGGGACAAAGACCAGCGGCTCCAGCCCAGACTACTGCACCACCCGTTACTCTAGCTCCAACGGAAAACAAACGTATGCCTCCACTTCCACCCCAGCAGAAGGTATATTAGCAGGCAAGGTCTCAAACTCCTTCGCCCAGACGCCAAGCTTTCACCATGACCGTGGAGGAGGCCGAGGTCACTGGCCTAGTTATCACGAGTTCGTAATTTACAGTTTTATCGTCTTTCGTTTCATACATTAACACGTGTATGCTTAGACTTGGCATTCGTAACCTTAGGTATTGTACTAGTCGCTAATAGACCCGTCCTCGCCCTATTCGACTCAGAAGCTTCCCATTGCTTCATGTCAAAGCGATTCGTTGACCAACATACTATTCATGTTTCACCCCTCGCCTCTTTTTGTGATGTTAGCACGAGCAGTAAAGTACTAACAACGACAACAACCAATGCATGTTTTTCCTGCCCCGTGGTAATCTGTTGGTGCAAACTGTATGTGTCGACATGCCAAATTTCGACGTCGTCCTTGAGATGGATTGGTTAGGAGCACACCACGCCACGATCGAATGCCGCAAAGGATGGTGTTTGAGATACCAACCCAGAAACGAATCTGTAAGAACAGAGAGACCAGTAAAGTTCAGAGCCAAACCAACAGTGGCAGCGGCAGCGGCGACTGCCATGGATTTTGAGTCAGAAAAGCCAGAGATAGTTTGAGGATACCCAGATGTGTTTCCGAATGAACTGCCTGGGTTACCTCCGGACCGTGGTATTGAGTTCGGAATTGAATTTGTGCTTGGAGCTCAATCCTATTCTAGACAGCCTTACCGTTTGGCACCATCCGAATTGGAGGAAGTGCGGACACAATTGGATGATCTCTTGCAGAAAGGGTGGATACGACCTGGTGTTTCTTCGTGGGGTGCTCAATATTATTGGCGAAGAAGAAGGATGGAACGACGGATGTGTGTTAACTACAGGTAGCTGAACAAAGTCACAGTGAAGAATAAGTAATCTTCCCCGCATCGACGACAAAGTCGATCAACTTGGGGGATCGGGTGCTTTTTTCAAATTGGATCTAAGGAGCGGCTACGATCAGTTGAAGTTTAAGAAGGAAGATGTTCACAAGACGGCCTTCAATATAAGATATGGTGACTATGAATTTCTGGTAATGCCGCTAAATGTGACCAATGCACCAACGGTATTCATGAACCTTATGAACCAGGTGATGTACGAATATCTCGACAAGTTCGCAGTTGTCTACCTCGATGACATACTGGTTTATTCGAAGGATACCAGAAGCATGTCGGACACTTAAGAACGATTCTAGAGACTCTGAGACGGAACCAATTATAAGCCATGTCCAAAAAGTGCGAGTTCTGACTGACCAAGGGAGCTTTTCTAGGCCACGTGGTATTGGGTGAAGAAATTGCTATAGACCTGGAGAAGGTTGCGCCCGTTCACAACTGGCCGATCCCAAAGTCAGGATTAGAGATCCGAAATTTCTTGGGACTAGTTGGCTACTATAGGAGATTCATCAAGGACTTCTCAAGAATCGCATAGCCAATGACTCGGTTGTTTACACGGAAAGATGTTATGTATGGTCATAGGTTTGCGACGATCCATTTCATGAATTGAAGAAGATGTTGACAACTACGCCAATATTAGTCATTCCAAATCATACGGGAGATTTTGAAGTGTTCTGCGACGCATCCGGCAGCTTCATCAGCACGGACGTGTTGTCGCATATGCATCGAGCCAATTGAAGGATCACAATAAGAATTACCCCACTCATGTTCTTGAGTCGGTGGCGGTAATCTTTGGCTTGAATATCTAGAGACACTTTCTACTTGGAAAGCACGTAAAGGTATATACAGATCATAAAAGCTTGAAATACCTTTTCACGCAGGAGTTGAACATGTGACAATGGCAATGAATCAAACTTATGGCAGACTACGATGTTAACCTCCAATACAATCCTGGCAATGTCAATGTAGTACCTGATGCCCTGAGCCGACTTCACCAATGTTGACGCTTACGACACAGTGGAGACTGCAGCATGAAATTTGCGAGATGAAAATAGATGTGGTGCTGCCCAGATTAACTTCATCGTTGATGAACATTCAAATACAATTACCGTTGGTAAAGAGGATTAAGCCTACACCAGTGAGTGATACAAAGCTTCAGCGGATCAGAAACATGGCATTGGTAGGACAGACTAGCATTCCAGATACATACAGAAGGGTCCCTGAGATACGGTAGCAAATTATGCATACCTTCAGGAGATGTCAGGAAAGAGCTATTAAATGAAGCACACAGTTCCATCTACTCCATCCATCCAGGAGGAACCAAGATGTACCATCTACTCCATCCATCCAGGAGGAACCAAGATGTACCAAATTTTAAGACAACATTATAGGTGACATGGAATGGAGAGAAGTGTGGCTAGATGCATGGTGTGTTAGCAGGTCAAGGCTAGACATCATCGTGTTGCCGGCTCCCTGCTTATTACTGAGTGGAAGTGAAAACACATTACGATGGACTTCGTGACTGGCCTACCCAAGAGCAAAAATTAAAATGACGCTGTTTGGATGATCATAGATCGATTGACCAAGTCAGCCCATTTTATTCATTTCAGAGTTGGTCAGTCTACAGAGACTCTTACCAAGAAGTGCATGGAAGAAATTATGGAATTACACGGGGTTCCCGTGAGTATAGTTACAGACATGGACACTCAGTGTACATCTCACTTTTGTAAAAACTTACAGGATGAGTTGGGTATCCAGTTGAAGTGCAGTACAGCATACCAACCTCAAACAGACGGGCAGTCAAATCGCACTATCCAAATTCTGGATGACATGTTGCGAGCATGAATCTTAGATTTCAAGGGGTCGTTGGAATATCACGTACATGTTGTGGAATTTGCCTACAACAACAGTCATCAGGCGAGCATTAGAATGGCGCCGTTTGCGGCATTATATAGAAGGAAGTGCTAATTAACACTAAGTTGGGATGACGTTGGTGATCGGGAATTGATCGGGCCTGAGATGATTATGTAAGCAGTTGATGTGGTACAGACAATCAGATAGAAGCTATAGCTGGCGAAAGACATAAAAACACTGGGCAGATTCGAAGCGGATGCATTTGGAATTTCAACAAGGAGAATGCCTTTTGAAGATCTATCCCAACATGGGAATGATTCGTTCTGGTCGCAGAGGAAAACTTAGCCCATGGAATATTAGGCCCTTCAACGTACTTGAACGGGGGGCAAAGTGGCATACAAACTTGCACTGCCACCCTCCTTGGAAGGAGTGCATAATAATGTATTCCACATATCCTAGCTGTGGTAGTATGTAGAAGACCACACTCACGTGATCGACCATTCAGATATCACAGTGCGCCCAGATTTCATCTATGAGCAGTAGCCGATAGGGATTACTGATCATAGACAAAGGAGCCTTAGAAACAAGGCGGACCTAATCAAGGTGATGTAGCATCGTGACTCACCAGGAGATTCACCTGAGAGCGAGAGGATGAGATGGAGCGATATCCGTACTTATTCACCGATTTTTTATTCTTTGAATTCCAAGGACAAAATTTCTTTGAAGGTGGATACGGTGCAATGGCTCGTATTATTCCCCAAGTAAATTTTTAGAAATTTTTGGGATTTTTCCCATGTTTTCTTTCTCTATTAATATTATTTTTATTTTTATTTTTTTATTCACTCTTTCCCTTTCCTTTTTTTTTTTCTTTTCTTCCCCCCTCCTTCTCTTTCTTTTCTTTTCTTCATTCTTTTCTTTTTCCCTTTGAGCCCACAACAGCCGGCCCAAACCCATTTCAAAAAAAATAAAACCCTAAAACCATAACCCTAAAAATCCGTTGTCGATCTCTCTCTCCTACATGGTTTCGGTTCAAAATATATCCTCTCCCCTCCTCACATGTTCCTTACTTATACGATTGAAGGGTAGGGATTGAGGCATGTGAAAAAAGTATTTTCTTTTCTCCTCAAAAATTCTTAGATTTATTTGGGGCTTCTGATCTTTTCTGAGTCTTCGGTTTCTTGGATTTCTTACAAGATCTTCGGTGAACGATAGATTTAACCTTTCTAAAGTTTCGATTAATTATTTAATTATTAATCATCATGGCTGTGGTTCTCCGACGATCATCATCATGGTTGTGCTTTGTTCTTTTCGGTTGTTTTCAAGTATGGGCATGATGTAGGGTTAAAATCGAGATGTTTTCCCCAATGATTCAATATCCCGACAACCCGAGACACGTCGGCGACCCTCCCCGTTGTCTCTTTTATTTTTCTGTGGTCGTTTTTCTTTTTCTTTTTCAGCCCCGTCGGCCGCCGGTCAGTCGTCGGTGCCCTGTTGGTTTTATCCAATTGTTTTTCTTGGTTGGGTTTTCTTACGACTCTACCGGTTGCTCCCTGTGGGTGTCCCCTTCACTGTCTTGTGGGTGTCCCCTTGGCTGTCTCTGTGGGTCCCTTATGACTGTTTTTTGGGTCTTTTGTTGGGTCTTATGGTGACTGTTCTTGGGGCCTCTTAGCAGCTGTTTCTTGTGTCTTATATCGTTGTTTTTACTGTGGGTCTTGTGTGGCTGTTCCATGGGTCTTTAGTGGCTGTTTTTCCAGTAGGTCTGTGTGGCTGTTCATGTAGGTCTGTGTGGCTGTTCCTACTGTTCCCTTTGGTGGCTGGCTACCCCTTGGCTTTCTTTTTGGACTGAACTGTTGGGTTTGTGGCCGATCTATTGGGTTCTCTTTGAGGCTGAACCGTGGGGTCTCTACTGAATTGTTGGGCTTTCCATTTCGGTCTTTATGAAGCTATATTACTATGTAGTTTCTGAAAGTTCTAAAATAAAATAGTATTTTATTTTATTTGTCTTTGTGGTTTTATACCGGACGTGGCGAATCCTCACTTAGCTGGTAGATCGTAGTATTGAGTTGGGTTGCCGAATCTGATCCTTAAAGTGTCAAAGGTTTAATTTCTTTTATTTAAAACTTTTCTTGATAGTTTTACAAATGTTAAGTCCTTATATGAATGTTCACAATAGTTGCCTAAATGGTTAATTGCTCTAATATATGCAACTGAATACATAAATCAAAGGCTATACATAAATCACAGGCTATCCACTAGATAGCATGTCAAGTTGGATTAAATGGTTAATTGATTAAATGGTTAATTGCTCTAATTTATGTAATCTAGTGGATAGTAAGTTGATTAAATGGTTAATTGATTCATACATTGTACTATCCACTAGATTACATAAATCAAAGGCTATACTACATCAACAGGATACTAGATACTAAATACTGGACACATGTACTTGACATGCTATATTAAATATACAAATTTTGTATAGCACTTGATTATATAATTTAGGGACTACGGACATGACACCCAGCATAACTTAGAACTAGAACAACTACACACTTGTCATGACACGGGTTTTGGGATAACTTATAATTGAGAGAGTGCGGGAGCGACCGAAGCCATGCTTTCAACCCGTATCTGGGAGGATTTCTGTCTATGGATCCTAAGTACTTGCTACATTTGACTTTCTTGCTCTGGCCAGGGTAACACCCCGCAGTCCAAGTTGGACTTCACGTTGCACTTCGCACTCTCCTATTATAAATCATAACACTAAATGAATTGTTACTTTCCTTTAGTTGATAAATCCTTACGGCTACTAGACATGACCATGTTAGAACCTTTCTTTACAGTTTTTCCTTGCATGCCTTTATTCCTGCATGATATTAATTGACTGTTTTAGTTGGGGTTTAATCTACTGTATTGATGATTATTCGATTTCTATTGTTTTTGCTAGGAGACGATCAGATTGACAATGAGGCTCCACAGTACAAAGAGTCCAAGTTCCCAGTTGACTACGGTGAGTTCTAAGTGCTTGCGCTACCAGGAGAGTATTTACTTTTGTTCTTATTTATTTCACTTCCAATACTTATTTGTTCAGAGATGTAGTTCCTTTTTTGATCTAGACATTTTAATTCTTGAAGGATGAAAATAAATGAGAAGTTTGATTTTGTTATAATACTTCCTATTTGTTCCTATATTGACTTCACTGGTACTTTACCGGTAATTGCATGGCCTGCAAAATTATTGTGAATGTGACGGCACCCGAGTCTGAGGCGTTACAAACTGCCCAAACCCATAAGAAAAAAGGGAATTAGGATTAGAAGACTTCGGGTTAGGGCTGTCCAGCTATCCAACCATACGGTTATCGGCCAACTCATGTCATCTCCGCTCCTATAAATACACATAGAGAGCTTGATGATTGATCACGGTCCACAAATGCCCCTCACAGCATGAAACAATCACTTGTACCCTGACGTACTAAACATCTAGTTTGATGATCCTTTGGGCTCGTGATGTAGATAAAGAGATAGGGAAGATAAGTTGGTGTAACATGATAATGTAATTATTTCATAAAGAATCGTGAAGGATAAGCAGTTCCCATATGATGGAGAATCATCGGACTGCAAAAAAAACATGAGAACAATTCTGTTACTTTATAATATGCTGTTGGATATAAACTTATTTGCTTGAAATAAAAATAAGATTGTCCATTATATGCATGACCCATTTTATTACTAGTTCTGTAAAAATGAGAATCGCAAAAAACCAGTAATCAACAAAAACAAGCAAGCATTTCACTCAGTTTCAGGGTGTGGCACAATAAATCTAATCATTTTATTTTATCTAATAAAATTACAACCAACACATGTATAGACCATCTCTGAAATTTTGCTACGAGTTTAGGCATTGCTTATAGCAATAAAGTGTACATATCAACTTGGAAAAAAATATATAACAGAGGATATGTCGAAGCAACCTCAGTCTGCAAAGAATGTGAATGTAGTGTAATATCTTATATGAGGAAAAAAAACATAAAAGTCAACCTATTCTGCATTTAAAAATATATGAAACAAACTATAAACAAAACATCAACAAAATTATTTGTGCATCATTACAGAAAATGCAGACAACAAAACAGGAAATTTATAGCTGCTAACCTGTTCATTTACTTCATTATGCTTCCTTTCAGCCTCGCTTTTTAATTGCTCCAGGTCCACTCTTTCTTTTTCCCGTGATTTCTTCAAAAGCTCCTAAAATTTTGTAAGCAAAGCTTCATTACCTCAAGCACGTTATTTGATGATGCGAAAGAACTTTAGCATAGGATAGAAAAATTTTAGGAGCCGGTATTGGTGAATAAACTTAACAACCCAACGGCCAACCGAGTATATTAAAAAGGGTGCTGGTTAAAATCATGCCAACCCAAATGATTCCTCAGTTTTGGTAGGTTGGGAGATTGTAGGTTAAAAATCACCATCAGTAGTGCACAAGGGGATTGCTGAATTAAAAATAAGCTCATGGAGTGCTTGATAAAGAAACAAAAAACAAAAAAAAGCCTATTTGTTAGCACAGAGAACCATAAATTTGCAGATAGTAGACATACAAAACATTCAAAACATATCAACTGTACTTATTCCATGAATATGAAATAGAAAGAATTAATTTTAAAGATAAGAAAAACATAGGCACAAAACTTGATGCTGAAGGATAACACAAACATCTTACTATATCACTTAATCATGTGTGTGATGTGTAAGCTTAATAGATGAAATATTGTAAGAAAGATAAACAGTTGCATAGGTATCATCCTAGGGAAGCTGTGTCGTGCAGACAAGTTATACTCTTTCTCATTTCCAACAACATGCATCACGAAATCCACTTTAATTGACTCAAACAAACAGTTATTACTTATTAGGACTTTTTCATACACTGTGAGAGACTAAAAATGCTAATCTATATGGTGTTTACCTACAACAACTAGATGAGACCAAAACTTACTTTTCAACCACCATATCATCACTGTTGATGGACATTAACCATAAAATGAGTTTTCAAATGTGGACCAGTATAAGACTAGTACAAAATAATTGAAGCCCTTTACCGAGAATCCAGTGCAACATCACTGCCTTATCACCTATGAACCACATAATGGTAAGGCACTAAAGAATGATTGACCAATTTATGGCAGGATGTTGACTGCCTAAGTACAAAAAGACAGGCAGTAAACATAGATGGCGGTATCTCAATTGGTATGTTCAGAAATCTACATATCCTAATGGCAATGAAGGCCTAGAAAAGTACCATGTCCTAATAGGCATATGTTACTCAGAATCCAGTAAGTTCTAAGTGTACAAGTCTAGCTGAGCCAATAATAGGAAGAAGATCAAAAAAGCCTAAATGTTATAGAAGTCACATTGGCCTTTATTTTTAAATAAAGTTACAACTGATACGATACTGAAGCATAAAAAAAGAATACACCATACAGGGGCACTTTCAAGTTTAGTAGTTCCAATATTACAATGGCTACTATATTTTGATGTTGTTTGGGGTTTCTTTTCATTTTTTATTATCTTTGTGTGTGCGTGCGCATGTGTGATTTGCGGGGCTCTTGGTTGGAAGGCAAAAGGAAATATAATATTGTGATAACCACTAAACTATGCGTTTGCGGCCTACAACCGAGCAAGTGCAAATTAAAACTTAAGAAGGGTTATCATGTTAGAACATAGATTTGGATTTGAAATATCCACACAAAAGCAAAAATTAGTTATGCATATATCAATCTATGGAGGATAAATTGAATAAGCATACAGTTAAAGGTGCAATACATCATTATACAGCACTTGTGTGTGTGTGCGTGTGTTGTGAGAGCACGCGTGCACAAAAGACCAATGGAACAAAGGTAAATCCATTAGAAACCCCATATTAGCACAAATGTACAAGATATGCACATAATTTATGTGCACAAATGTTCACACTTTACTCTCAATAATATAAGAATGAAAGAAAAACACGCAAGCATGTTAAAATCCTGATGAGCTTCAATATAAATCAACTGTCAGACATATTAAAGCCCCTTGCATAATTTGAAGAACAGGCCAAAATATATGTAGACTAATCAGTGATCTTTTGATGGTGAGTGATATGATCGCTTACATTTGCTGTCTTTTGTGCTTCAGTAAACTCCCTCAACTTTGTTATTTCACACTGCAATATGGACAGTTCTTTCGATGTATTCGTCAATTCTTGGATTGTCTCAGATTGAAGAATAATCTGCAAAGCAGTACACAGAAACAGTGCACCCAGTCAATGAAGGCAGCTAAACAAACAACTAATTTGTATCCCAGGTATCTTACAATTATCATATTAATCCTTATAGAGTATATATTAATGCAAGTTTGACATGCAAATTCCCCTGCGAAAAAACTAGGAAATTAACTTTTTTAGGGGGGGTCCTCTGTGCGTCAGTAGTGATAGTGGTTGTGTTTGTTGTTATGTTGTGGGTAGGATGTCGGTGGATGGTGGAGTTTTATGCCTGTCTGGAGATGGGGGTGATGCTGATGTCGGGAATGGTTGGAGGTTTCCTTTTTTATTGCATATCATAACCGAGCGTTTGCATGCAAAGTAAAATAAATCAACGGCATCAAAGAAATACTAAATTATAATAAGTTCATTGCTAAATAAATCATATGCGAACAGGAAAATAAGCTGTGAAAAAATAACAAAACTAGAAAGTTGATATGGCAATGAAGGAACAGACATTCGCAAGCAGCCCTTACAGAACCCGTTAGTGATTGCTACCAGGTCCAGAAACATGGATCTGGATTTCAGATGGCCATCCAGATCATCAGAGAAAAACAAGTATAACTAGATGGCCAAGCAGAAAAACAATAAACTGACACAATAATTGTAAAACGGTACATAGGAAGAATGACATTGAAGAAGAGGTGTATCCATGTAAGTGCATGATAAGAGTCCTACAAAACGCGGTTGCATAAGAGAAGATCCCTTTGCAACAGCTACAAAACCAGTAGCTTCTACAACCCCCCCCCCCCCCCCCCCCCCCTCCCCCCCCTCGCGGGCGGAAATGGAAGGTTTACACTAATGGTAGTTGGAGTCCAAATCCAAAAATTGGTTGGAGGAAAGAAAGAGGCATTACTGCCATGAATAGCTCACATGTCACATTAAAATACCAGCGGTACAAACACCAGGCTAAATTTTTTAAAAATTAACATGAATGTTACCAAGGGCCATTCAGCTATGCGCCCAGGGACTTCTGGCAAAGTGCTTAGAATCCTCATGCCTCGACCTGATGCGGTCACAAAGGATGTGATGTATGTTAATTTGGCAGCCAAAATAGCTCATATGCATCTGAATGTAGAAGAATGGTCTGCAAACCCCAAAAGATTTGGGATAAATGTTTAACCACATCTTTGTTGTAGGGTCCCCCGCCATGGTCCCCATAAAATTAACCAAAATATCTAGCCAAAGTTATGAGAGTTGAGGTCCCACAGCACCAAGGAGATGTCCAGAATATAATGTTAGGTGGTCCAGTTTGATTGTCAAATGTTTAAACAGAGCTATGGAGTAGAGAAGGCATAGATTGAACTCAATAGACATACCTCCAGTGGAAGCTAAAGGCTGTATGCCCAGTTATTAGCCAATGAACATAAAAATTCATAGCACCAGTGAAGGGTAACATGTAACAATGTATAGAGATTAGTAAGTTGTAACTTAAAAGGGTATACTGATATTCTCATTTTTTTTGTTTCCTTTCTTCATTTTAGCTTTCTTGACATTTTTCTAGTTAGCAGATATAACACAAGTTTTGAGGTCCTACAATATATTGTGGGTTCTGCACAAATAATTGGACCATATTAAGAGGTACTCCAATGTTAAGGCTTGGATATGGATATTTCTCTCCTGTAACAATCATGAACTCCCAAAGCTAATGGGATAGGGTTGAGCAAATAAGTGGTTTTCCCCAAAATTAATATTTTGGGGAGTTCATTTTCTCCTTATTTCTTGCTGTCTAAAGACTTAGCAAGCTATGAGGAGATCAGTTTTTACAATTCTTGGTTTGTTTCGAGCTTTAGTGAAGATTGCATTCTCACAATCATGACTTGAAATTGACAGAAAAGGAGGCCTATGTTTAGCTTGCAACAGGCAAGTTTACACAACAGGAAGCAACCTAGGCATCAACTTCCAATCACGTGCAATGAATCATCGGAAATAGACGTCATATGCGTGTGAAAAGAAACATCTTTTATATCATCACACCATGAACAACTCGAAGGTCTGGAGTCATTTTTTTAACTGATATTTAAAATATGTGCATGAGTCAATGAACTACCCACCCACATAATAAAGCAATCACCAATCACTCATCTTAATGTATTAAAAGTTCTAAAAGCTTAAGATAAAGCTAGATTAAGATGCTAATTTTCATAGGCTGCTTTTACTGTAAACATAGTAATATTAAAATTCTAATTTGAAAAGTTTTCTTTTAAATTAGATAGGAATTCTAATTTAATACAAATTGACATTCAGATTTCTTAATGAGATTAATAGGTGTCAGGTGGCGTCTGAGGACATTTCCACTAGTGTATGGTGAAAGCCCATTGTCAACTTCTATTTGTTTTATTGGCCATCATGTCTGCAAAATTAGTTGAACAAAAAAATTGTGTTTATGTTTATGGATCTGAGAATAAACTACTAATGTTCCAACTTCCAACAATTCAATAAGATGGAAAATAATATGCACACCTCAAAATTTTTGGCCAAGAAGGAAATGCCAATGGTGACAACGAGGACAAGAGGAACTTTTCTGCTGCCACGTAAAAAATTCATTGGTGTCACTCACTACTTATCCCTCTCTTTCTTAATTTAAATAGCTTAACTAGAATAACTATAATCAATCTATTTCTAATGCATTTTACGGCTATCTAGATGTGCCTTATATAACAAATAATAGATATACAGTTTTTACCTAGAAATAATGATGAAAAGAGAACTAAATAGTTCGAATAAGTTGATGTTTGTATCCGAACAGATTCCGTTAGATTATTTCTTATTTGGAATCTATAATTCTAATATATCGCTAAGGAGATCAACTACAATAAAGACTTCGCAAGTTTTCTCATTAATGAAAAAGCAACATCTGCTCATTCTCATAAGTATTATTTTCAATTGTATCAGTATTATTTTCAATTGAAAATTAAAATGTACGTAAAAGGGAAACCATCTTTTTGTTTCAAAATCATCAATATCTTAAGATTTTTTGTTCATTATTATGGCAATTTAAACTCAAAAGCTATTAACCATGTTTCTGCATGCTATATTCAGTAAGCATATAACCGCTTCCTAGAAAATACACCTTATTACAATTAAATTGTATACCAAGAACTTCCTCGCCAGCATGGCAGATTGCAGAACATGCCTCATAAATAACAAATTACAGCTATTCCAACATAGATAGAGGAAAAAAATTTGCAAATGAGATATACAGTCAAAAAGAGAGAGTTGGCATATTATTATGTGGGACATTTGCCCGATGTAAAATTGGATTCTGGCATAGGCAAACACAACTGATTTAGTTGGCCATTGAGGTTGCAATTGGGGTGTTGGATTTTTTTCAGAGATGCATAGAGGGAGTTGTGTTTGAACTTTAAAGCATATCACATCAGAAGTTAATCCAACCCTAACCTTCATTTGGAGTTAGGGCACAAAAATGCATAAATATTTTTCAAAATGTCAAGATTGAAGTGCCCTGAGAAGCTACTGCACATGTACTAGAGGGGGGGGTGAATAGTACTTTTAAATAATAGGGAGAGTTATTCCTAATTATCGTGCAATTAACAAACAACAATGCAGAATAACAACGATCAACAAGAATAAATGCAAACGCAAACAAATGGTTTAATGGGTTCGGATCCACCCAAGTCTCTCCGACTTGTTTCCGGTGATCCTACGTCCCAACCAACCGGATCCCTTCCGGATACTTGAGTTAGAAACCCTAACTCAAGATTTCCAATATGACCACTTGCGAAAACCTCACAAGTGCAAACGAACTACAATCGATGACCGTGAATCCCACAACCCGGGATCACGCAAAACCTCTCACAACCGAGAGTATACAATTCAAATATAACTGAAATGAAATGCTTACCAACAAAATACATATGCCTTGAGATTTCTTACCAAATTAGGGCAAAGAGGATTTTGATGGAGGAAGAGTCACCAAACCCTAGCTTCAAGAAGATGGCCAGCAATGGAAGCCTAGGGATGAGATTGATGACCTAGAATCAAGCCCTTGGCTTGGAAGGCTCACAATCAATGAATCTCTCTTGAGGAATAAGAGTGAGGGAGAGATTCTTGAGAATGAGAGAGCTTGAAGATGAGAGTTGAAAGCTTCTCTTTTTGAATCAATAGAACTCTGGAAATAGCAGCCTTGGATCCTATGAAATAACCCCTTCAGGTATTTAAAGGATCAAGGGAAAAGAGAGAAAGAAACGTCGCTTTCAAAACTCCAACGGATCTAAATCTGAAGCAGACTAGTCGGTCTAAGAAGGATCACTGACCGACTAGTTCATCAACTAGTCGGTCGGTGATTCAACATGGACCGACTAACAGCTCGACAGCCAAAAGAGTGATTTCCAGGCAACATGAACTAGTCGGTCTAAGAAGACTTGCCAACCGACTAGTTTGCCAACTAGTCGGTCGGTGAGTGTTATTTGACCGACTAAGAGTGAAATGCACGAAGCTGAATACAAGTTACACTAGTCGGTCTAAGAACAAATTCTGACCGACTAGTTTCACAACTAGTCGGTCGATGAATGTTCTTGGACCGACTAACTGTAAACAGTAACTCAGGCTGTACAGAGGCAAGCTCAACTAGTCGGTCTGAGAAGGATTCCTAACCGACTAGATCGTCATCTAGTCGGTCGGTGAATCTTCTTTGACCGACTAATTGATCGACATGGCAGAGCTGAAATGAGTTAGGACATCTAGTCGGTTCATGAAGAGTTGCCGACCGACTAGATCGTCATCTAGTCGGTTGGTGACTCTACTTGAACCAACTAAGATGCACTAGAAGCCGAGGGAAGAAGCGATAGGCTTCGGGAAAGTTTCTAATGGCTTCTAAGATAATCCTAGCTCTAAGATATGAGCGATATGAAGATAGACATGTAAGAATTACTCAAGGCTTAACATTCTATAAATCGAAGCTAAAAGACTATGAATAAAACCTTAAGGAACGGTCTTCGCAAGCTTCGATCAAATCTTCATGACTTCCAAAAAGGTCCAAAAACTTCAACGAAGCTTTAGGCAATGAATACGAGCTTTGATAAGGCTTAAGATGTCGCTTTGAGTGTTCTCGTGAATTTGGCGACGATCTCCATAACTGCGCTCACAAATTGTTAGATCACGATTTATTTATGTTTGCTCATCATCCAAAACCAAATACGGGGAGTCCAATACTCAACATTCTCCCCCTTTTTGGTGATGACAAACCAACATAAATAATAATCAATAATAATGTACTAAATGAAATTTACTTACTCCCCCTGCATTGATGACACATTAGTTCCATATGAAATAATAAACATATGCATCAATCAGGCGAGAAAATTAAAAATACAAATCCATTTATCGAATTAGAAGTACATTTATATTTTCTTAACTCCCACTGAATCTAACATATCAAATTAGATTCATGCTAAACTATCATTTAGCACATGCCATTATTATATCTCTCCCCCTTTGGCATAATCCAAAAAGTGCGGGAGGAAGTCAATGATAACAAATCATGGCCAAATAATACATTAAACACGGGAGTCGAAGAATACGACCTCGGTCCAATGACACCAAAGTAAAATACCAAAACATATTAAAGGTGTGCCAAAGAGACCTTAGTCGAAAAACGAAAAATGAAGTCATCAAAATACCAATTGTAAATTCACGTATTGATGAAAGGAATTTATTCTCCAATATCAACATTTATAGCTATTTTAGTGCATGGAAAACAATTCTATGTTTTCATACAACTAAAGCTATTGAATCAAAATAAATCGTCGAGCGACGAAATCAATATCAGAGACATACATAAAATGTGCACAAAGGACTGAACCATCAGAAGAGTGGTGCACATCATCAAATGTCACAATATCGATTGAAAATGAACATGAAGTAAAAGCACATCAAAACTAAGTGAAGTGTGCGATGAGAAGTGACAAGGTGATAAAAGTAATACGAAAATCATCATAATAACTTTTAAGAACATGTCATGCCAAAAATAGATATGAATTTCAAAGCATTTATGGCATTCACAATTTTATCATGCTAGGAGAGACAAAATGATACCAATGTAAAGACATAGATTCTAACCAAGCATGCATTCAACCCTCATGGATACCAAATGTAATATCATACTTACAACATTAAGCTCCCCCTACATTGGTGCATTACCTAAGCACCATCAACTCCGTTTGAATGAGAGTCTTCGCAAAACGAGGAGTTGGTAGGGTTGGTATCCCACGGTGGATTGAACCTAGAAAACTTCATTTTGGTATCCAAAAATCCTTTCGGATCCAATGGGTTAGACAACAAATTTGAAATACGAAATAAAAATTATTGTAACCCATAAATTAATATAATCAAAATCAATTTTATAAACATATGCCTTGGTACCCATAACATGATCATAAACTCATGGTACCAAGCATTGAAGGGTTAAAGGAACTAACCCTTCGGAAACCAAGTCCAAGAGGAACTTGACTTCCCAACATAATCATCATTCAAAATAACATCATTAATATATGATTTCACATAAACATTCATAGCATCATCGCTAGTGTTCTTGGGACCCCAAATAGTGTACATTTTGGGAATCCTCTTCCCAGTGGTTGCATGCACAAAAGGTTGATTTCTATGTGGTGCATATGGCCTAGGAGCATGAGATCTAGCAATAGCATTATGATGAGCATGAGATCCATGATGAGGTGTAGCATACATACGTGGATAAGCATGAGGATGATTATGAGAGAAGGCATTCACATGTGGATGAGATGTTTGAACATAAGCATTAGGATGTGCATGAGCATGATTACGTGCATGTGGGTGTCTCATATGAGTGTTCGCACGTGCTCGTGGGTGCGGAGCATAAAAATCATTATTAGCATGCACCGGTGGAGTAGGATGTGTGTTCCTACGTGGCATAGCATGAGAGCACAAAAATGCATGACCCCTCTTTGGAGGTCTACCCAAAGTGGGTTTCTTTCCAATCGGGGGTGTGTACGAAGTGGAAGCACTATTGGTAGGAGAACTACCAATGGGGTGTTTGCTCCCACTCGTCGAGGCATCGGATGTCGGCCTAACAAAGGTGGTAGGCGATTTGGATGAGTCTCACATCTTATACCCCAAGCCAATGTGGTGTTTGGCCGGAAGTAAGTCATTTAGGATATTATCCAAATGGCCCTTACCTCTATTGAAATCATTGATACGGCCTAACGTGCACTCATACTTCTCTTTGAGAGAATGCAAAGAAGCATCCAAAGTGGATACTTGCGATGTGAGTGCATAAACACGTGGTTTGAGATTCTTATTCTCAATACTCAAAGTTGAGTTTTGAGACGTCAAATCCGCTATCACATGTTCATCCGAATCCTCAACAAGAACATGCTCAAGTTGAGATTTGAGGGACTTCACCTCATTTCTCAACAAGCCATTATGAGTAAGCAAACTTGCTTTCTCATTAGCGAGTGTCTCAACAATGGTGTCATTGTTGGTGATGGTAGACTTAGGAGAGGTTTGGAGGCTAACAAGTTCATCTTTGGTCTTATTATATCTATCTACTAATTTAGTAAATTTAGACCAAATTTCTTGGTTTGCTAACCTCATTTCATCAATAGTAGGTTCTCCGATTTCATCCTCGCTACCATCCTCGCTTTCATCCTCGCTTTCATCGAAGGATGACTTTCGATCTTTTGCCTCATTAGCCATGAAGCAAAGTTTTGCTTTCTCCACTCTTCCATCATCCGACTCTCCACTTGAGAAATCCTCTTCGGAGTCGGTGAATGTGCCAACAAGTCCTTTCTTGTACTTTCTCGACTTGTCGTACTTCGATGCTTTCCCCTTCTCCTTGTGTTTGTAGAGAGGACAATCCGGTTTGATGTGTCCTGGCTTGTTGCATTTATAACACACGGGAGTAGAAGCATTAGTCGAACTAACTTTAGATTTATTCAAAGATATACCTTCTCGGAGGAATCGATCGAACTTCCTTGCCATACGGGCAATGGATTCCATGTCCAATTCGTCTTCCGATTCTTCATCATCGGTAGATGGAGCGGCCTTGAAGGCAATCGCCTTTTTCTTTGGCTCATCTTGCTTCAAGTACGCTTTCATCTTTTCCTTCATTCGGATCTTACTATCCTTGCGTACCTCGTAAGACAACAAGGTACCCATTAGTTGTACGACGGTATATTTATTCATGTCATTACCTTCCTCGATGGCGAAGGTACGCTTTTCCCAACATGATGGAAGACCGTCGATAATCTTCGCGACTTTCTCCTTTTGGGTATAGACCTTCCCAAGAGCTTCCAAGTCGTTTGATATATCCACGAAGCGAGCGTAATATTCCTTCAAGGTTTCGCCCTGCTCCATATGAAACAACTCAAATTCTTTATTAGCAACGACGAGTTTAGAATCTTTTACCGTACTCGATCCTTCGTGCAATATGAGGAGTTGGTTCCATATTTGATATGCACTCTTACATGTGCATATCTTGTTGAAGTCCTCGGGCTCCAACGCACAATTCAAGGCATTCATGGCCTTGGCATTTGCTACTTCCGCGGCGACCTCCGCGGGAGTCCACTTCGCGAAATCTTCTTCGGAAGGCTCGACATACTCCGTCATGGTGGCTCTCCATAGTGAAGCGCTCCGAAGGAAAATTTGCATCCGGCATTTCCAGTACCCATAGTTGGTACCGTTGAAGTGTGGAGGCCTGACTGAGGATAGTCCTTCCAAAACTGAAGAAGCTCCATCGCGGTTCTTGAAGACGTTGTAGTCGTTGTTCGTCATAGCTTTGAACTTTGGCTATGTGTAGCTTTGAACCTTGGCTCTGATACCAATTGAAGTGCCCTGGGAAGCTACTGCACATGTACTAGAGGGGGGGTGAATAGTACTTTTAAATAATAGGGAGAGTTATTCCTAATTATCGTGCAATTAACAAACAACAATGCGGAATAACAACGATCAACAAGAATAAATGCAAACGCAAACAAATGGTTTAATGGGTTCGGATCCACCCAAGTCTCCCCGACTTGTTTCCGGTGATCCTACGTCCCAACCAACCGGATCCCTTCCGGATACTTGAGTTAGAAACCCTAACTCAAGATTTCCAATATGACCACTTGCGAAAACCTCACAAGTGCAAACGAACTACAATCGATGACCGTGAATCCCACAACCCGGGATCACGCAAAACCTCTCACAACCGAGAGTATACAATTCAAATATAACTGAAATGAAATGCTTACCAACAAAATACATATGCCTTGAGATTTCTTACCAAATTAGGGCAAAGAGGATTTTGATGGAGGAAGAGTCACCAAACCCTAGCTTCAAGAAGATGGCTAGCAATGGAAGCCTAGGGATGAGATTGATGACCTAGAATCAAGCCCTTGGCTTGGAAGGCTCACAATCAATGAATCTCTCTTGAGGAATAAGAGTGAGGGAGAGATTCTTGAGAATGAGAGAGCTTGAAGATGAGAGTTGAAAGCTTCTCTTTTTGAATCAATAGAACTCTGGAAATAGCAGCCTTGGATCCTATGAAATAACCCCTTCAGGTATTTAAAGGATCAAGGGAAAAGAGAGAAAGAAACGTCGCTTTCAAAACTCCAACGGATCTAAATCTGAAGCAGACTAGTCGGTCTAAGAAGGATCACTGACCGACTAGTTCATCAACTAGTCGGTCGGTGATTCAACATGGACCGACTAACAGCTCGACAGCCAAAAGAGTGATTTCCAGGCAACATGAACTAGTCGGTCTAAGAAGACTTGCCAACCGACTAGTTTGCCAACTAGTCGGTCGGTGAGTGTTATTTGACCGACTAAGAGTGAAATGCACGAAGCTGAATACAAGTTACACTAGTCGGTCTAAGAACAAATTCTGACCGACTAGTTTCACAACTAGTCGGTCGATGAATGTTCTTGGACCGACTAACTGTAAACAGTAACTCAGGCTGTACAGAGGCAAGCTCAACTAGTCGGTCTGAGAAGGATTCCTAACCGACTAGATCGTCATCTAGTCGGTCGGTGAATCTTCTTTGACCGACTAATTGATCGACATGGCAGAGCTGAAATGAGTTAGGACATCTAGTCGGTTCATGAAGAGTTGCCGACCGACTAGATCGTCATCTAGTCGGTTGGTGACTCTACTTGAACCAACTAAGATGCACTAGAAGCCGAGGGAAGAAGCGATAGGCTTCGGGAAAGTTTCTAATGGCTTCTAAGATAATCCTAGCTCTAAGATATGAGCGATATGAAGATAGACATGTAAGAATTACCCAAGGCTTAACATTCTATAAATCGAAGCTAAAAGACTATGAATAAAACCTTAAGGAACGGTCTTTGCAAGCTTCGATCAAATCTTCATGACTTCCAAAAAGGTCCAAAAACTTCAACGAAGCTTTAGGCAATGAATACGAGCTTTGAGAAGGCTTAAGATGTCGCTTTGAGTGTTCTCGTGAATTTGGCGACGATCTCCATAACTGCGCTCACAAATTGTTAGATCACGATTTATTTATGTTTGCTCATCATCCAAAACCAAATACGGGGAGTCCAATACTCAACAAAGATTGCCTCTCATCATTATCCTCCATCATTCTTGTATGTTTGGCTAGGGCTAGAAGTATTGAATCCCTACCAATGCATCAAAACTCCAGAATTATGATGGGGTTTGAGGGACATATTTTTATACTCTAACGTGCCATGGCAAGTTGAGAATCCTTTTTTATATGCTGAAAGATGGACTTTTTTATACAGAAGTATTTTTTAATCCGTTTTTTGTGTGAGCGTCCAGTGGAATTGGAAGCATACCATATTGAAGCACATACCACAGCATCAAAATTCTAGAGTTGTGATGAGGTTGAATGATATATTTTTATACTCTAACAAAGAGTAGTCAATGGCTAACCACACACCAACCCACAGAGCCAAACACAGCTAACAAGTGTGTGCATCCTTGTCAATTACTTAGAAATGCATAGACAGTTAATTTGATGATGAAAATTGTGTTCAACATGAAGCATGTTGTGAACAACAAAATCAAACTGTTCAGACCATTTTCCTGAATCATGTAATTTCACACATGGTTAACAGACTAATCATAGTATGTGTCTAACATGTGTATGCCGGGACGAAACATGATGTATAGTCACGCCATCATGTCTGGATTTTTGACATTTTCCCCATTGAAGTATGGGCATGCATTCTATTTTACAAATCACAGCTTTTCCTTCTTTTCCAATCCATTAGGTGAAAGCCTGGTCATGCCCAGCAAAAGCTATACTAGCACATCATTATAGCCTGTACTCCCTTTTTGTTGCTTATTCCGCTAGCAAACCAACATCACGAATGTACTGTTGTATTTTTTTATTAGTACTCAAGCAGTCTATACATGAATCTATATTGTATATCTTGTAATAATGGCTATGTTAATGATATAAATTAATAAAACCTAGGTTGTGCACTGCTATTGTTGTTTATTATGACAGAAACATCATCTATCAGTTTACACTTTGATACAGCAAGGGTATTGATAGTATGTACTAAAGGCAAATAGTTGAATAAACCTGTCTCTCATAGTTGTTCTGAGCAGTACGCCACCGCTTGTGCTCCCTATCCACGTCATCTTTCAAAGAAGATACTTGAATCTCTAGTGTCTCTATTTGTGATCTACATTACAATGGAAAGCAGATATTACAATGAATTCATACATAGGGTTTAGAGTTTAGTAGAGGAGTGAAGCCCTATAACACTTGTTTTGAGAACATGGAAAGCAGCTACTCACGATTTTTCAGATATCTCATCCCTCAAGCTTGAATTCTCAGACATTGCAGAAGAGAGCGCACGTTCTTTACTTTCAATAGCCATAGCAGATTCCTCAAACTTTAATTTGTAGTTGCTTTCAAGTTCATGAACCTTGCTCTGAAGAGATTCGACTTCATCTTCTAATGTCTTCTTCAGTTTCTCTGCCTGCATTAAGTGATCAGAGTTGTTATAGAAGGCACTAAATGAACATTAAAATGGTCGGTTATGCTAATCATATTACACACTTTCTGAAAATATAACATTTTATTTACAAGTTCGCCATTATCATCTTAATACATATTCTATCCTTAAGTAAATCTCTAATTCTACCCTTTTCTCCATTCACATCACATCTCTCATCCTCCTCCCTCCGACATCACCATTGCCGCCCCCAGTGCCTCTCCACCGCCTTCTTCTGCCACCTCCTCCCCGCCGCCGCCTACCGCGCCTCCTCAATTCTACCATTTCTAGTTGCTCGAGCTGTAAAAAATTCAAAATCATTGCGTCGGTTTCAAACCCCGAGCAAGGATTTTGAGTTTTTTGACAAATAACTTTTGAAGCTTGGTCCTATAGGCCCGAGCGTCACAAATGATGCTCGGCCCTAAAATCCGAACACATCAATTTTTCAAAGTTCAATTGACTTTTGTTGGGGTTTCAAGTTTCTTTGTGTTTAATTGAGTTTTTAAATAGTTTTTGGATTGAATAAAACTAATTTGGTTTAATTGAGTTTTTTTGGAATTTGGATGGTATGGGAGAAGTGGAGGGAGATGAAGGATGATGAAGATGAGTTGGATGGATAAAGTGGAGGGAGAGGCGGAGGTTGCTTTGGATTTGAATGTGGTGGTGGAAGAGGTGGAAGAGGCATATGAGGTGATAGTGGTGGTGGCGGTGGCGGTAGAAGGAAGAGAGAAGTTAAGGAAGATATCGATAAAAGGGGATTTTTGAAAGAAAATGTTATGAGTTTATCCATTTTTAAAAAAATATAATGCCCTTAGCAATGAAATCTCCCCAGCAAATTGCGCAAAGTAGCTAGCATCACTCTAAAAAGGCACAAGCTAAATGGAAATGAGAACGCTACAGATTTGTTTTACCTCTAGCTTGTACTCTTCATGTGCAGATTCTATTTGCTTCAGTGCAATCTCACTTGTTCTGGCTATTTCTTTGTACTGCAATGAATGTTGCACTAAGTATGTAAGAGGAACTAAAGTGAGAAGGTAGTAGCAACTTATTTTTTGGTACCTGTAGCATGTACTCCTTGTTCGCTCGTGCTTCATCTTTCAGCTTCTCCAACTCTTCTTTTGTTTTCCACAACTCTCCATCGACCTATTTCACCAATATATGTGCTTAAAGATAAATAGACAAAAAGGGAACAGAAAATTTGAAAGGGAATAAGTGAAAATAAGATCAATATAAGATCACAACTATTGGGAGAGGCCAGCAAAGAATGCACAAAATTGTGTACGCTTACAGGTAAAAAGAGATAATAAAGATAGACCAAGTCATTGAATAAGAAACTCAAAACATTAGAAACTGCAGAAGAAGCAATGTGGGGACTGCATCTCGACACTTGGTATAAAAACAATAGATTGTTCCTAATTAACCATCAGAAACAAACAGCAGAAAGGATTTCCAATTTGCATACAGCGAACATTTAGAACACGTCAAGTAAGATGCATGAGTGAGACAAAGCTACACTTTGCCTCAAAGACCTATTAAGAAGAGAAACAATGGGGTGAGGGGGAAGCATAATGAAACTGCAAGGAACTAATGTTACATGATATCGGAGCAAGTAGATTGTAAATTTCCTGCGGCATCAGTTTGGAAGATATTGAGATTCTCACAATCCTGCCATAGCTGTAGAAGCCAGATAAGCTAGGTAGCAGCTTTCTCCACTACTCAAGTGTTTTTAACTCAAGTATTTAGAGAGAGAGAGAGAGAGAGGAAGCAATCACAACAAAGCCTCCGTACCAAAATTTGGGGGATGTCTACATTGCTCTTTTCTTCCATCCGGCTCTGATAAAGGCCATTTCATGAATAAAATCAAGCACTGTCATCTCCTCCTTACTTCTCTCCATCCAAGCTATATAGTCCTCACAACTCCATTAACTATGATCCCATCAATTTTCCATGTCAGAACACATACTGGCATCTACACATGTCCAAAGACTCCAAACCATTACAATCCATTCATCATTTTATCATTGACATGAGAAAACCATTACATATGCATACATTTCATGTCCGGCATCTTCATGTATTGCACCTATCCACCTTAGCATTGTAATTTCTGCAACACGTTTTTTTGGACACGCCACTGAATTGCCCAACATTCTGAACTGACAACACTGTTACTCTTATAGCAGTCCCCTACTTCCAATTTCCTCTGTTCATATGATCGTATTAGAAGTTAGTCACCTCATTAACCATCCCACTTTAATTATAAGGATCATTTCCCACCATCTTGATGCATGATTGATCATAAATAGCAACAATGAATGCTCCAAGGTACATCTTGACCACAAATAATAACTACATGCAAATTCCATCAACAATTTTTCTCAAGTTACATGCCATACATTCAATTTTAGTTCTACTAATTAAAATTTTTTTAAATACAAATGCTTCTCTCAACCCTCCTACATTGTCGCATATAATATCCCGGTTACCATCACCTAGTAATATATCATTACTAAATGAAACTCACATCAGAACTTCGTCCTAATTATGCCTAGTAAGTGATGGGATCCTGAAGATAGCAAACGAATACTAAAGGGAGGTGATTAGTGTTTCTTAAAAATTATGCCAACCTAAAAATTAATCCCTATGGTATTGTCTAAGTCTCTTAAGAGAGTTACCCAATAAGACTTAATCAACACACAAATCTACTTACAAATAAAATGAGAGTTATACAACAAAAGCTAATAAACAAAAATTGCAAGCTATGAAAAATAGAGAGACAAAAATAACAATAGCAAACAAAAGGATTTTTATCCTGGTTCACCCACCCATGGGCTACGTCCAGTCCCCAAGCACTATAGGATTTTTCAATATTAAGCTCTTAACCAAGAGATCACCTTGCCTCAAATTTGAGGGCTTCGATAAACCACCTAGCTCCTCTTACTAGGAATTTCCAAATACAACAAACCAACCTCACCAAGTGAGGACCGCAACACTTGAGGCTTTTCACAACCCAATCAATACAAACACAAATCACTTACCCATTACTACCACTCCCTAAGTGGGTTCACAACCCTCTTTTGGACGATGACTTTCTTACAAGTTCCTATAGCCAAATTGTTAAAACCTTTTTGCAATGTGAATGGCTATGTGAAACTTTTTTAGATCTCAAAAGAATGAAGATTAAAACAAAGAGATCAAGAGAAATCACAATTGAAATCTCAGAAATAAAGAGATTAAAGCTTGAAGAGATTTTCAATTGCTCAAGGCTGGATGCTTAAAAGCTTTAAAGAATTTGAAACAAAAGCCTTGAAAATTTTAGAGAGCTTTTAGAGAGTTTTAGAATGCTTAGAAAACTTAAAAATATGCTCAATATTGGTGCCAAAAACTCCCAGCAAACTCTCCTTAATTAGGACTGAAAAATCTGTTGAAACAGCAAACTAAAATGCCCTCACAATGAACAGATGACCTTCTTTAGAAAAAGTTTTTTCCTTCGTGTAACTCAATTAATCATCATAATAAGAATATAGCGTGCATAGGTGACCTTCTTTAGAAAAAGCTTGCACAAATGAGATGACTGTCTGTGCAGTAGCGACCGAGAAGAACCATGTCAACTAAGTGGGGTGCATCTACCATAAAAGTATCCAACTTAACATGTCCAATGCGAAAATTTTCAAAAGCAACATAAACATTTTTATTAAGTTTGTTTGATAACATTCTGTTTGATAACATTCTGTGCCAAGCCTTTGACATGTGGTTCTAGAATCCATGATAATTTGAACAAGTTGGTGTATCTCCTTTATTCATATATGTTGGTGCCAAATGCTAATCCTCGTAAACTGGGCTCTTTGTGCAGTGAAATATCTTTAAATTGTCCACCCATTCAGATTTGAACCTGGGTTGATCTCATACTGAGATAGCATATTATTGCTGTGATACAGTGATACCATATTAGATCCATGTCACTACACCAAAACACCAAAGTTTTAGTGAGAACCAAGGATTATATTCTTATATTATAACCAACAGCTCAACCAACCATGCTCATATCTCTCATACACTTCCAACCATTAATACGTATATCATCAGGTCCAACTGTTCAACAGCCGAATCTTTCCTTAATCTGTTAATAAAAACTAAAACTCATCAATCCTAGAATAGTTTTTAGACATTTTCTTTGCTTGAACATAAATTAATTATTTTAACTCTCTTTAAAGTATCTGAATTTCCTACATCATTTTTAATTACCAACCAAACATTTAGCATGTGTAGCTATTGACCTTTCATCCCAGATCAGTAGTACAAAGGATCTGAATAGCATCTTAGATAACTTGTTGATCCATAAAGCAAGAAAACTGTAACAAAAAGCCAGGTCACCTTCTTTCGCTGATCCAGCTCCATTCAACAACTAGTACGCTAAATTCCAATGATGATAGCTTCACACAGAATGCAACATACATATAGAACTTGTAACTTACCTACGGAACTTAGATTGATGAAATCACACATAACTTCAATTTGTATTATTTAAACATTTGAAAAATCGTGCAAACACATGATATGGAAAACAACAGCAAAATTGATGAATGGAAAGTATACACAGATATTCTAGTAACTGCCAATATCCACCACAGGTAAGACTAATAGTTAGAAAACCAATCTTAACACTGCATACATGCATACCTCATTTGTATAATGATCCGGATGCTCTTCCCCAGCATCCTTCTTTGTAACCTACATTAGTAGAAAAAAATAACAACATGAAAAAACTGAAAGGGTTTACCGAAATACATAGTATTTGTCGGAATGAATTATAAAGAGACTGGCAAAAGAAACCTGAGACAAGAATGTCAATTGTACATAAATATCCTGCAACTGTACAGAAGCTTGCACGAACAAAGGAATTCCTTGTATACCAGTACCACCACTGAGACTTCTCAATAATCATACATAAAGTAGTACTTCCTCTTAAACAATCATTTGTCTTAAAGAATGGTAAAATTCAACAAAAACGCCTTGGCACTAATCTTTGAGGTCATAGGGAGAAACATAGACTTCATTTATCCATTCGGTCTCATTTAATTGTTAGCATTAGGATCAGGGTGATGTGAAGATTTGAATAGAGATGATAATTTCTTCACATATGGCCTGGTATTTAGACTTTGAAGGATAATCATTCATCTCTATTACCAAATCAGCAGCTATCATGTTACTTCTTTAACTAAGACAACACAGGACTCACTGGTCTCCACCAAACAAGTGCATTTCAAATGGTACTCCCCAATAGCCACAACTGAAAGCAAACATAACTTTCTATGAGTAATTCCATATAGCATCTTTAGACATACTACCACCAAACTCCCAATTTTGCCATTTCCTCTACATTCATAATGTAGGCATTCAGGATTACAAAAATACTTACTAGTAAAGCATGGCAAACCTCCTATCCACCGGCATGACAAATGATAATTATTAAAAATACAAAATATATGCCATCAACGAGCACAGAGTTATCATTTCTATGCATATCTTAGTGTTATGATATATTTCATATAATTATGTTTTTGTCCTAGTAATTTTGATCCCTTTCGATTTGAATAATATTGTCTAATGTAACATTAGCGGAAAATAAGATATACTATAGAAACTCAATCTGAGTATATAATAAGAAATCTAGATAGAATAATACAAAAATTAATGACATAATTAATTAATGTAAGATAAGCTTCTGCTACTAAGGGATGGATGCACCTATCCACCATATTATTCTCTTACTGATTCACATTCCATACATGGTACAAATGTTTCTTTTTAAAAACAACGCAAAGGCCCGTTGGGACCCTACAATAAGACTTCAAAATTGACGAAAAGCATATGCAGGCTCTACACTTCATGATAAACCTTTACATTAGTCGTAAAAGAAGTCTAAGTGCACAGGGTACTCTTGCTTGAAAGAATACCATGTTGACTATGGAGATACATATTTCTTCTCATATTTCAAGAAATCATCCAACAGATATGTTATATAGTATTATAAGATAATTCATGACCCTCTTTATCTACTAGACTACTACCCATGTTCAAAGCAATGGATGCTCATCCATTAGCCATTTTCTTCTCATATATCCTGTTATTGTGCCCTAGCTGGGAGCATTGAACCCAAAAGTTGGGCAGCACATGGCCAATAATCTGATTTGGATGCACGACTCATGATAGATACCCAAAACCATCAGAATCAAATTGTACAACCCATTCAAGCCAACATAATTAGTTCAGAAACTGACTGGTATGAAACTGAAATTCAAAAAGATCCATGGTTAGGGACATGTTCATCTAGAATCTGAGCCCTTAATCAAGAACAACCCATGCTAGGACAACCTAAATTTAGCTGGTTCAGACCAGAATAATATTTTTGTGAGTGCCTACATGCTTTAAAGTTATAAACTTAAAAGAGTACGCAGACAATTGATTTCTGGAACTTTTTGGTACTTGTGGTACAGGTTTCAGTCATCTGGCATTTAAAAGGATCAAGACTATAGGTTCAAAGTTTGAATGGTGCACCCCTCTCTCCCTCATTCCTAAGCGAAGTTCATTTCAAAAATCCATTAATCTAGAAGCATATGACATGTATACATTAGCACAAATTGTATGCCATTATAATGTCAAAAGAAAAAAAAGTCACCTTTGGCTTCTCTGTATGGCTTGTTTTGACCTCCAGATCTGAGCATCGAGCCTAAATGATCATCCCAATTTAGTAATGTGAGATTAAAAAAACCTTATGGATATAAATGATAGACAGGTCAAGCTATTGCATTAAATTAAAGACCTCAGCCACTGCGGCTCTTGATTCGGCAGATGCTACAGCACGCCAAGCATCAGTTAATTCCTTTCGCATTTCTTCCACTTGCCTCACAGAAGTCTCTACTGCCTTTTCCTTGCCAAGAGTCAGGGTACGAACATGATCTCTCTCCTCTTGAAGTTCCTTTTTTGCTTCTGCCCATTCCATCTGCAACAGGAAAAAGACAAATAAAAAAATATTCAGTAATAAATCCAGGTGGAATAAAAACATCTGATGACATTATAAATCAAATGTTAATTTCAAGAAACCCACATAAACTTTAAGCTTTTTAAAGAAGAACCCTCATCTTTTTTTGTCGTCTGAAACACCCTGAACTCTTGCTTTCCTAGGTGATACCCATAACGGCTCCTACCAGTGAAACATTTTTATAAAAAAAATTACGAAATACCTATCCCTCCAATGTTAATAACTTTTCTAAAACATTTTTTCTTTTCCAAAGAAATTTTTTCAATTAATAAATAAAAAATTAATTATTTTTTAATTATTCTTTTGATGTTTTTAAATATCAAATAGCGTTGTTGGAAGGTGGGTTTTTCAAAAAAAAAAAAAAGCATAGTACAGTTCCAAGGGGTTTAGAGCAAAAAAAGTTCAAGGGTTTTCTTCGACAATCCTCAAGTTTTGGGGTTCCTGAAATTTAGCAGAAGTCAAAAGAAAGTGCATTCAAGATAGAATTTTAATTATAAACAGTATAAAGTACTAAGAAGAAATAAAATATCTGTGAACGAAGATAGTGCTAATAATGGGGAGATACTCATGCCTCCTGCAAGTAACATGGTCCTTGGAAAGGAAACCACTTTAATCTGAAGTCAAGTAACCGAAAAAGCAAGGAAAATCACAAATATAACCCTCTATTAACAGCTATCCTTCCATGCCACCTTCAAGAAGACAAAACACATCTATCAGATTCCATTTTTGGGCACTTCCGGAGGTGTAAATTAAGATGAAAAATGGTGGATATTCAATTTGGATAACTAACCAGATTGCAAAAGATGGTCGGAGATTTGTAAACATCTTTTAGTAGATATGATGTACTGTTGGTCTATGGATGACACATAAAAACGGGTGGTGTCATGTCAGATGTGTGACGGCCACTGACACTTGTACTTTAAAGTCACACATCTCGTGTGTGCGCGTGTGCGTAATGATCATCTTAACTAAAGGGTAATGTGTCAAGAGAGTCTAAACAAGCTTCAACTTAGAGGTGCAAATGTGTCACGACCCAACAGGTCAAACCCATCCCAATTTTTGGTTTGGATATGACCCTATCCAGGTTCAGGTGCCATCCGGAGCAACCCGTCTAACGTGACAACTATTCAGGTCAGCTTCGGGTTTGAATGTTTGATCAAGATTGACCACAATACAGTCCGTTTAAATCCATGATTCCATAGATTTTTAACTTGGTCAGCGAGTCTAGTCTAGAACCCGCATCGTGCAACCAAATCCCGATTCATGCAAATTGAGAATTTTCGTTTTCTTAATTTCTAAATAATTAATATTAGATGGTGTTAAGTAAACAGCTTGTGGCATCAAAATATCACAGCGAGGCAATTAAGGTGACTATTACATTGAAAGCAGGTAGTGATAGCAATGTGTTCAATTCCTGCTTGATGCATATTATTCTTGAAACGAATTTTTCAGTAGCTTGTTCTCTATCTGGTCAGGTTCGGATAACCCGCTAATCTGTGGGGTTGGGTACAAGTTACCAATTGTCGATCCAAATTTTAATCAGCTCAGGTTTGCAAAATGACACAATTCGGGTTCAGGTAACTGTGACTGTCCCAAACCCTATCCAGCCCAACCCGTTTGCCACCTCTACTTCAACAAGAATAGGTATCAATTAGATTTTCTTTAAAATTGTTTTTCATTTGATTTTGTGACTAGGATAGAAATTATGAATTTTTATTCATAAGACTTTATTCAGTTTTTCTTTTCAATTTGGATACATTAAACTCAGATTCCATGTTCTGTATGACATATATAACTAATATTGGCACTGTATGAAACTAACGAGACATCCTGAGACCATCACTGAGACATCTGGATTGACAAATCAATAATAAGGTAAGTTGCACCTAGACCTCCTGAAACTAGCGTTTTGCGGTAACTCAAGGAGTCTTAGTGCTAGTTTCATATATTACGGGGTATACGTCACATGCCTATTATAGAACATGGGATTGAGAGCAATTTACCCGAAGTTTTTAAAAAACACATCCTAATTGATATGGATTTTGATGTATATCATATACCGAAATGCACACATGAACATAGTCAATATCACTGTGTTCCCATGTCCTCTAAAAACACATTTCTTCGTGTCTGCATCGTGCCTGTGTCCATGTCGTGTCTGTGTCCCCTGTCCACTTAACGTGCTTTAAAGCAATTAGCAGACCAACTCACACAAACACAATATCTGGGAGAATGCAACCCACACATCATAATCAATGAGAAAGAATTTGGTAAAAAACTATCTATTATAAAAAAGGAAAGAAACATGCGATTAGTGGACAAAGAACTCCAATATAGACCGCATAAACAAAGAAACGTAACTATATAATAAATCCAGTTGCATTGTTATGTTTAACACAGGGTTGAAAATATTACAACTGCCGAGCAGTGTCCCAAAACAATTTTACCTTCTGGACCATTTGCCAAGAATATAAATTATGAAACAGATATTAAATGAAGATAGAATATAAATTATTGAATAGATGTTAAATGAAGATCCTAATTACACAGGTAAAAAACTACTGTTCAGTAGATATACTTGAATATTTTAATGGTGTCTGTAAAAACAAATGGCTAATTGTCCTGATTTTATCACTACGCCTCCAAATGATGATGATGATGACGATCAATGTTCGCTTTAAAATTCAATCATCAAGCTTTTCAAATGGACTCAGAGGAAGTGATTTTTATGTGCTCCTGAACATAAGTCAATATATGATGAAATAGAATGATCTTTATATAAATGCATTCTAAACTTCATTTAAGGTCAAAGAGGCAGAAAGACGCAGACATTTAATCTATGAAGCATTCCCAATATTAAAGACAGCAAGATGGGTAATTGGAATACATGTCTGAAGTTGGCTAGCTCACGTAAAAATTCAATCGTTGAGTTTTTCAAATAGGCTCAGAGGAAGTGATTTTTATGTGCTTCGGAACACAAGTCAAAATATAATGAAATAGAATGTATTCATGATCTTTATAAAATTATTTAAAACTTCACTCAAAGTCACAGAGGATGAAAGACACATAGTGTGCCCAACAATAAAAACAACAAAATGGCAGTAGACTACACATGTCTGAACTATCCACATAAAGGTTGACAACGAAAAGATGTACGTAAGCTATAAAATATGCATGGAAAGCTTACTTCAACTTGTTTAAGATACTCTTCTTGCTTTTTCTTTTCTGTAGCTCTAGCATTCTGGAAGATACATAAACAAGTGGAAGAAGCATATTACAAATATAGAACAATAATGATCAATGGAAAGTTGATGTAATTCATTATGATAAGCAATACCTCCCGAACCTCCTCAGCACTTTGAATAGTGTCTAGGCTGGACTGCAACAAAAGTTTAAGCAATAGGTCAATTGTGAAAACACAAACTGAAGAGAAAGAAATTAGGTGAATACTTCTGCATTTAGATAAGAAACAGTCTGCACGCAGATAAGAACTGAAGAAAATGAAAACATTCATAACAAAAAAAGCAACACAAAAGTACGAAGAATAAGAAAAAAAACAGAATCGTGACATGCCCATGCATGCCAAAATCATAAAAAATAACATCTGCCCATCAAAGAAGCAAATACTCACTTGTAAGCGATACACTCTCTCCAACAAGCAGTGAACTTCATCAGAAGCTCTCTTATCCGAATCTATCAGAATTTCTTTCTCGTGCTTCAAAATAGAAACCTGCCCAAATAAAATGTCAGCATAAACTGCAATGCCATTTATATGCATAGTAAACTGAAAATTACTAACCTCCATTAATAACTTCCGTGAGTTCTCCTCACATGCTTGTAAAGAATTTGAACACTCTCGAAGCCTCCGTTGATAATCAACTATCAGATGTGACAGCTCTACATTTCTAGCTGAAACTGCATTAGCTTCCTGCCTCTGCATGGGTGCTTAAGAATTTGTTAGATAAATTGAGAATTAGCTATGAAATAAACTATCAAGAGAAGAAACACTAAGAATGAGGAGAAGAATCTATGGGTACAACAAAAAGATTGGAAGGTTGCTGCAGTATTATGCTAGAGAAAATCATTTGGAAAAGAATAGGCCTTTTTAAGGAAAGTATCGGAGACAGATCTGCACCAAGACTCAAACCCTCGACCTCCACGTTAGGATGGAGATGCACTAGCAAACAACGGCTATTTATATCGAAGAATGAGGTTTCAGCCTAAACCATCACTTGGTTTTGGCCATCTCGTTTCAGTTTCAAAATGGCACGGTATGAAATTGCTAATGAAATCTCGATTTCAGTCAGTTTCCAGATGAAACCAACCGAAACCGAGGTTGAGCAGTGGAAGAGAAATTGAAAATGGGGTTAGATTTGGGTTTGGCTTAAAATACATACACCAATTCGAAACCGAAACGTAAATCCAATAAAGTATGTGTTTGGGTTTAAACACCATAACCTATTTGAACCAGATACATAAAAATATTTATTTAAATTCAAAAAAATTATATTATAAAATTCTACAAATGATATTATAAATGCATTATAAAAATACATTCATAAAATATAAATAAATCTAAAAACTGAAACTCAGAACAAAGCTTACAAAACATGCGAAACTATCCGAAACCTAAAATTTTCCAACGATGAAAACCAAAACCGATTGCTCAAATTTTGATTTAAACATGAAAAATAAAACCGACCTGGTGATCGAACTCCTTCATGAAACTATCAAGCCGTTCTCTAGCAAAATTTGCCTCCAAGGACATCTTGTCACGGTCTAATCGCAATGACAAAAGCTCACTCCTGGTTGAACAAGGCATAATTAACAGAAGAACATATTCCTAGATAGCTATAAATCCCCTAAAAGAATATTTGTTAGTTTAAATGTAAACCCCAATATCTAAGGTCGTGCATCCTAGTAAGTAGTAACATATATTAATCCATTAATAATATTTACCAAAAATAAATGCCACAATAATCCTTGCTACAACAGAACGTTAACATCAAACGTGCAATGTCAGACAAGTCACTAGTCCACCCACCCATGCACACAGGAGAAAAATGAATGTCAACACAGAAAATTCATACACTGCAGAACAAATTTATTGAGTTCATCGTATTTTTTTCAAGTGTTGATGCCGTGTGAGTGACCTACACATACTAAACCCCCGACGCATCAAAAATCAAGTGAACCATGCATTGTTGCTTGTTGAAAGAATCATTGACAAAAGTTGTAAAACCGTTGAATTTCTAACGATCCAATCAACAAGCAAATAGAACAGGGTTTTGCTTTATTTTTGGTGTGTTAGGATTTTTAACATGTTTAGATCACTCCCAACGCATCAAAACTTGAGAAAAATTGTGCAAACCCAACTGCATTTGCATGTGTGTGTAAGCATGTGTCAGAACTATGAAAGGACATTGCGACACCAAGAGATGCAAAAATTAGTTAATAGAAGGTATAAATTTTCAGACGTATAAGTCTGTAAGGATGCTAAATAGAAAGGATGGCAAACAAACCCAACTAATAACACATTAAGAGCAAACATATCACATGCATCCAAGAGACAGATACTATAAATGGGCATCATAAAATACTCACCCAAGAAAATTGAAATTCAACTGATAAGATTATGATGCATGCAAAGCTGTGTTTAGCATGCCCAGGATGCTGTCACATTCATAAGTCTAAAGGTCAAAATGAGGCATGCATGAACACATATATGACATTTAAATCATATACCCCAGCTACATATACCACCCAGGGGCCTTAGAAACTATATACAAGCAGGTAAAACATCCTATGGCAGTTTCCACCACACTACAAGCACATCACAAATGTATATTCAGAATCTAAAATGGGTAGAAATGAAAGAGATTGATAGAGATATGTGTGAAGTGTCCGCGTGTCTTGTTGACTCATCTAATTTCACTTCTGTTATTAACCAGTTCAGAAAGGACATGACTAGAATATTCTACACTTGTAATGTACACATATATAACACTCCCCAACCTAAGCACGCAGATATACGAAAGAAACATAGCATGTGAGATAAAAAGGATCATCCAAACCGATTTGGTGAAGAGATCTGTCAATCAATGCCATAGCCACACAGGAATATCAGGAAAAACTGCCAACCATCATTTCAAAAACAAAGATTCATCCTCATTGTGTCGTATGTACTATGTAGTACCCTCAGATTAAACATTCATCATGTTGAACATAGACAGAAGCCTGACTGACACAAATACAGTGAAGCAGATAACTGACAATGCTCCATGCTCCATTAACTTAAAAGAGATCAAATAGTGAACCTGACAACTTTCCAACAAAAATATTATCAACAAAAACCGGACATATAATAACTAAAGAAATTATTGCCATTAAGGTGCACAAAAAAGGGATAGAATAAAATTTATTTTCAGTGCTGCAGACCTAATATAAGCAGGAATGGTCACATAATGACTATAGAAAATGAAATTTTCACGAATAAAAATACCAAGAAAAAAATAGGAAACAGATAATAAATAGGCATCCAAAATTCTGAACAGCAATTTTAGATAAATTAAATAATAAAGGGTGGAAAAAATAGTCCTCGCTCCCAATGCATTAAAAACTTTACACAATGAACTCTAAAAATCTTTAGTTACTTCTAAAATAACCATGGCATATACGTCAACAGATGATTACTTTAGCAGGAGACATGCAACAGAAAAAAGAAATAGAAAGAAAATACAGCATGCACAAAGCCATGCAAATCTCGTTATAGCTAAGAAGCCAAGCAAAATGAATGTGAAAGGAAAATCAACTAGTACTACCTCAATGTAGCCAACTCTCCTTCAAGATTTCTAGCACGTTCAGAGAGCTCCTCATGAGATTTCTTGGAAACTTCCTGAGAAATATAATGCAGAAATGTAATTGTAATGACAACAGTGCAGTGAAGGTCATGGTCTAAAGATGCAAAATCCTTTGAATGCTCACTTGAGATCCTTCAAAAAGAACCATAAGATCTTTTTTGCCAGTATCTGTAAAAACACAATGTAAAAGTAATTTAGAATAACCTAGCAAATAAAATAAAGAGTAATATGGACTTTGCGCATATGACATAGTTAACTCTCCACTATTTTTTTTAATAATCAACACCAACACCATTCATTTTGATCTTCAAATGATCAAAACACAGTACACCAAAGATCTAGTGATCCCAAAGTGTTCTGTTCGTTAATATAGTTGTTGCAAATAGTTCTGTTACTGCAACACAGTTAAAACTCCAATAGATCAACAGACAAAACACTATGGATTAACTAGATCAACAAGCAAAAATAGTGGAGAGTGGACTTTTTGACGGTACATAGGATGGAATTCTTCCTTTGGTAGATGATGCCCAGGTTTTTCTAAAATAATATTAAACTATCACAAAAATATGTAACTGCAATTGTCAGACATGCTACCAAAATTAAAAACAAAATCAAGCACACGAATGTGTCGCAAAAAGCTAAACATTTCCAAAAAATAAAAACTTTTAATTATCAATAAAATTTTATTAATTACACAAAATTAATTGTCGGTACTTAAATTCATTATTGTGTTCAAAAGAAAAAAAGGAAAACAAAACCATTCAAAATAATAGGGTATAGCGATAGTTTACTCATAAGCAACTAACCTATATATACATTTTCCTAGAAGTACTTGATCTTTGCCTTTGGGACTAATATGATCACATACAAGCGGTGGCAACAAAAGGGGAGTGCAGGAGTGGCAAGGTAAAACCCTAGAGGGGAGTGACAATTCTCTAATTTCACGACAGTGTCCGTTGAGTGTCAGTTCTAAAATTTCAGGGGCAGTGGCATTTCTGTAATTATAGGACGACAGCTCAGTGGCAGTATCGTAATTTCTGGGCACGACAGTAAACCCTAGGTCGGTCAGTTTGGTAATTACAAGGTGATGGCTCATTAGAGGGGGATTTATTATAAGTAGAAGGGGAAAGATCTTGAGGGGATTATGAAGAATATTGCGGAAGAATTATAGGTGTTCGATTAGATTAGATTAACCTTAGTTTAATTAAGACAAGGGCTTCATCTCAAATTAAGGCTAAAATATTGTAGTTCCACCAGTTACCAAGTAAAAATCTTATTGTCCTATTTTCTCTCCAAATCTATCCAATATCAAAATGATATCAGAGCAGTTAATTCTGATGACAACGTAAAAAATTGACGCTTTGGAAAGATTTGAGAAAAGATTTGACGAAAGATAATCATCTATCGAAGCCATGTTGAAGTAACTATTGGAGATAAAGAGTCGCCAACTACTGAAGATGAAGAGCCATCTACCACCTGTGGAGGTGGCTACCAAGACAGATCCGAACAAAGGTGATGCCAACAAAGGCGACATGACGACGACAAGCGACAGCACTAATGAGAAAGTTGTTGCCAAGAAAGAGATCAACCCCCATGGAGGCACATGAAATCCATGTGTGGGGAGCGAGAACCACCATCGAACCCTTGGGGGTTGCGACGAGACATGGGGTGGGCCAGGGGGCTGGGAAGCCAACCACCACCCTACGGGGTCCACCGACGGCCGACATGGCAGGCGGTCTCGCGGGATACACCCGAGGCCCTGCAGGTTCCTGGAGGAACAACGTAGGCCCCGTCGGGGCATGGTGATGGATTGACAACCCTCCTGGGGTCGGCGGAGACCCTTTGGGGCCTGGTGACAGTAATGCAAGGGTCTGCTGCTCCCGGGGGCGACGGCCCATAGCATAATCAAAGGGGCAGAGGGACCGACGTGGGGTCCGCATGGCCCACGGAGACATGCTGAGGGGCAATGGCCATTAGAGCAACAGAAGGGGACCCACAGGGGCGGGGCGATAGACCAGAGAGTGTGTAAGCCTTTTCGGGGGCTACGACGAAGCCGGAGGAGGCCAGTGATGCTTCAACATGGACATGGGAGGCCATCAAGACTTCGACGAGGTCGAGAACAATCCGATGCTTTTTTGAAATTCCACCTTGAAAACAAGGTGTCTTTTTGGAAGGAGAGTAATGATACGATCGTATACAAGTGGCGACAACAAAAAATAGAGTCAAGAAGCGACGATGACAAAACCCTAGAGGGGAGGGGTAATTCTGTATTTTCATGGCAATGGCAGTTCTATAATAACATGACAATGACAATTCTGTAATTTCAAGGCAGCGACAGTTCAATAATTACAGGGTGACGGCTCAATGGCAATTTTGTAATTTCTGGATGATAGCTAAAAACCCTAGGCTAGGGGTAGTTTGGTAATTTTAGGAGGACGACTCATTAAAGAGGAATTTATTATAAATAAGGGGGATTTCTTGATGGGATGATAAATATTATAGAATAATTATGGTTGTTAGATTAGCTTAGCTTTAGTTTAGCCCTAGTTTAATTGGGAGAGTGGCATCCTCTCAAATTAAGGCCAAAAACATTGTCATTCCATGTGTTATCAAATAAAAATCTTTTCTTTGTCCTATTTTGTTCCTCAAATCTATCAGCAAAACTATCAACAATCCCACCAAAGTGGTATCAAAGGAGTCGATCCTGATTACGCCGTAAAAAGTTGACGCTTTAAAGGAGAAATTGGATGGCAATATGGATGTCCTCAAGGAACAACATTAAAAGATGTAGGAACGATAGGAAGCGATGGATGAAAGGTTTGAAGAAAGATTTTTGTCGATGGAATCTGATGCGACGCATCTGCGCGTCTACAGCCGGAGGTGCGCGCAAGGCCAAGGGACGGCGGCCCACTTCCAATTGATCAAGGGAGGTATTTTATTAGTAGGGGTATTTGGGTCTTGCACTAATTTTCGGAAGTTTGGGTGTTAATTAGGGCCGGGTGCCCACTGGTTTTGTTTGCGCAAATTTTGAGAAGAAACTCTTTTATTTTGATTATTGTTAATGGGGGGATTTACTCTTTGATTCATTAATTCAAAGAGAGGGAGTTGATGTTCTCTTATAAGATCATTTATCTTGTTCTTCGCATTTGATTATAAAATTCCACCTTTCTATTTTTCCACTCGTAAAAATATCATCTTTCGTTGTTTTTCTTTGAAGTTCGTATCAAATTGGTATCAGAGCACTCGATCCTGATGGAAACGTCTACGAGATCTAAGAATAAGATTGATACCCTAAAAGAGAAAATTGAAGGACGAATCAAAGAACTGACGAAGGTGATGGAGGAACGCTTCGCCAAGTTGGAGTCCTCCATCGCTTCAACCAAGACAGAGTCAATGGAGACAATAGATGATGTAAATCGGATTCTTTTGATCCTTTCGTCACACCCCCGCCACAAAAGGAGACATCTTTGGGCAAGGACAAGGATAAGATTGATACCCTAGAAGAGAAAATTGAAGGACGAATCAAAGAACTGACGAAGGTGATGGAGGAACGCTTCGTCAAGTTGGAGTCCTCCATCGCTTCAACCAAGACAGAGTCAACGGAGACAATAGATGATGTAAATCGGATTCTTTTGATCCTTTCGTCGCAACCCCGCCACAAAAGGAGACATCTTTGGGCAAGGACAAGGATAAGGAAGTTGAGATGGTCGAAGAGATGTTTGAAGATGAAGGCGAGGATCCCGAGGGCTTCGGGGACTCATCGGGGGAAGATCTGCCCTCTCCGGCATCCACACAGACCCGAGAAACTCGGCGAAGCCAGCGGAGATACCCCAGGGTCGATCGGCTTCCCTGGGCCTTTCTCGGGCTTCGACTGGGCCCCACAGGGACCGTCACCCCCTCCGCAGGATCGGGCGACCCAGCCGGAGGTGCGAGGCCCCTAGCCGTGGTCACGCGACTTTCACGACACCAACCCCACAGGCGACGGGCCTTCCCAGAGCTCCTGGGGCCCACTTGGGCCTACGGCGAGGCCCCCAGCTTCTCAGACAACACGGCAGGTCCACATGGACCAGGAGGGGCCTTCCAGGGTACTCCCCCTCCTTTTGGAGGTATAGCGACGATGCAGGGAATCGCATGCCTAGGCACAGGTCGTGGGAGAAACTTTCGGTGTAATCCTTTTCAGATTCAGGCAGGCCGTGGAGGGGAGAATGATGGTGGAGGGCGAGGGGATAGATTTGGAAGAGTTCCAGGAGACTTCCGACAGAGACCACCTGACAGAGAGTTGATGGAGGCCAGCAGGGGAACGTACATGCAGATCGTCATAACAAGAAGCTAACAAAGCCCATATTCGGGAGGAGATTCTGGGGATGGATATACCGTGTGGATCGGTACTTTTAGGTGATGGGGCTCACAGAGGAGATACACCAGGCGATCAACATCTAGTTTGAGGGCGAGGCGTTTGCTTGGTACCGCTGGCGAGAGAGTAGGAGACCGATGGAGACATGGTGGGAGCTGACTGAGGAACTATTGGAGCGATTTCAAGAGGGACACTGGGGAAATTTTTTCGAACATCTGTATGCACTCAGGCAGAACGGCACAATCAGGGATTACGTCAAAAGGTTCGAGGCATTGGCGAGGCGTGTATGGGGAGTGTCAGAGGAGTCTTTAGAAGGGCGTTTCATGATGATCAATTTACAGTCCCTTGTGAAATGGTCAACAGTCGACTGATGAAAGATTGACTGATGACATGGTCAATTTACAGTCCCTCGGTTTTTCTCCATCTCCTGCAGCAGTCGACTGATGAAAGATTGACAGTCTCCTGTCTATTTTACAGTCGAATGTATTCTTGTAATCAGTCGCTTGTATGCTTATTGGAAGAACGAGTGCAACTCTTTGTTTTATTCCATCCCCTTTAGCAGTCGCCTGCTGAAGGTTTAACAGGCGCCTGTCTTGTTTACAGTCGACTGTATAGACTTCATCAGTCGACTGTCCTGGCTCAGATTATAGCCGTTGGGATTTTTCTAGTCGTTGAACAGTCGACTGTCATTTATTCATCAGTCGACTGTCTATGTCGTTTCAGCTCAAATTCTAGACGTTGCATCTTTTTGTTTTTGGCTGTTTTCTTAGCTTTTGAGAGTTGATATAGGGTTCCTATATATATGAGAGGGCTGAGTTCATAGGAACTTCTTGATGCTATTGAAAATCTTTTGAGATTAAATAAGCCATTCTCAAACTCTCTCATTTCCCTCTTAGAGCGCTAAATCTCCTTCATGCATTGAAGTCAAGCTCAAGGGAAATCATCCAAGTGCAATTCTAGCAAATCTCATCACTTGGAGATTCTCTTCCATGCCTTGCATTCATTAATGAGTAAGTTCATCTCAAGGCATAGGTAAGAGTATTTGTTTTACTTTGTTATTTCATTGAAACCCTAGCTTTTTGTGTGTGAGCTAGTTACTCTCTGTGTGAGAGTATAACCTTCTGTGTGAGGGTTGGTTGAGTTCTCTCTGTGTGAGAGTTCGAGTCTCTCCGTGTGAGAGTTCGAGTCTCTCCGTGTGAGAGCAAAAGTCTTTCTGTTTGAAAGCAAGGATTTCTCTGTGTGAGAATCCAAATCCTCTGTGTGAGGTACCTCTGTGTGAAATTGTATTCACTTCTCTGTGTGAGAATTATAGTGGATATTGGTGTGGTTGGACGTACCCAAGTTTGGGAAACCAAGGTAACATCTTGTGTTTGCGTTTGGATTTTTGTGGTGTTTAAATTCCTCTTGCATTTATAATTCCGCATTTGCAAGTTTAATTTTTAAATACACAATTTGTGCCATTACACTATTCACCCCCCTTAGTGTGTTGTTAGTATTGCAAGGGTAAGGCGATCCTTACAAGCATGGCGGGTCAAAACTTCCGCACTCAGCCCCTATCAGAAGTGTCTAAGGCAGCTACAGTGAAAACAGTTGCCCCAGGAGGGACCATTAGCAGTGAGAATTCACACACTGGAGGACATGGAAAACGGATGCCGGATGCCGAGATCAAAGACAGGAGAACCAAGGGAATGTGCGTCAAGTGAGATGAGAGGTTTACGCCAGGGCCCAGGTGCGGAAGCCGTCTCCTTCAGTTGACGATCGTGCTCGACGAGGATCAAGTGGTGGTGGCTGAGTTGGTGGCTGACGAGGAAGATGTGGAACAATTGCACTTAGACGTGGCGAAGGTGTCACTTAACTCTTTGATGGAGTTTACATCGAACCACACCATGAAATTAGTGGAGCGGTTGGCAGAGAGGCAGTGATAGTGCTGCTTGATAGTGGGGCCACCCAGAATTTCATCTTCCTACGATTGATCGAGCGGCATGGACTACAGCTCAGTAGTGAGGAGAAGTTCATGGTGCTACTGGGAACGGGCAGGATGGAGGAGAGCAGAGGCATCTGCAAGGGGTTGCCATTGACCATACAGGGAGTGCAGGTGGTGGAAGACTTTTTGCCCTTGGAGTTAGGCAATGTTGACATCATATTAGGGGTCCAATGGCCAAAGCAGTTGGGGGATGTCAAAATCAACTGGAAGCTATTGCAAATGGAGTTTCAGGAGGGGGATCGGACAGTGGTGTTAGCGGGTGATCCCAGTTTAAGCTTTTCGTTAATGGCTTTTCGGTCCATGACCCGGACTTTACAAAGGGAAGGTGGTGGGGTGTTGGTGGAGTTTCAGGGGATAGTAGTAGATGGGAAGGAGCAGAAATAGACAGTACCAGCTGAGGTGGAGAGGCTGTTGGGACACGTTGAGCAGATCTTTCATACACCTAATGGTCTTCCCCCTCGTGACCACGAGCATGCCATTGTTCTCAAGGACGGAGTATCCCCCATCAGTGTGCGGCCCTACCGATACCCTCAGATTCAGAAGGATGAAATCGAAAGGATGGTGCTAAAGATGCTCCAAGCAAGGGTGATTCAGCCTAGTGTTAGTCCTTTCTCCAGCCTCGTATTGCTAGTTAAGAAGAAAGATGGGAGTTAGTGTTTCTGTGTTGACTACCAGGCTTTGTATAACGAAACGATACCGGATAAGTTTCCCATTCCCGTCAATGATAAGCTGTTGGATGAGCTGCACGAAGCAGAGGTGCACTCCAAGATAGATTTGAAATTAGGGTATCACCAGATTCTGATGCGAGCAGAGGATGTGTCCAAGACGGCGTTTAGAACGCATGAGGGACACTATGAGTTTTTGGTCATGCTGTTTGGGCTGACCAATGCACCGGCGACATTCCAGGCCCTAATGAATAAGATTTTCCGTCCCTACCTGTGAAAGTTTATTTTGGTGTTTTTTGATAATATCCTCGTGTATAACAGATCCATGAAGATCATTTAGGCCACTTGGAGGTGGTATTCCAGGAGCTGATCGCGAATCAGATGTACGCCAACCAGAAGAAATGCCTTTTTGGACAGCGACAGATCGAGTACTCGGAGCATGTCGTGTCCGCGGAGGGAGTAGAGGCAGATAGATCGAAGATTGAGGCCATGCAGGACTAGCCCCTACCTACTACCATGAGGGCATTGCGGGGATTTTTGGGGCTAACAGACTATTACAGGAAATTCATTAAGGGCTATAGTACTATAGCATGGCCGCTGACAGAGCAGCTGAAAAAAGATAACTTCAACTGGGGGAGCCAGCTAAGAAGGCTTTTGAGGCCTTGAAGGTGGCCATGACTACTGCACCGATGTTGGGATTGCCAAACTTCAACGTTCCTTTTGTAGTGGAGACCGATGCGTCGGGGTATGATCTGCGGACGGTTTTGATGCAAAGGGGCAGACCTATTGCTTTTTTCAGTCAGGTATTATCAGCCAGAGCACGGCAAAAGTCAGTTTATAAGAGGGAGCTCATGGCCATAGTCTTGTCTATTCAAAAATGGCGGCCTTACCTACTTGGGTGGGAGTTTGCGGTCAGGACGGATCAACGAAGCTTAAAGTAATTGGAGCAATGCTTAGTCACCGTAGAGCATTCGAAGTGGCTTTCCAAATTAGTGGGCTACAAGTTCGATATTCAGTATAAACCACGCTTGGAAAATAAGGCAGTTGATGCCTTGTCTCGGAGGAATGAAGGAGTGATGTTTAAGGTGTTGACCTTACCAGTACAATTTGATTGGGAGCCGCTCTTACAGGAAGTAGAGGCGGACTCGGAGATCGCGTAGATTCGGGCGGCGATACAGCAGTGATCGACTGAGCACACTGGATACACTGTTGAGGGGAGGAGGTTGTTATACCACGGGTGACTGGTCATTTCGTGTTCATCGACATATATACCGTCGCTTTTTCAGGAGTTTTACAGCAGCGCCATTGGGGGCATTCTGGAGTCCAGCAGACCTATATGTGCATGGCCAGGGAGATTTACTGGATTGGTATGAGGAGGGACATCGCCCAACGGGTGACGAACTGTGACGTATGCCAGCGTAACAAGTATATGATGATGGCACCTGCAGGTCTATTATAGCCGTCGTCTTTGCCAGAGAGAGTATGGGATAAGATCGCCATGGATTTCATTGATGGCTTGCCGAGGTCAGAAGGTTACACTATCATTTTTGTGGTGGTAGATCGGTTGAGCAAGTATGCACATTTCATTCCGTTGAAACATCCATACACAGCCGTGTCAGTGGCAGCAGTTTTTATGCAAGAAGTGGTGCGGTTGCAAGGTTTTCTAGGTGGATTGTCTCTGATAGGGGCCAAGTTTTTCTGAGTAATGTTTGGAAGGAGCTATTTCGGATGCAGGGAACTATATTGAAACAGAGCACAGTGTACCACCCACAGACGGATGGTCAGACAGATGTAATCAATAGGAGCATTGAGACATATCTGCGTTGTTTCGCTTCCAATACGTCGAGGCAGTGGGCGAGGTGGCTTGCATTGGCAGAATATTGGTACAACACATACTTTCACACGGCAGCCCAGATGACACCCTTCAAGATCTTGTACAGGAAAGATCCTCCCCATTTGGTGCACTATGGACACACCTCGACCCCGATCTCACGGGTGGAGGAGTACTTAGGTGAGCGGGATAGGGTGCTGGAGCAGCTGAAGCATCATTTGGGAAAAGCCCAGCTGATGATGAAGGCGTGAACGGAACCGTAGAGATGTCCATTTTGATGTGGGGGATAAGGTCTATTTGAAGCTAAGACCGTATAGGTAAAAATCCTTGGAACGGTGGTGCAATGAGAAGCTTGCAGCGCAATAATATGATCCATATGAAATAGAGGCAAAGATTGGCCCTGTGTCGTATCGACTCAAGTTACCATCCTCTTTTGTCATTCATCAAGTCGTTCATGTGTCTCAACTACGAAATGTGATTGGAGATCACAGTTCTTCCCCTCTATTGCCACATACTATCACCGACGATATGGAGGTGCTCATGGAGCATTTAGATGTTAAAGCGGTGCGACAAGGGCAGGGCCGGGCAGTGCTCGTGAGGTGCTCATTCATTGGCGTGGGTTGCCAGATCATGATGCTACATGGGAGCCGTTTTACGTCATTCAGCAGGAATTTCCAGACTTCCACCTTTATGACAAGGTGACTCTTCTGAGGGAAGTAATGATGCGACGTGTCTGCGCGTCTACATCAAGAAGCGCACGCGAGGCCAAGGGACGGCGGGGCCCACTTCCAATTGATTAAGGGATGTATTTTATTAGTAATGGTATTTGGGTCTTTCACTAATTTTGGAAGTTTGGGGATAATTAGGGATGGCTGCCCTCTGGTTTTGTTTACGCGAATTTTGAGAAGAAACTCTTGTATTTTGATTATTGTTGCTTGGGGGATTTACTCTTTGATTCATTAATTCAAAGACTGTGAGTTGATCTTCTCCTATAAGATCATTTATCTTGTTCTTCGCATTTGATTATAAAATTCCACCTTTCTATCTTTCCACACATAAAAATATCATCTTTCGTTGTTTTTTCCTTGAAGTTTGTACCAGAATCCATTTTGAAACAGATATTGGAGAAGATTAGTCGCCCCTCCTCTAAGGTAGGGGCTATGAAGACGGATCTGAACAAAGAAGACAATAGCAAAGATCAGAAGTAAAAGGCAGTCTTTGAAAAAAATAAAGAAAAAGTTGTCACCTTTGAAAAGAAAATCCAACCAAACGACGGATCTGAGATGGTAAGACCGCTTTGGCCAAGGATCCGAGCGGATCTTGCCGGATCCGAGCGGATCTTGTCGGATCCGGCCGGATCTGTGCACAACAGCGACATCACGCCAGGGCTTTGAGTGGATGACAGGTCCCTGAGAGGCAACGATGAGTCCAAGGGAGTCTAGCGATGCTTTGACGACTACGGAGGAGGGGCGATGATGCTTCAGCAAGGATGTGAGCAATCCAACACCTCTTTTCAAGGTTCAACTTGAGGACAATGTGTCTTTTTGGGAGGAGAGTAATGATAAGATCGCACATAAGCGACAGCAACAAAAGGAAAGTCAAGGAGCTGTGGCAGCAAAAACCTAGAGGGGAGTGGTAATTCTGTAATTTCAGGACAGTGGCAATCTTGAAATTTCAGGACAGTGACAGTCCTGTAATTTCAGGGTGACGGCTCAATAACAGTTTTGTAATTTCTGGACAGGAGAGAAAACCCTAGGTTAGTGATAGTTTGGTAATTATAGGATGATGACTCATTAGAGAAGGATTTATTATAAATAAGAGGGAAGAGATCTTGCGGGGACTATGAAAATATGACGAAGAATATAGTGGAAGAATTATAGTTAGATTAGATTAGCCCTGGTTTAATTGGGAGAGTGGCCTCCTCTCGAATTGAGGCCAAAAACAATGTAGTTCCACGAGTTATCAAATAAAAATCTTATCTTTGCTTTATTTTCTTCCCCAAATCCATCCACAATCATATCAAGGACATGCCCAGCATGGGCAATTAATTGAAGGACTTAATATATAAAGCATAAAATCAAAAAAAATGCTATACAAAATAATTAAGAATATAAACATTTAGTGTGTATTCATGCAAACCAGTAACAAAATGCTTACATATAATTATATACTATACTTCCCTAATTTTAAAATTTTTGGTGCTAGATTTTTTAGAATCCGTATATAAGAAGACAATGGCCATGGACAAGCATAAATAAGGATTGAAAAAAGAACGATGGAAATAAATTTTATTTTTGACATAATAACATTTATGCAATTTTAAAAATAAGGAGACGTTCTTTTTATATAAATCAGCAAAATAAAATTACAGTACAAAAATATAAGCATATAAAAATTAATTTATATTTTATTTTTCTCATGTACGGTTACAAAAGTCGGTATTATTCTATTCTATTGATATTAGAGAAGCAATAGGTTGAGTTGCAAAGTGGTATAAGGTTATTAGGAAAGGAAATAGGTCAAAACTTTGGAAATTTTTAAATGTGTACAAAGTTTTCGCTTTGGGATGTGAAAGTCCAATGGCAACATTTTATGGAACATCAACTTCAATCCGCATTTTGTTAGTATATATTAATAATGGCACATTAAAGTTGGTTATGTTAGGTTGGCTGTAACTTCGGTTATACATGTATCACTCTAAATTTAAATTAATTCATTGAAGAGCACCCAATGGGGAAAAAACAACCAGCACAACCTCACAAAAGGATCCGAGTAGAAAACTCTTTTTTACAGCATTGTAAGCAGAAATGAAGTGATTAAATCATTTTTATATACAAATAAAATTTTCCTAATGCAAATGCACTAATGTTGAAGGGCTTATTTCGATCATAGGTAATTTAGGTTTATTTTAAATGCAGACAGCTCTTTTTTACTTCGAGATCACTACTCTTTCTCTTAAGTGAAAAGGCAATGAATTTCGTGCAGCCACATATCTTTGTCTTCTTTTAGAGGACTAAATCCTAAAAATTGGAATTAACATGTGTCAAGCAAGGACGTGAAATTGAATCAAACAATTGCTTATTGGATGGTTTGCTTCAAATGTAGTAAAGATTATCCATAAATAACTTAAAATAAGAATTTAAAATGCAATTTTTTCCTTGTATTTGTTTGGCTTTCTATGTCCACCACGTTTAAGAGGACGCGCAAATTCCTACCACAATTTACAGTGGAGTTGTTGAGAGATTCACATAAAGAGAGGTCAATAATATGTTCAATTAAGTCACATTAGCATGCATAATTACTAGATTAGAGATTTGAAATCTAAAACAAAACATATCATGATTCCTTAATTATTATCTACATCAACAAGTTAAAATCTCAAATTTTAAAACTATTCCAACTTCAAGCAAATCTCGTTATATGAAGAGTAACTTAAAAAGCCCAGATAGCTAAAAACTAGTGGTTCAAAATGAGTCCCAACAAGAGCCAAATATATGTTGGGCGCTAATACCACGTTATGAGGACAATGCAAAAAAATCAGGATTCATCTTACCCTCTTACACAATTAGGTTCTACTCTAGATCTAGATGTTACATTTGGCTTTAAAAGTTGTTTTAGCAAGTCAATCTGTCCTACATGTTATTTTTCATGCATCATTCAATATATTATATCATAGACATTCATCGTATCCATGTTCAAGCCTTCTAGTCCAAAGCAACTCATGCAACTGCAAGGAATAAATTTTTGGGGAGGGAAAATATGAAGGAGATTAGAAAACAATGATATTTTAAAAATGTCCATGTGAAAGTCCGTCATAAAAATTTTTGATGCTTAAGATATTCTATGGTGGAAATATATCTTACAGAAAGGATCCTTTTCAGACCATAAGATGGTTTTTAATTTCGTACAGGTACAAGCAGACAGAGCTTCACATACACAAGCACACATGTTTTTTCAAGATTTATGAAGAAGTTTGGCGTGCATATGCATGAAAAGATTGAAAGGCTAGAATGGGACTTACCAGAAACAGCTCCAGAGAAAGAGTCACTAGAAACACGGCTTCTTCGTTCTTCCTCATATAATCTCTTGTACATGGCAACCTACAAGAGGATTCATGCATGATTTCACATAAGCAGCTATGGCAACTGCGGTTTCCATTTTACTATCATGACGTCTGGCATTGTGCTATATTTCTAAAGCAAATATGAGATAAGCGTGTTCATACTTATTTCAGATGATAAAATGATCCAGATATCCCAGTCTGTACTTACAGAACTATGAAGAGACTCTATCATGCTTCCTTGTTCCTCTGACCTTTTCAGAACAGCTTCGACTTTAGTTGTTGCCTCATCAGTAACCTTTTTCAGTTGTATTTGAAAACTCTCCTGAAAAAAAAAAGGCAGACGGTCTTAGTAAAAGACTTATAAGTCAATCAAAAATGTTATGGATATATCATGGAGTGCCAAAACGTAAATCTCCTGTAGCATAAATCACAAAGATATATATGTGATGCTTGCTTAGTTGTGAGCAGTGCTGCAACACTTACTATAATTAGTATATATATGGTGTCGAAAGCCTGATAACTGAATCTACTTATTTCAAGCGTGTTGCAGGTTGCAATCCAAATGTGTCAAGACAGTATCCGATAACAGTGGATGTAACACCACTTAAATTGGATGATATTGCTTCATGTAGAAATTGCTTCTCGTACGTAGGAGGAGAGTTCACATTCTTACAGTGATGCAAGATAGATTGAGGTAGATTGTAGATTCATAATTCTTGACAAATTTCAGGAGTTTTATTAGGATCAGTAAACAAAAATCCAACAATTTAGGAGTTTGATTAGCATAAGGATTTCTTCGAACTCAAGTTAGTTTTTATCATTTATTTAGTTTAAGACAAAATGCGCATTGATCGGGACATTTCTTCTTGTGAGGATTGTAGCTTAGTTAGATTCAAATTTAAGATAAGAAGTGACTCTTGATACACTTTTAAAATAGTGAAATTGTGTTTCCCTGTTTACCCTAGTCAAATTTAAATTCAAAGTTTTTCTCTTTCTTCTCCTCTACTCTTTCAATTCTTTCTTTCCCCCTCTTAAGAATCCCATATGTCAAAAATATCCTTCTCATGTATTAACACTTCATCTGAAGCCATACTACATTCATTTAACACTTCATTTGAAGCCATAATACATTCATTTGAGCCATGTCATTTAGAATTGACCATACCAACATGGATAGCACCAACTGCAGTAAGAATGTGCATAT